>JAANDG010000076.1:0-366169 GCA_036852015.1 Pelodera strongyloides | reverse complement strand
TGTACTGAGTATACAAATGAACATGAGAACACAAACTACAGAGTTCGGCTTCATACCTGAAGAACATCTCTATTATATCCTGCATAAGAGCACTTGCTCATGCATCCATCAGGCAAATTACGGTCTTCGCAGCATTTTTGGAATTTCTCATCGGGAGACAAACGGGACAGCTCCTCCTGGAAAGAAAATAATACAATCGAAAACTGTCGTCTGCAGTTCGCAGTTGTAGAAAACTGTAAGGAGGATCAATAGGAAATTTCAAGTGTGGCCTTGTTACAGTAACCTTTCATCATGCTGATTTTATGTGTTAATAAATATTAAATATTTAAATCAGAACGATGAAACATGAAACTACCTACACCCTGGAACGTAGCAGTACAATCATTGTAGTTATAAGAAGTCAATATTTTGCACAATCACCCCTGCATAGTTTGAATTTTGAATTAAAGCTAGCCACCCATTCAAATATGGAGGTACCAATTCACGAAACCTAATTATATTTATAAGCCACCTTTATCAGAGAATATACGTACCTTCTGTGTTTGATCGATCTTCAGTGTCAAACTGCTTCTAGCTCGTGCGCGCATGCGATAGCAACCGTAGGAACCGCATGCATAACCACGAGAACAGCCGCCACATGTCTGAACAAGGTTTATTTACATATTTATTATAAAGAACGCCAGAGCAAATAAATATTATGAAGCAAGCATCTACTGCTACGCTATATGAAAAGCGGTCCCCAGTATCGCTGAAAACCAGCACTGAAATCCTCATTTGTTTATGTTAATTCCCCGTGATGAAAGGTTCTAAGTTCTAGCCTAACTGATTCTCCTCTTGTTTCGGCAGAAACAGTTGGGCTATACGATAAACTTTTTTAATATTCTAAAGGACAGCTTACCGGTGGCGGAGGTGGCGGTGCGTTACACATACCAGTTGAACATACACCACATGCCAGACAAGCATCTGCTACTGAAGAAAATCCGAGCAGGAGAATGCAAAGGAGAATTCGATGGATCATGGCTATAAGATTTCATTTTATTTTAATACGTTAATATTTATTTGGTGTAATTTTCGTCAAAAATGATATGAAAACTAGAACTTTGCAAACGTACGGCTATATAATATGGTTTATAATATGGACAAAACAGAACTACGTGTATAAAGTTTGGAAAAAGTAAACAACAATCAGAACTACAGTATTCAGCAAGATAATAAAGACAACCATAGCTGGACGAAGTTAAACATTGCGGTAATTATAATCATAGATTGAATTCATGTCACGCCATAAACTCTGTTATGACCCATAAATATAAACGCATTAATACATTAATATAAACACTGTAGCTACTAGGGAAAAGATATAAAGCGTAATATTCTATAGGAATCATACACCTGTTAACTGTAGAATAAAACACTGTGCTCGGAATACAAAGCAATATTGCACTCGAATGAGGGGAACATCAACTCGGAGACTCTTTATATTGATAGCGAGAAAAGAAAGCGATCATTTTGCATGACAAAGGGTAGAGAGAGGCAATTGAAGGTTGAGAGAAAAATTGATAATTACCAGTGACGTCACAATTGATAGTCAATTTTTTTCTAAGCAATTTCAAGGGAAGAGTACGATGACTAAGAACCTATCTATTTACTAGGTAAGGTAACGGTGAGTGGTAAGAAATAAAGAAGTACTTGAACAATACACGAGTTTTCTTCGTTTAGCAGAAAAGTGAAAATTATAAGATCAATTGTGAAAAGCATGAATCATAGACTAGAAAGTCAATATTGAATAAACTTTTGTTACGGCAATTTTATTTACCTTTCATGGTGTTTTTTCTTAGCAAATCAAGACTTATTCTTATTCATTGTGGTATTGCCTTAAAGCGAAATACCAGCTCCTTTGGAAAATTTGCATATGATAAGCAAATCCTATGTATCCTATGCTAATTTTGCGCGATAGCCGTGGACGATCGCGCAAAATTAGCATAGGATACATAGGATTTGCTTATCATATGCAAATTCCAAAGGAGCTGGCATTTCGCTTTAAAAAACTTGTGCGGCATTTTATGTTCGTAATAATATAAAATAAGACCTTTGCCCATGGCCTTACTTTATCTATCGTGTACTGTGTATTGTAGTGCATTGCATAAGATAGAAATAATAACAAATATACAAGCACATACTTTATGTCTCTTTGCTGTTAACAGTTAGTATCAGAGACAACGGCACACTGACTTGTTAGTTGGGCCGCGGCGCGTCATGGATAGAGAGAGAGAGCGCCGCGACAACTGTCATGCTATAGAGACCCAGAGAGGATGTAAGGAGTAAACAGCTGATTGTGATAAAAGTTGATATTGATAGAAATAGCTGAGCACATCCATTACATCCCCGCTCCCTAAATAGCATGGTCCCCATGCTATCCTAAACCGGCAGTCCTAGTCCTTTGCCTAAGCCGGCATCCAAAAAGTTGTCATAAAATAACAATAATAATAGTGAAAGTGAAAACGGATGGAATGAAAAATTAATTACAATCACCATTAGTCAAAATCGGCGTCAAAAATAGGCATAAATTATCAATATCCAGCAAAATTCCAATGCTCGAATAATAACAAAAGCGATGGAGACAAAAATTCAGTGTGCCAAAACAAACACAAAATGTAAACTTCAACCATGGTCTTACAAATTCAAACGATATTAGCTTCAAACATGTGCTCGGAGTGTGCCTCCCACAAACATACACAATAAAAATTCACAACAATCTTCAGATAGATTCACAATCTCAAAAATTAGGTTCGAGTTTAGCATCTCTCCTAGAATAGTCATCGAAAAAACTACATCAAAAGAAATAAGGGACAAAGATATTCAAAGGACCCTGTTGAAATATCTTATTTGGAATTATCTTATTATTATTTATTCTCCCGAAAGGCGTTAAAACGGTCAAACGGTCAGCCTTCCCTATCCTCCCGCATCCTACGCTGCCGTTACTGTTACGCTTCTTTGAGCGGGGTCCTTATTATTACAAATATATTATCAACATGACCTAGCACAATCGGGGTGTCCCTGAGCTGCATCTGCCTTATACTTTCAGAAAAAAAAATGATGACTAAACAGTGACTAACGAAAATGCTAAATTAGGGCGCCAGCTTACACTATTAACTGGATAATCAATAATACCGGGAAGTTGTGCAGCTCCTTGTTCTCGTTTACCCGTCTTCACCGGCCTCTTGAGAATACAGTGTGGCGCAGGAATGTATTGTTGAATAAAAACAGCACTGGGGCAATATGCTGGACGGAAGAAAATAAAATTAATTTAATAAATATGGGGAGATTGTGATGAATGTTATAAATTAGCAGTGATCGGGCAATATAGATGTAGGTTCTCTGGATCGGAGTAGAATAGATCCAGCCCGAAGCGGTCGCCATATAAAATAAGGGCTACCGCGGTCGCCATCTAAATTATGGGTTTGCCCGTGCCCATAATTTAGTATTATTGTGTTGTTGTGTGATTTGTTGTGTTCATGAATATTACTAAATACGAACACATCATTTATTGTCGTCTTGGTGTTAGCAACGACATGCATGGGCACACTGACTTGTTAGTTGGACCGCGGCGCGTCATTGATAGAGAAAGAGCGCCGCGACAACTGTCATGCTATAGAGACCCAGAGAGGAGGTAAGGAGTAAACAGCTGATTGTGATAAAAGTTGATATTGATAGAAATAGCTGAGCACATCCATTACAATATGTTATGTTATGTTATGACGACAGTTTACTCGAATGGTAGCTTTCTTTCTTCGCGAATTCCAACTCTCGACATCCCGAAAAAAACATGTGTTGGCGTGGTATCACCCTGAATAGACTTCGGCTTTCTCATTATACACAGTTCCCCCTCTTGCGCGCCATCTCTGCGCGGCTCCCCTTTCGCTGCGCGCGTCCTCTCCCATATTGAGCAAAGGGGTTATTTTTTCCGTTATGTAACAATAACAAAAATATATGTGGTACCTCCCCTGCATAGAATAAGTCATGCCATAATATACAAAAATGAATTGAATTAAATCCCTATATCAGACCTACGCCCCATGTCGCGCCAAGGGGATAACTGGCGGTGGACTAGCACACACTACTCTAGAAGTGTGGTACTCGTATTCGGCTGGAGTCCACCAGCAGCTCCTACCTATATAATCTACAACCAAACTAAATCTCTTATCAATAGTGCCACGCTGCGTTATGTAACAATAACAAAAAATACAGTGCATATGTGCTGATCAGTGCATTTGTGCTGTTCAGTGCATTTGTGCTGATCAGTGCATTTGTGCTGTTCAGTGCATTTGTGATGCTCAGTGCATTTGTGCTGATCAGTGCATTTGTGCTGTTCAGTGCATGCATTGTGCTGCTCAGTGCATTTGTGCTTTGTGCTGTTCAGTGCATTTGTGCATGTTCAGTGCATTTGTGCTGATCAGTGCATTTGTGCTGTTCAGTGCATTTGTGATGCTCAGTGCATTTGTGCTGATCAGTGCATTTGTGCTGTTCAGTGCATTTGTGCTGTTCAGTGCATTTGTGTTCAGTGCATTTGTGCTTTTCAGTGCTTCAGTGCATTTGTGCTGATTTGTGCTGTTCAGTGCATTTGTGATGCTCAGTGCATTTGTTTGTTCAGTGCATTTGTGTTCAGTGCATTTGTGCTGGTCAGTGCATTTGTGTGTTCAGTGCATTTGTGATGCTCAGTGCATTTGTGCTGATCAGTGCATTTGTGCTGTTCAGTGCATTTGTGCTGATCAGTGCATTTTGCTGTTCAGTGCACAGTGCTGTTCAGTGCATTTGTGCTGTTCAGTGCATTTGATGCTCAGTGCAGTGCATTTGTGCTGATCAGTGCATTTGTGCTGTTCAGTGCATTTGTGCTGATCAGTGCATTTGTGCTGTTCAGTGCATTTGTGATGCTCAGTGCATTTGTGCTGATCAGTGCATTTGTGCTGTTCAGTGCATTTGTGATGCTCAGTGCATTTGTGCTGATCAGTGCATTTGTGCTGTTCAGTGCATTTGTGATGCTCAGTGCATTTGTGCTGTTCAGTGCATTTGTGCTGATCAGTGCATTTGTGCTGTTCAGTGCATTTGTGCTGTTCAGTGCATTTGTGCTGATCAGTGCATTTGTGATGTTCAGTGCATTTGTGCTGATCAGTGCATTTGTGCTGTTCAGTGCATTTGTGCTGATCAGTGCATTTGTGCTGATCAGTGCATTTGTGATGCTCAGTGCATTTGTGCTGATCAGTGCATTTGTGCTGTTCAGTGCATTTGTGATGCTCAGTGATTTGTGCTGATCAGTGCATTTGTGCTGTTCAGTGCATTTGTGCTGATCAGTGCATTTGTGCTGTTCAGTGCATTTGTGCTGTTCAGTGCATTTGTGATGCTCAGTGCATTTGTGCTGATCAGTGCATTTGTGCTGTTCAGTGCATTTGTGCTGTTCAGTGCATTTGTGCTGATCAGTGCATTTGTGCTGTTCAGTGCATTTGTGCTGATCTGTGCATTTGTGATGCTCAGTGAATGCTGCAGTGCATTGTGCTGTTCAGTGCATGTTCAGTGCATGTGCTGTTCAGTGCATTTGTGTTGTTCAGTGCATTTGTGTGCTCAGTGCATTTGTGCTGTTCAGTGCATTTGTGCTCAGTGCATTTGTTTCAGTGCATTTGTGATGCAGTGCATTTGTGCTGTTCTGTGCATTTGTGCTGTGCATTTGTGATGCTGTTCATTTGTGTGCATTTGTGTTGCGATCAGTGCATTTGTGCATTTGTTTCAGTGCATTTGTGCTGTGCATTTGTGCTCAGTGCATTTGTGTGATCAGTGCATTTGTGCTGTTCAGTGCATTTGTGCTGATCAGTGCATTCAGTGCATTTGTGCTGATCAGTGCATTTGTGCTGTTCAGTGCATTTGTGATGCTCAGTGCATTTGTGATGCTCAGTGCATTGTGCTGTTCAGTGCATGATCAGTGCATTTGTGCTGTTCAGTGCATTTGTGCTGATCAGTGCATTTGTGCTGTTCAGTGCTGTTCAGTGCATTTGTGATGCTCAGTGCATTTGTGCTGATCAGTGCATTTGTGCTGCAGTGTGCATTTGTGTGCTGTTCAGTGCATTTGTGCTGATCAGTGCATTGTGCTGTTCAGTGCATTTGTGCTGTCAGCATTTGTGATGCTCAGTGCATTTTTGCTGTTCAGTGCATTTGTGATGTGAGCTGCAGTGCATTTGTGCTGTTCAGTGCATTTGTGATGCTCAGTGCATTTGTGCTGATCAGTGCATTTGTGCTGTTCAGTGCATTTGTGATGCTCAGTGCATTTGTGATGCTCAGTGCATTTGTGCTGATCAGTGCATTTGTGCTGTTCAGTGCATTTGTGCTGTTCAGTGCATTTGTGCTGTCAGTGCATTTGTTCAGTGCATTTGTGCTGTTCAGTGCATTTGTGATGCTCAGTGCATTTGTGCTGTTCAGTGCATTTCAGTGCTTTCAGTGCATTTGTGATGCTGTGCATTTGTGCTGTTCAGTGCATTTGTGATGCTCAGTGCATTTGTGATGATCAGTGCATTTGCTGTTCAGTGCATTTTGCTGATCAGTGCATTTGTGCTGATCAGTGCATTTGTGCTGTTCAGTGCATTTGTGTGCTGATCAGTGAATTTGTGCTGTTCAGTGCATTGTTCAGTGCATTGTGATGCTCAGTGCATTTGTGCTGATCAGTGCATTTGTGCTGTTCAGTGCATTTGTGCTGCTCAGTGCATTTGTGCTGTTCAGTGCATTTGTGATGCTCAGTGCATTTGTGCTGTTCAGTGCATTTGTGATGCTCAGTGCATTTGTGCTGATCAGTGCATTTGTGCTGTTCAGTGCATTTGTGCTGTTCAGTGCATTTGTGATGCTCAGTGCATTTGTGCTGATCAGTGCATTTGTGCTGTAATTCAGTGCATTTGTGATGCTCAGTGCATGGTGCTGTTCAGTGCATTTGTGATGATCAGTGCATTTGTGCTGTTCAGTGCATTTGTGATGATCAGTGCATTTGTGCTGATCAGTGCATTTGTGATGTTCAGTGCATTTGTGATGTTCAGTGCATTTGTGATGATCAGTGCATTTGTGCTGTTCAGTGCATTTGTGATGCTCAGTGCATTTGTGCTGATCAGTGCATTTGTGCTGTTCAGTGCATTTGTGATGCTCAGTGCATTTGTGCTGTTCAGTGCATTTGTGCTGTTCAGTGCATTTGTGATGCTCAGTGCATTTGTGCTGTTCAGTGCATTTGTGATGCTCAGTGCATTTGTGCTGATCAGTGCATTTGTGCTGTTCAGTGCATTTGTGATGCTCAGTGCATTTGTGCTGTTCAGTGCAAGTGCATGCTCAGTGCATTTGTGTTGATCAGTGCATTTCAGTGCATTTGTGATGCTCAGTGCATTTGTGCTGTTCAGTGCATTTGTGCTGATCAGTGCATTTGTGCTGTTCAGTGCATTTGTGATGCTCAGTGCATTTGTGCTGTTCAGTGCATTTGTGCTGTTCAGTGCATTTGTGATGCTCAGTGCATTTGTGCTGTTCAGTGCATTTGTGATGCTCAGTGCATTTGTGCTGTTCATGCATTTGTGCTGCATTTGTGCTGTTCAGTGCATTTGTGATGCTCAGTGCATTTGTGCTGATCAGTGCATTTGTGCTGTTCAGTGCATTTGTGATGCTCAGTGCATTTGTGCTGTTCAGTGCATTTGTGATGCTCAGTGCATTTGTGCTGATCAGTGCTTTTGTGCTGATCAGTACATTTGTGCTGTTCAGTGCATTTGTGATGCTCAGTGCATTTGTGCTGATCAGTGCATTTGCGATAATCAGTTTACGTAATTTTCAATACTGTGCGCTCTTGATAATAAATACTGATTTTGCGCTACATCCCCCATGTGTCCTCACCTCCCGTCTCGCGGGTATTTCCCTTCGACACAAAGGCGCGCGCTCCAATCGCCTCTCCCTGCTCTCGTTGTCACTCTGCTTCACTTCCCTCCTTCCATGCGCGGTATTCCTTTCCCGATTTGTCGCTTCCCCGCGTCCGCTTCCTTGCTTTTGCGCTGTGACGAGATTGAATTCAACTCTAATCACTGTTTTATGGTCGTAAAAGTACACCTTAGGCTTAGGCTTAGGCGTATGCCCCTCTCAAGCGCAGCGCAAAATACCAAAATGTAAAAACGTTTTGATCACTAACTGCACGTGTTTGAAAAAGACGTTTACTTAACCCGCGTGATTCATATACGTGTAACAAAGACATGATAACAATCAATCAACAAATCAATGGTACACTAGGTCACAGATATAAACTCATCAACACATCAACTAGAGTTCAACAGTCTATGCAACAAAATAGACACGACTCGCACATTAATTGAATTGCCTAGGGTACGGTAGAGTTGTTTATAAGTCGTAGTTTCCGGCCATGAAAACTCCGGTGGAAAACACATCAGATTTGCCATTTCACGTGGAGATAGACGTCGAACGCCTCTTGCCGAACTCGCATCACGTAGATGGTTATTCGAAATCTAAACAAAGTATTATATACCGGGATATTTCTAATCTGTAGTTTTGAAAACTACACATGGAAAACCATACAAGAATCGGACCGCTATCGCTACTACTTCTTGGCTTATTGCATACCGGGTGTTTGACATATCACATCACAATGAGTAAATCTAAAGCAATCCTTACCGTCCCAGAAATAAAGCTGACAGAGGGTCTCAAAAGGCCACTAGAAGGCACTAAACTAAGCACCATACATACCTGAGCTTCATCCTTAACAAAATACGATCCACATCCGCTGATATATGTCGCATAAGACTTTGTGAAGCAGGCCGATCGCGTACTCAATGGAGATATCACGTCGAGTGCTTCTCCATACTTCGCCAAGGTCTTCTCGTCCACTAATAACTTTGGATCGGATTCATCAACCGTTATGAAATTGGTCATCTAAATTACGAGTTCAATCAGTTCAGAGATTCCCCACGAAAATGGAAATGTTGTGTTTATGATGTTAGCTTGACACTATCACACAACTGTAGGAAGCATATCACACTATCACACAAGTGCAGCTACTTGCATTGTTTAGACGTCGATTGTTCCCCCTCATACCTTAATAAGACCCACAGAAATGTCGTGTGAAACATGGCACTTCTATGTCCATAACTCCGAAGAACGCTCATTACTCATTTAACGTTGGCTAACGTGAAAACTAATTTCTTCTAATTTGTCTTTACTCACTGTATCACACTCATATTTACGTACGCGGTTTGTAGTTTATACTATAATAGAGTAAGTGTACTCACCGGTAACGGCCCAAAAGCTCGTCCTAACTCCGTTGACTTCTTTATTTGGAATACATATGGCGCCGGTTCTTGTCCCACCAATTTTGCCAAAAGAAAGTATCGAGGCCGCGTGTTCGGAATTCCAACTTCGGATGGGCTGATAATGAACTCCTATAATAAATCCTCATTAAAACTTTATTATACATAATGTGGCTCGGATGTAAATAATGGAAATTGGCAAATAACCAAAATCGAGTGTTTCTTGACTCTTGTACAAACGATAATGAATCATAATATACCTGCAGAAAAAAAACATAAAACTACTAAACGAAAACTGTAATTTATGAAACACCACTTTTTTTAAATATGCAATATACGCGCTCAGCTCATGCTCATGGGCATTCATTCAAATACAGTCAAAGCATACAACAGAACACTCAACAGAGTTAACTACAAATTGTAAATTGTACCATAAATAACACACAGAAAACTAGAAAAATGCTTACCTCCATAGTATAACAACAAGATTGGAGTGTTTCTGTTACGTCTCGGTGGACAGATGTCGACTCAAAGCCAACCACATTCTCCAAGAAGATATACCTTAAAAATATAAGGTAGACAGAGCGTAAATGCAAACCCAGAGTAACCCAGAGTGTTACTTATACTAGTATCCTAGGCCTAGGCACAGTGCAAGCATGGACCTAGTGTACGTAGAGATCCAATGCACAATGTAAGAGTTCCACTATAGACTCGTGTGACTTTTATATGATCACAGTGTAATTTAAAAGGGAGTAAATAATGTAAACGTAATATATATACATAAAACATGTAAAGGACAGAAAAGATAGATAAGTATAATTTCACCAAGTTATTCGATTCACTGTTGCCTCTACGAGTACGAACCGAACCATTACTTTGGCTCACACCTCTATATAAAAAAGTGTCACAATCACACCTGGGAGGTTTCGACATTTTCTTCAATTTATCCAGTAGTGCTTTCAGCGAGTCACAACGACGATCTTGCGCACCGAGTTTCAAGCCTTTCCTGGAAAATAACAGTTGCTCAGTAGTACATAAATTTAATATTTTGTTTGTCAGTCTGTATGTCTAGTTTACCGATATGGTAGTTTATAAATGGTCATAACAATGACGTGTTTTATTTCGTGTGCCCTATACAACGATTTAACTGATACATTTGCGTGGTGAAAGTAAAGGTAAGGTCAACACATAACATCACCGGGTAATAACAATGACGATTAGAAGGAAGTTAGAAGTGATCTCTCAACTAAAATACTGAATTAGGATAAGACTTAATGGGGGGAAATTGTGACCAAGGAACCAAAACAGTTTGCTTCCAATAGGACGAATAAGAAGTATAAGTTATAACTTACTGAGTGAACGGTTGACATGGAGGGCTCATAGTCCATAAGTCTGCGTTTGTGTCGTCCAGGAACTTCACGTCTAAAGCCTTGAATGGAATATATGACTACAAGATGCAAGTAAGTAAGCCTTGTTTGAAGCATAGGTCAAGAAACATGCCTAAAAGGGGGTTCCCCCTAACATTTAGGGGGAAGGGGGAACCCCCTACCATCTGCCTATTTGTACCCCTAGGGTATTCTAAGTCTCGTTCTTTACACACACTCTCATTTTGTCTTACGCTGATCGTATCGCACCCTCTTACTAATCAACGCACTCTTATTTGGGGGGAACCTCACAAGCAAAGTCAGCATATCTTGTCGTCAGGTTTGAAGTTAACAAACGAGTATGCTTCCAATCCAAAGTCCTCTCAATCTGGTTCAAAAAAGGGGTCAGGTATCACAATCAGATTCATATGAAGAGCTGCACTTTAGCTACGTGTATTTCATCCGATTTTAGCGAGAGATGAGCGTCTTCCTTATTTTTCAACGACAAGAACCGTAACTCGCTAGAGGGCCTGACATTGTATGGGAGGGCCACTCGTTTTTGTTTGCTGTAGGGCTGGCAATCCTACTTTCAACGAATATTATTATTTGTCTCAGTTGTGGCGTAATGCGTACAGAGCAGGGAAGAATACGCAAAAATATCTCACCTCAATATTGTTTTGCCCCAAATTCGTCGTGGGGAAGTTGAAGCTGTAGATAGAATTCGCGGTCGTGTTAATATCCAACGCTGACAGGATTTTCGCGTGTGGTACACATTCTAAAAACAGGATTCATCATACGAAGACATGTAAATACTCACGGAATGCATAATAATTGTACTTCTATTTGTAAGCTATAGACAATTTCACTCACCTTTCAATGCGTAATGCATGCCTCCGATTCCAGAGTAGAACTCGATTACCCGTAGTTGATCAGTAGAAGAGGCATCATCAAAGAGTTTCGACTTATATTCAGCTCCCATTCCGTATAAAGCAGCAGTTCTGTCTCTCTTCTGGCGCGGCGGCTGAACAGCTGGAAAATAAAAAGGCGGAGTGCATATCTGCGCGTTCGCCTCGATTTCTAGATCAGTGCACTATCACTGATACGGTAGAATTGGCTTCTATTTTTGAGAGTTGAGAGTATTGTTTATCTGATGTATATTCTACGAAAAATTTCGGCGTATGTGTTTGCCTAAATGTAATAAAATAAGGGGATGCATTCTTGAAATTATTCTTGGACCAGGAAGCGCTTGTTTTTTGCTTTCGTTTACAGTAGTCTTTAATTTGTTGGTTCCACATATGTAACGAGTCAAGTTAACGAGTTCAGTGTAAACAAATAAATCCCTTAAAATTTGGATCTTACAATATGATCGAATGGTATGAAACATCAAATTGTTCGTTGGTCCGTGTTTTGATGGAACTCGGATTCAAATCGGCCGTGATTCCTGGAACACCTGGATAAAATTACACATACATGGGAAACCAAAAACCCTGATATGGCCCCGATCAGGTCCCTGAAAAAATCGGGGCCATATCGGGGTTTTCCGGGAAATAATCGGGGCCATATCAGGGTTTTTCGAAACTAATCGATCACACATCCAGATTTACCCTTTTTTGCGATAGCATGATGAAATTAACCGAAAACCACATAAAACAGTTCGGTGAAACATGTCGATTTTCGGCGAAGAAGACGGTTAATTAAGAACCCCGATATGACCCCGATCACGCCCCGATTATTTGAGGGTCGTGATCGGTGCCATATCGGGGTTTTTTGGAAGAATCGGGGTCACAGCGGGGTTTTTTCGAAAATAATCGGGGTTTCCACTTTCCTGTGTACCTAATTATAAGACCAATTAGCAGTTGCAATGTTTTTATCGAATAAGCAGGCAGACAGAGAAAGGCGCCACATAGACAAAGTTTTTGGTCACGTTATACAATTTTACGACCTAAGCTAGCAAGTGAAAATATTCTTATGATATGTGCGGAGTTTTCTTAAACTGGACAAAACCTATAAACTTTAGGTTTATTAGTTTTATTTTTTTCACGCGTAATTTGTTCAGCTAGAATCCAAATATAAGCAGCGAATTTTCGTCATTTGGACCATCGCGTAGGCTTTGACGCTACACCTTTTCTGCACGCATTTTGTGCGGTATGTGCCGCCGAAGAATGTTCCCTCCATGCTCCACCACTGTAATGATGTTGAATGTTCTCTTATTTGTTGTTTCGCATTGATATATATTTCTATGCAATTGTCGCCACTTCCGTTCTGCTGCCGCACCAATTTGGCTTGTTCCTTGTAAATGCAACTTCTTCATTCGTTGTATGTAGCTTTCCAATACTACTTAAAACTTATGTATCGGACACTTTCTATATTCCCATTTACCGTTGTACTCTTGGACTACTGCAAACAAGAGTGCAATTGGCCCACACTCTTGTTTCCGTTCGAAGTGACCAAGCATCTACTAAGAGAAAGGAGAATCGATTTCTCCCCATTTTTTCCACATTGCCCTTGAGCATGATGTTGTGAACATGTAGTTTTTACTTTGTACTTTTCATTTAGACGGCTTTGCTTTTTGTTACATTTTTAGTGGTGCTATGCGTAGTTTTTTGTTTTCTTCGAACTCATACAGAGCATGTGTAGTGTAAATCAAATTGACATTTGTAGCGTTGACATGGACTGGGTTTATTTTATGTTGTACTTTCACAGTGGCGATCATTTCCTATAATCACTCTTACAATTGCATCACTGCGGTGTTCTTCTCTTTATTTCGTTGCTGAAATGCGAACAGACGGACAGAGATTGCGAAACTATATGCCGGCAATCAGCTAAAGAACGCATATCTAAAATAATTCTTATGATTGACTTCCCACTGATTAGTCATGAAAACGATTACAAACGATAGTGCCTTTGTGTTACTCTCTTCCTTATTTCCTACTTGCCTACAGGTTATTGAGTGGAGTGCTTTTTATTCCATTGCACAACTCTGTTGTCCTTTTGAACTTGCGCATCTTTATTCCATGATTTATTTAATGAATTCCTAGATAGTTGTGAAAGAAGCCAAGAGGTGGTGATAAAAGATAAAAGGTGAAAGCCAGCAAGCTGGCTTTTGTCTGAATATGTATTATGCGTTATGCGTTTG
This sequence comes from Pelodera strongyloides, assembly GCA_036852015.1. Classification (NCBI taxonomy): domain Eukaryota; kingdom Metazoa; phylum Nematoda; class Chromadorea; order Rhabditida; family Rhabditidae; genus Pelodera; species Pelodera strongyloides. Next base: position 352,349 of record JAANDG010000076.1, on the reverse strand, counting down.
ACTGTAGACTGTTTGATTGAGAAGGAATTTACACATTTCCAGCCCTTTCCGTATCTTGTTTATATTTTTGCCTCCCTTCCTTGATTAACACTTCAGTCATCCATGCTGTTATATGTTGTTTAGTTAAATTAGTATATTCCTGAGGCCGTATTCACCACTCCGTTTACCCCTGGAGAAAACTGTCTCACGGAGAAAATTTACCTAGAGAGCGAGAGAATGTCAAAAATTAGCATTCACCACTTTCTCAAAAAAAAAAAAAAAAAAAAAAAACCTTAATTTTCCCTTCATGTTAGCTTCATATGTAAGGCTGCGCATTTCTTCGCTATTAGCCCAAAGTTTAGAGGATCAGGCAAGCGTGTGCCTGATACGCCGCAAGGTTTCTCTTGGTTGTAAGGGGAACCTCCTCACCTCATCAAACATAGAAAAGCAACGAGAGATATTTTGTGAACTACTTATCTCCTCTTTTTTACGCTTTCCTTTTTCCTAAGTATTGCCGAAAATCTGCAGATATTATTAACCAATTGTTCAACTAATTGCAAATATGTCCCTAATATAACTTCAATCGTTTAGAAACATTTCGCTATGTCATGCGCAAAAAAACAAGTTCCGAAAGTAAAAATTTAAGAAAAATGAGACTATAAAGGGTTAAAGTTAAATATAGTACAATCTAGACACTGCAAAGTAGAAAAATAATGAAGCAATAAAAATTAGAAGTAAAATATGACAAAACAAAGTAGTTTACTCCATTATTGCATCATGCTTTTTCAAAATGGCACAGGAAAAAAATTAATCTCTAGTCAAAAATTCTCCATATGCTAAATTCCACGTGAATACGTTTGCAGTTCGGACATAGGTAAATTTTCTCCAAAGAGAGGGGTAAATCCTCTCTAGAGACAAGTTGTCTCTAGAGAAATTTTACCCGCGAGTGGTGAATACGGGCTCTGTTCTCTTCATTCAAATTTTATCGCTGTCTTACGTAGTAGGACCGCCCAGTGCCTATAGTCAGTAGGCAGATTTCTCTCGTGCACTTTTGCTACCGTATTCTTCGCATTATCACTTGAGAATATGGTTCGACAGAAACAGAAATCACCCGCAATGAAACAGAAGAACAGCAGATCTCCGATGCGTACCGGCGCCGATTCTGAATCTCTGACTTCTAATAATCCAAATCAACCCGCCCCTGCCGTTATCGTTACCGATACTGAGAGAGTGCCCAATCGAAACGAATATTCTTGCGACACTGACAGCAATGCAATCAAAAAGAGCTCAGAAAACTCGATTCCACATACACCCGCGATTTTAAGTCCATTTGGGTTAGTTTCCCTTCCTTCCAGTTAATTTCCTAATGTTACTATTACTAACATAACAATAACTGTAACAACTACCGCTAAACAAACCTCATGTGTGTCCCATAGTATTACACAGTTTAGTTGATTCGTGGGGTAGTGATTAGTAATATTAGTAACTGCTCTGTCCTTCGTCTATCTTCTTGTTCTTTTGTTCGACTGCCGTGTTATTCATGGGAAACTAAAAACCCCGATTTCGCCCCGATCAAGTCCCTCAAAAAATCGGGCCGTGATCGGGGCGAAATCGGGGTTTTTCGACAAATGATCGGGGCGAAATCGGGGTTTTCGGAAATAATCGGGGTTTTTCGACAAATGATCTTGGCCTCGGGGCGAAATCGGGGTTTTTTGAAAGAATCGGGGCGAAATCCGGCCTTGTTCCCAATTATGCCCCGATTATTTGTGATCGGGGCGAAATCGGGACGTGATCGGGCTTTTTGTGGGTTTTTTGAAAGAATCGGGGCGAAATCGGGTTTTTTTTTGGCAAATGATCGGGGCGAAATCGGGGTTTTCACTTTCCTGTGTTGTGCCTTGTGCTGCATGTTTAACTTCCAGTCTTACTGTATTTTACATTTACACTACCGATTCGGTTGTTCTTGTTTTCTTTTTTTACCCTTTCGTTACCGTTACGATGTTTTTGTTTTGTTGCTGGTTGCTGCATTGATTGTTAGTTTATGTCTAATACAAACTCGGTGAACCTAGTGTTTGCTTACAGAATGGAGTCCTTGATTCCGACCATAAATAAGTTACAAGACGTGTTCGCGGCAGTCGGCTCAAGGGAGGCGGAAATTCAGTTGCCACAAATCGTGGTTGTTGGATCGCAGGTTAGGACGTTATAGTTATTTTATAATGTTTATTTGGTGCTCTTACTTGAGGTTGTTTTTCGTCAGTATACAAATGCTCCTTGAAAACCTTAGTGTCAGATGGCAGTTCGGTCCAACACGGCTGAAGGGTACATTAGTGTAATGTAGTATAGATTTCTTACTTTTGCTATTATAATGTTAGGGCGCGTTTAAGATGGCCGAAAGAAAGAAAAAAAAATGCGTTTTCGGCCGTTCAGGTTGGGCGAAAAGAAAATTTTTAATACTAAGGGAAAATGAAAAAGTACAGTAATTTTTTTCGGGTTTTGTCTGCGTCTCTTGTTTTTGCATTGTCTTTCAAAAGTTTTCTTTTCGCCCAACCTGAACGGCCGAAAACGCATTTTTTTCTGTCTTTCGGCCATCTTAAACGCGCCCTTAGTGTATATTGTGCCTGCTGTAGTAGTTCTTTTTCCCGATTATCGTTTTATAATTAATATGTCTATATTTCAGAGTTCGGGTAAAAGTTCTGTGATCGAGAGCATCGTCGGTAGGGACTTTTTGCCACGTGGCATTGGAATAGTAACCCGACGCCCACTTTTACTCCAATTGTGTCATGTGCCATTGAATGACAAGGAGACACGGAGAGGAATCAAGGGTTGGTTATTAGTATTATTTCCTAGGCAATTAGAAAGTTCAAGCAGCTAGGAAGTTATGCTCGGCTAGTTGTAGTTTCTGCGCAGAAATGTATGATATTGTGTATAGCAATACAATGATCTTCCCAATTTGTTTCCTCTTTTATTTAATCAGAAACACTAAAGAAACGCAGTACGGAAGCATGCGCATGCTGAGTAATACATTCTTCTTACTCCTAATCATTAGTGAACTCGAAATTCACTTAATAAATATAAACATGATGAAACATATCACATTCCAACAAAAACTTCCGAATATTGTTGCGAAGGATTACGACCATTTTTATAAATTTCAAAAGGATTGTACTTAAATGATAGCTCCGACTAAGGAATGTGTGAATAACTAATGTTGACGCTCAGATCAATTGGTAAACATGAACTGATTCACAATTATTGGTAATTAGCCCAGGGGCCTCGGTGGCCCATTGGAAACGTCCGCGCTTCGCAGTCAGCCGACCCGAGTTCGAATCCAGCCACATACACTCACTCAATGCCACCGAGGCGGGGAAAACGAGGCGACTCCCCCATTGCCTAGCCAGAAGACTTCGAGGGATTTGTCCTTTCGTCTCGTCGTCAAACACTCTGTATAACTCCACAAAACTTCATTGGAAAGATCAAGGATCGACATTATCTGAAGAAAAAATCTCCCCTCCCTCCACGCATTCCCACCGCGGATTGAAGAAGCACGACGCCAGAAACCTTCCGCACTTGTTCCATGTACTTGATTGATGTTGTATCTGATTGATTGTATGTGTGAATAAAGTAGTGATATAATTGCTACTAACTTTTTAGATGACTGGGCGCGCTTCGAACATACCAAGGACAAGGTGTTTGAAGATTTTGAGGAAGTTCGCCATGAGATTGAACAAGAGACTGACCGTGTGACGGGATCGAATAAGGTATTTTTAAAATTTCGTCTTTTCGCATATTGTGTTTTATTTAGTAGTCACGTTGGCATTATTTAACAATTTAACAGTCGTTTTTGGACGTGTCCGTGTGAAAAGCTCAAAAATCCCTTTATTCATATCGCTTACTCAATTTTATTATGAAACTGTGTATTTAGTCTAAAAAGTGATTGCCAAAAAAAGAAGACGTATAAAACTGAAATGGGAGCGTTTTTAGCCACATGTTTGAAATGAAATGAATATGTTCTTGCATGGATTAAGTGCTAAACTGATGAACGTTTCTGTTAGATGCATTAGGTTGTTGTTGCTTTATGAGGCCATATTCACCACTATGATTCCCTCGGGGAAATTGGAAATATTCCCTGGTGACAGAAAATAATATTCTAATACGAGGCACGCAGAGAAAAAGACGGGGAATGGTGAATATGGCCTATGTATTTAGTTTTATTTGGTTACAGGGAATTTCTCCCATGCCTATTTCGCTCAAAATCTTCTCGCACCGAGTTGTCAACCTAACAATGGTGGATTTACCGGGAATCACCAAAGTCCCTATTGGAGACCAGCCAACGAATATTGAGGTTGGTATTTGTTTTATTTATTTATTTGTTTGTTTGATTGAGGACGTCACGCTTGGCTAACACTTTTTCTGTAGATGTTAAATCGCTAGGTATAATTTCGTTTGTACAGGTCACAGTATTATGGATAATTTAGTTTCGCGCAGTGTTAAATACCGTATGAAGTGTATGTGTGTATTGTCGACCTAAGATTCTCTCTTCTGGCCCTGGCTATGAAACTAAACACTGAAGTGTTCCATAATACATAATTTAACAAGCTAATTTAAGCCGAATACTTCTGGCTATGCTATAAAAACCGGAAAATGATGATGTTTCAGTAATGTGTTATAGTCGCTCTTTGATTTGTTGTGTCAATACGTTATATTGGATGCATGTTTCTAGTTTGAGCTTAGTTCGCTGGCTAGCTGGGTTATCAGATTTGTTTAAAGCGAAATACCGGCCGTTTTTTGAAACAAATCGAGTACACCAGCATTCTTATGTAGCTTACGCAAATGAACGGAAAGTTTAATAAAAAAATCGAGCTAAGTTCGAGGAAATTGGCATAAAAACGTGACAATTCGTTTGTCCACGACGTGTTTCAAAAACCGGCCGGTATTTCGCTTTAAAAGTAAAATTGTAGGAGCAAATTCGCGAGATGATCCTCAACTACATTACCAATCCGAATTCGATTATATTGGCCGTGACGCCGGCGAATCAAGACTTTGCCACGTCGGAACCGTTGAAAATGGCACGGGATGTGGATCCTGAGGGTTAGTTGTGAAATTGTTTATTACGTGAATCGTGTAAGGTTTTTGGGTGCGTTAAGTGCATTTGCACGTTTGCAGTTTTTTTTGTTGCGTCATTCGGGTTTCGGGGGTCGGGGATCCGAACCTGTCTTTTTATTGTAGTCTGTAGCATCATTGCACGCTACTTGAATTCATTTGAAATGTGTATATGGGCTGATGTATATCATATAAGTCGCTTTAAAATGATAATATTCCAATCTCAAACACTCAGTTTTCGTTTTCAGCTGTTCTGGCTTTTGGCGTGTCATATAAATCATATAAAGACGCAGATAGTGGATAGTGGTTCCAATTCCGGACTTTCATTTATTTATTTATTAAATTATTTATGCATTCCAGGTGCGCGCACGCTGGCCGTGCTCACCAAACTCGACCTGATGGACCATGGCACGGATGCGATGGATGTACTGACTGGACGATTGGTACATGTCAAGTTGGGAATTATTGGAGTCGTCAACAGGTCACAGGTATGCGTTGCGTTATTTACAGGTATGCGTTGCGTTTTCTTCGAGTTACATAAAACATTGCACGCCACGTTCCTTAGATTGTCTTTACATTAGATTTTTGTACCATCGATTTATTCATTATGTGTCAGTCATTAGGTTAAACAGACCAATGTTTAGACAAGATGCTTATGCACTGTCTTCTGCGAGTAGCTAGCCGCACGATCATAAGCTTTTAGATGTCATCCTAAGATTCCTAAATGGGGTTTTGTCATTGCATTAATTGGATATTATGGTCGTGTAGGTCCCCTGTCAAGGTCACGGCAGAATGTAGAAATAGGCGTAAAACATGCCTAAACTCTATAAACTCTCACGCTAGGCACGTTCCGCTAGGCTATTGCGTTGTATTGTAAATTATACTTGAAGTGGAACCCGTTATGTTTCAGCCGCTAGATTAAACATGTTGCGTTTATGCACGGTACTTATGCTGAGTCGCCTAAAATTTTCCTCTGGCACCAATTGAAATCCTAAGTGGGGTGTTATGTGGTGTTTATCAGATGTAGTTAAAGTTGCTCCCTTAGTTGGCTGTCCGTCTAGTTAGAGACTGTGATGTCCTATTACTTACTTAACTTGGTTTTACCTATTATTGCATTTGTTTGATCATTTATAAAGAACCAGTCGGCTACCGCCGCCTGAGGCGTCTTTCCAATATTCGCTGATGGTCGCTATGTTTCACTGGGCTATATCTATAAGTAGAGGCAACTCTTTCTCGCAAGAATAGTTTCCTGGGGAAAGAACTTAGTTTCTGTTGACTATATTTCTCCTAAATTGTCTGCAACTTGCTCTACTATAGGACATCGAAAAAATTGCCAAAGCCTAAAAGCAGCTTAATATCGCGTGGCTGATACGCCGCAATGTTTCGCCGCAATGTATCCAAAGAGTCTCCAGTCTTTCTTTTTCTTTTTGAAACCCATACCAATATTGAACACGGGTTAGAACTTAGTTTCTGTTGACTATATTCCTCCTAAATTGTCTGCAACTTGCTGGACTCTACAATATCGAAAACATTTCAAATCCTAAAAAAAGGAATGTGCCTGGATGATACGTCGCAATGTTTCGCTGGGCTATATAAGTTAGAAGCAAACATTTGTCTGAAGGAAATGGTTTCACTTTTGTTATTTTCCTTTTGAAACCTACACCAATATCAAACACGGGGATATAACTTAGTTTCTGTTGACTATATTCCTCCTAAATAAGGACCGGCGCCACGGGGAACATCAAGTTGAGCACACATCGATGCCATTGACAGGGAATGACAGGGAATTATTATAATTGCGAATATGCTTCTTGAATTGCATGGAACAGGGATCTCGGCCTACTTGCCGCACAATCGCTCGAACGATACCCCGCAAGCATTCTGTATATGTCAGCCTTTGTATCTTTCATTGGGCGTTCCGCAGTGGAGGTGCCCTGCAGTGGGTGATCTTTGGACTCTATCGCTCGGCATGTACTCCGCGCCCTTGGTGTACATGCAAACTTTTGTGTGGTGCTCATGTGAGCGCTCCACAATGGCGTTGCACAGCAAGTGGATGTTCCTTGAACATTATCGCTCGGCCGATACTCCGCTTCCTTGGAGTATAATGCAACATTTTGTGTGGCATTCGTGTGAGCCATCCGCAATGGCGTTGGTGAGTATATGCAGTGAGTATATGCAGTCTGCGAGTGCGTAGCTCAGGGCTGGATTCTCGTAGGATTGCTCAAGGTGAGGATAATCTCACGTTGAAAGGCAATATGGAAAATTTTTGTAAAATAAGAGTAAATAAAGCATTAGACGAAAAAGCGTGATTTCAAGTTTTCAAAATTGGTCGTTCTTTGAGTTTTGTGCCGTGAGTGTTCTTTGAACCCTTTGTGCCGCAGAAACGCCCGAACGATACACCACACATATTCCACATATGCAGCCTTTTTTGGACGTTTGTGAGAGGGGCGCTCGGGAAGTGAGATGGCTCAGTGCACGGGAACGTGAACTACTGAACCAATCCTACAACCTGAGCGTAACGCACATCATCCAAACACACAATCAAACAAACAAACAAAGCTCCCAGCTTTATATAATAAGATTGCATCGTAATTCAAATTCAGGCCGACATCAAGAGTAAGAAACCCATAGAAGAGGCGATTCGGGATGAGGAATCTTTTCTGGCGAGGAAGTATCCCACGCTGGCTGCAAGACAGGGAACCCGACATTTGGCAAAGACCTTGAATCGGGTAAGTTTTCCCTATTTTTGTGTGTAATCTGTGTTCTTTGTTAATTCATAATCCGTTGGCTGGTTGTGGTCTAGTTTCGTAGTTTCTTGAAATCTTATTTCTTGAACTTTTTTTTTGTGGAGATTTGTGTAACGAAACGAGTGACGACCAATGAACAGTGCAACATGTTTGCATGAAAAAAAAACATTTTTCTTATTAATGTAGACCTTTGTAGTAGTTTCCCACATAGGAAAGGTTACATATGTACATATTACTCGTTCTCGTTCAGCTGCTAATGCACCATATTCGCGAATGCCTCCCGTCGCTGAAGAACCGCGTCCAAATGTTGATGTCTCAATGCCAGACGTTGATGAATAGCTATGGTGAGCCGGTGGAGGACAAGAATCGTACCTTGCTTCAGATTATAACGAGGTTGGTTTTTGTGGAGTAGTTGTGTATGTGTCAATGTTAACGCGATATTACGGCCGATTTATGGAATACAGCGTTCGTCATTCGTTTCAAAAACCGGATGTTATATCGCTTGAAAACGTAGGGTTACGTAGGTTTCCTTTTGCTCCTATTCAAATCCAAATCAGTTTCTACAGCCAGTATACATAATGTATGATCGTTCACTTTGGAAGATTGATAATTGATTTACGTTTCAGGTTCTCAACCGCGTACACGGCAACGATAGAAGGAACTGCCAGAAATATTGAGACTACGGAGCTGTGAGTTTTTTTACCTTGATGTTGTTGTATGCGCCAATGCGCCAATTTTTATTTCCATTTTTTTCATTGAAAATTTTCTTTAGGTTTATGAATATTGAATATTTTCTTACACGTATCCCCAAGAATGTTTCGCCCCAAATTGTGCCTTTCATTTTATCGTAAATATTATACCATAATATGTTTACAATATATACAAGTAAGTTGGAGGTTTCCAATTTAGATGTGGTGGTGCGAGAATCTGCTACATTTTCCATGAAACATTTGGCCGCACGCTAGAATCGATTGATCCTCTTGGCAATTTGACCCAACTCGATATTCTGACGGCAATTCGCAATGCAACGGTGAAGATTTTGGTTACTTAACCTTTAACTATTTTTATGTAGCAATTAAAACGCCTTTGACTTCATCTTTTAGCTACTGAGCAACCAAGTGTAAGTGTAAGCAAATGTTTCTTGATTCTATTCGTATTCGTTATAGAGATAGAGGTTTAAATCTCTTTGCGCAAGCAAGACATTTAATGGTGTCGCTTTGGTCTTACGGGCGTTACGGAATAAAGCGTCCATGATAGCCGCGTATTTTAATTAATTAATTTTTTTAGGGTCCCCGTCCGGCTCTTTTTGTTCCAGAGGTTTCATTTGAACTTCTCGTAAAGCGACAGATCCAACGACTCGAGGAACCTTCGTTGAGGTAATTATTTTAGACAGTATTTGAATATTATAAGGGTTCACCAGGTTAAACATAACTGTTTTGTATTGTTGGCGTTTTACTGGAATAATTGAATAGTGTATTGCCATACATTTGCAATTAGACGTCGTTATTTCCTTATATGTCATGTGCATGTGCTCGATTAATTGTCAGTATATTCCAAGATTATACTGACTAAATACACTGTTTAAAGCGGAATATCGACCGGTTTTTGAAACGCATCGAGTACACCAACATTCTTATGCAGATTATGCAAATGAACATAAATTTGAATAAAAAATCCAACTTTTTTTTCGAGCGAGCGTTTCAAAAACCGGCTTTCATTTCCCTTTAATTCTTTACTGTGTTTTTTAGGTGTGTCGAACTTGTTCACGAGGAGTTGCAGCGCATCGTACAACACTGTGGACAGGAAACACAGGTTTTAACTTTTCCATATTCAGTTCTTTCCATTAGTTTAGTTTCCGTTTTTGTCTGGTTTAACTTTTCCCGTTTATTTGCAAGTCTAGTGTGTAGTTATGTCAAGTAGGGGTCTTATTTTAATTTTATCATTAGAGTCTAGTCTAGTGTGGAATTGCCTTGTCAATTAGGCTCATCTCTCTATTTAATTTTGTCTTTGTTTTATTTATATTTATATTTACTTTTTTTCAGCAAGAAATGGCTCGTTTCCCACGTCTGTATGACCGAATCAAGGATGTTGTCTCGCAAGTGCTCAAGAATAGAGTTAAACCAACAAACAGCTTGGTTAGTCATCTTTTTTTGGTCTTTCCCTTTATTTGTTGTCGTGTTTATCTTTTCGGAATGTCGATTTATATTTTTTGTCTATTTGTTTAAAGCGAAATACCGGCCGGTTTTTGAAACGCATCGTGGACAACAGAATTCTCACGTATTTATGCTAAGTTATATCACTACTTTATTCACACATTCAATCAATCAGATATAACATCAATCAAGTACATGGAACAAGTGCGGAAGGTTTCTAGCGTCGTGCTTCTTCAATCCGCGGGGGAATGCGTGGAGGGTTACTCGAATTTAGCTCGATTTTTATTCTAATTTGTGTTCTTTTGCAAAAGCTGCATAACAATGTTGGTGTACTCGATGTGTTTCAAAAACCGGCCGGTATTTCGCTTTTAAGGCAAGCAGTGTAGTTGGGAGTGGCCGTGGCCGCGGCATGAGATGTTCTTTTCAGATGGAGTTAACTACATTTTTTTCATGTTTAACGCAATTTCTTATCCAGGTCGAGAATCTAGTGGCCATCGAGCTGGCTTATATCAATACGCGCCATCCAGAATTCACGGATGCGAACCTGGTTGCTATGCTCAAGGTTTGTTCCTTGTTGGCTCTTTTTATTATTGCTTAACTGAATTATAGAAAGGTAGAATCTTCGAGCTTATTACGACTCCCGGTAATACAGATTAGACAGATGTAAACCAAATCTTTATGTCATAAATGAATTATGTTTTGAAACGTATTCGCGGCCCTACTTTGGTTGTTTTTCACTATGAGTATGAGTGGTACTTCTCAACGTTTTGCTCGACTTATTTGGATTGTACGCGCGCTGATGGAGTAAACTCCTAATGGTCGCCGTGCGGTTATGCTATTGCTGAAACATTCGCATTTTTTTTTAAATTCTGAGCCTGAGCTTTATTTACCTTTAACTTACCTAAAGCGTAGTTCTTGTACTTTGGTCCTACGAGTAAGTTATCGCGAGGAAACCACCATCCGAATTAGCATATTGCATAAATTTAGACGGTGGTCTTGAACTCGTAGTACCACCGTCGGAATTAGAATATTAGGTATGGTGAAAATATCATAAAGATATACAAGTTTCGGAAACACTACATATATTTGGATGGTGGTTTTGAGCTTTTCCCGACGAGTTCTTTATTTAAATTTTTATTTAAAACGTTCTTTATTTAAAATGTTTAGGACACTATGCTGGACGATCGTGAGGCTCGCGCACGTCAGAGAAATGCTTCCACTACGGCCATTGAGAGGACTTCAAGTGCCCATGAGGTGCCCCAGGTTGGTATTTTGAGATTTTCTTTTGGATATTTCAATGCTTGCGAACCTTCTCTCCTCTCTCTCTGCACGTCTGTCTCTCTGAGTGTCTACCCCTCTCTCTCCGTACTTGTCATTCCTTCGTTTTATTATGACCATTTGGCAATTTTGCCTCTGTGAATGCTGAATTGAGCACTTTTTATGGTAGTGCTTGGATATTGTGGATTGGTCTACTTCCCTACAATTAAAGCGAACTACCGGCCGGTTTTTTAAACGCATCTCAAGTACATGCATTCCTATGCACTTGCATATGCTGCATAAGAAAGCAGGTGTATGCCATCCATGCGTTTCAAAAACCGGCCGGTGTTTCGCTTTAAGTGTTGTATTTTGTTGTTCGGCATGAGTACAGCACGTGTTTGCATATTTTTACTCATTTTTCGAATTTTTTTTCATCTCTGTCGTGGAGTTGTATAAGTAGTTGTGCTCACCATTAGTGCTTGTCATGCATGTGAGATCAGGGATGAGAGGTTATATCGTTTCCGGTGCGAATGCGTTCTGGCTCCACGGCGGCGAACGTCAAACGTGCTTCTGACGCGGCGGCGATACAAACTGAGAGGAGGGACAGTGTGGGCGATGATTGGGAATTCCTTACCAATTCGCTACGTCGTCAAGTAAAATCCGTCCACTTCAGCAATATCGATTTAATCTACGAGGTGCGCGATACTACAATTAACTACAAACTACGTTTTGTATAATTGGTGTTTTATTTGGATGAAGTACTAGTCGGCTTTAGCTAGTGGCTAGAGCAAGCCAGGAGGCTACGAAGGGAAGGGATCTACGCGCCGTGTTGAGAATGTTCAAGTTCAAGTTCAGAGGTTCAATGTTGCATGCCTACGCTTGTGTTTTGCAGTATGCCAATGACAATCCCGACTTGGTGCCTGATGTTATTCGAGAGTTAGGCAAAGCTGTGGAGACGCATGAGGAAGGAATGTTATCACAATCACCCACTATGAATGCCATCCAGCTTATGAAACAGCTTATATCAGCACCTATGGTTATGCCACTGCACATTGTTATTTCTATGCTAAAAGTGCTGCGGCAAATCAACGCAGCCAGCCGGGAGCCAGTATTTCGCGATACAGGAAGCAAACCCGAGTTGTCGTCTTTGAGAAACGGGGCAGTTATGAGCAATGTAAGTAGTACGGCATGGGTCTTTGTGTGATTTGAGATTTGGGGCTTGGCTTGTAGGGAATCTGCTGAGCAGTGGCCTCTGGAGCTATATTTCTGGGTTAGGCTCCTTACGGTGATTCTAACTTGGTCGCTTGGTTCCCCCCTTGTGTTTGCACGTTTCTACTCTCCACTGTTATTGGCTTGCATTTTCCTTTTGTCTTGTCTTTACCCAATTTTGTGATTTGATTTTTGATAGTTTTACTGTGTCTTGCTCTTGCACGTTCCCCTGTGTCTTGCCTTGCTCCATAAAATGGTATGCAACGACAAGGATAGTTTATTATCAGATTTGCCCGTATGCATAGAACATGTTTAGAATTATGTCAGTTTTCATACATTACGATTACGGTAGTACTCAGTTAGCAAGCCAGCGTTTAGTTTTATTTTGAAGTACGTAAGATTATAAAAGCCATTTGCAAATTTACATTATGCTGCTAATAGAAAATCAGGCTACGTTAGGTTGACCCATTCTTGTCGGAGAGTCCTGAATGCTTTTACATGAATTTTAGATTTATTTATATTGCTTTGTCTGCTAATAGTATAATCGTCCACTTTCAGCTCAACGGTTCGAATGGAAACGCCGGGGATCAAAATGGTGTTGACCAGCTTCATAGAACAAAGGATGATACTACGGCGACTGCACAGGCGGCCAGCCGCGGATTCCTCGGACTTTGGGGCGGTACGTCCGCCAACAATCAGAAGCCGACGAGCGATGATCAGCGTAAGTTTAGAGGTTATGATTTTCTTCTCACCCAATTTATTTTAACACCTATTTGCTTGTGCCAAGTGACACCCAGATACACTGGACATCTCCATAAATACGAGTTGTAAGTAGGTAAGTAAGTTGACTCTATGTGAGGGATGTGGTTGAGTTGCGTTGCGTTTGTGTTAACAACAAACCAATAAAGATTTTTAAAGCGAAGAACCGGTCGGTTTCTGACATGAATGGTTTTTTGAATGAAACATGAATGGTTTTTTAATCACCGGCCGGTACCCCTGCTCTTTCTTATGCATCATATGCAAACGAGCATAAATTATAATAAAAAATAGATCCCTATTCGACCCCTCCTAGCAGAACTGCATGATAATGCAGATATTTGAGATGCGTTTCAAAAACCGGCTTGTATTTCGCTTTAATGACTTTGATAATGTTTGAAAAAAAAAGTCAAAACTATTCTTTAGCTGGAACACCTCGACGCCCGGTCAACTTCTTGCCCGAAGTGCCCGAGAAGACGTTGGCTAGAAAGCTGACACCGAAAGAGCACAGGGACTGCACTATTATTGGTGAGTTTTTGTGTTTATAAGTGCCGGTGTGTCGTTGCAGTGCTTTGAATTTCAGTGATGGCCTCTTTGGATCATAAGCTCATTTTGTTGCTGTCACATGGCGCGCAATATACTACTTTATGATTTTATTTCTCGTTTCCGGCTTATCTGTTCTGACCGAAACATTGCGCTGAGTATGTTTTCAATTGTGTTTTTTTTTTCAGAACGCTTGATCAAGAGTTACTTTATGATTGTGCGGAAGAGTGTACAAGATTCGGTACCGAAGGCGATTATGCACTGTTTGGTGAACCATGTTAGGGTATGTTTCTTATTTATTAACTCTGTGTCTAACCACTCTTCGGAAGGCACGGATTTCTTGTTATCCCCCCCCCCCCCCCCCCCCCCCCCCCCCCCCCCCCCCCCACCCCCCCTCAAATCTCAAATTGTTTACGAACACCACTTTATTCACGCTTACAGTCGTGTTCTCGTGGCAGTTGGCCCCTACCATTCTTCTACCGGCAGTACTGTATGTGTACCCCGTATACTGTGTATGTATATGCCACTTGACTGTTCCCATTCTGCTACCGGCGGTACCAAGTATACTGTATACGCAATGTGCGAGAGAGCGAGAGTGAGAGCACGATGATGTACTCTGTACCCTGTTCAGGACAATTTGCAATCGGAGTTGGTGCGAACTTTGTACGATCCGAATACTTTGGAGGAACTCCTATCAGAGAATGAATTGATGGCACAGAAGAGGAAGGACACGGCATCAATGTTGGAGGTGAGGGGTTGAGATTGTTATACTATATTCAATGTCAAAAGTCATTGCTTGGTCTTGGTGTAATTAGATAGATGAACCACGCACGTTCTAGAGGGAAGTTGGTAAGTGGGCTTTCAAGAAAGTTTTATCACTTTTGAGTTAAGCGAATCATTATCGTACTTAATGAAGGGGCTAATGAGATAAGATCTCGACGGTTTGTTTGTTGATTTTTTACAGTACTTTTATAGGTACAGATTGGTCATTTTTTTTTTACTATTCTTGTTTTTCTTTTCAGAGTCTCCAAAAGGCTATTGGAATTATTGGAGAAGTACGCGAGACCTATCTTCTGTAATGAATGTGTAAGAAAATATTTTTTTTTAAGTTTTGTCTTTGTTCTCTCTTCTCGTCCCTCACCCTTTTTCCCGGACTATTCTAGAACCCTTGTAATTTCTTTGTCGAGAAAAGTTTTTTTTTATACTTCCTTCTTGCTTGATTATGATTTTATTTTGTGGTGCATTGATTGTCCAATTCCGAATATATGAAGAGTACTATAGATAGTTGTGCGTTTTTTTTAGCTTGAATCGTTGTCTTTAAGTAAGTTTGCGTTAGTTTATACCTATATATTATATTTCTAGCTTGTAACGGTGAATTATGTACAGAAATAGACTGCTAGGTAATTTTTTCTAAACGGTGATGCTTATATGTATCTCAAGTATTCTATGACAGAGTTTACTTTCTAGTTGATTAGGTCTCAATGACTAATTATTTATTTAGTTGACTTTTCATGAGTTTGTAATTCCTTTATTATTTTCTTTTAATTTGTTTGTGGGAAATCTAAATCAAACTTTTTTACATTAGGTTTGCCGGCTTTCTGCAGTTTGTGTTTTTTTTTCAGCTTTTGAGAATATTGCTTTTATTTATTTTTGACAGCATTGTAGAGATTACCGATAGTCGCCTATAATTACGAGTTTAATTTAAATGCATGTTTTGATTGTACATTAGTATTAGCGTTGCCATAGCTAATTGGTAATTACTGCTAATTCGATTGCAAATAATGGCTCTAATTTGGAAATGAACGTGATAATTCGTTGAACCTCCTTTTTAATACATTTTTTTGTTTTTGTTTGGATGTTTTTACTCGTGTAGGGTATGGACCTATTCACCCTATTCGATATTATGACCGAAATAGTTTTTTTTTATCGATCTAATGATTCTATTTATGTTTTTGCTCATGTTCATTCTTTATACTAGGTTTTTCTTATATAAAATAAAGGTACATTATTATTAATGCAAAGTTGTGAAGTGTTATCTTATATATTTGTCTTATATATTGGTCAAGCGTTATTGGATTCTTCAGGAGTAAAGATCACAGCCTTCCCATGAATATTGTGCAAGGTACTGTACATACTTTATTCAGAATACCGGTAATTATATGAATAAGCAAACTTTTTGAATTTGGTTTGGGTGTGTATGGAGTGCAATTGGATTCTTGGAACAGGGTTCGATACATTGAAAGAATTGAATTAAGCAAATAAATGAATAAAGCTTGCAAAAGGTCAAAAGCAAAAGATAAGCGAGAAAACAAGCGAATAATGCCACATAGTGCAAGTCCTTTTGAGATTAGGAACACATTTTCTATGAATGGGCAGTAGCTCTGTTAATTTGTTTTGGCTTGGCCACTGGCCTATAAGGTACCTCTTGCTGGTAGTCCAATGTCCAAAGGTACCGTAAATCCTAGCTAACGGTGTATCATCTACTTATTCCAAGTACCTAGTCCGGAACCGGAATGTATTTGTTTGAGGAAGCGCAACTATATGAAAACTTGCATTTAATCCAAGTCTAGCAGGTTTAAATCTCTCAATGTTTGGTTTACGTTATCGATTGCTGGTTGTTGCAGGGACACTAAGTCAGAGGTCAGTAAGGGTTCTGAGCTGTCTTGGTCTTGAAGCGATATGGTATTGCTGGCTACGGTATTGGAATTATTATTCTGTAGTTCTGCGAAGACGTCGGGGAATGAGGGCGTGGCTTCTGCGTGTGAATGCGTAGCATTTGGAGTGGCTAAATCGTGGAACATGTCTGGAAATATTCCAGGAGATAGGTCGAGAAGTCCTGAAATAAATTTCAAAAATATTACTCTATTATTCAGTCGACAAACACAGATTTCGGGATCATTGCATATTATATGTAGGACGTGGTTACGACGAGTACTATTACCAATTCCGAGGGGTGAAAGTGTGGAAATAAAACAATGAGCATTGACCTTGCTAATCAGAGCCGACCCTGCGTAGTTAGTTGGTATCAACTTGGCTGCGCGTTGGGTGGCCAGGGTTTCAAAGTTTCAACAACTATGTAATTTTGCTGTGGTCAGGATGAAATCCCACCGTTACTTGTATTAGAGGTCGATGGTTGTTGGTCGAGCATTCCGAGTAGGTCTTCATTATTGGAAGTGGAAGGTTCGTCATCCACGACGAGAAGGTCCACTTCTTGAACTGGCTTTTCTTTTGCCGCTTCTACAGCTTCTTCGGCTACGTCAACGTCGTCAGTACTGTCGAGGCGACCGGACGTGTTGTACTTGACGCCGACCTGGAAGAAGACTTATTGACTATTAAAGCGATATAACGGCCGGTTGGTTTTTGAAATGTATCCTGGATGCTGCATTCCCATATATTTTGTGCAAATGAATACAATTACACTCCAGACTACTTTACAAAAACCGGTTGTTATAGTTTTGTGTGGTACTTGAGACGTCTGTCGGATGTTGTGCCTTGCTCTCAAAAAGAACTCTCGAAACTCGAAACAACAACAACAATAAAAAGTCTACCTGTGATAGATCAATTTCGATAGGCGTATTTACTGTCTTTTCCAAAATTTGTGCGCAT
Source organism: Pelodera strongyloides (assembly GCA_036852015.1). Classification (NCBI taxonomy): domain Eukaryota; kingdom Metazoa; phylum Nematoda; class Chromadorea; order Rhabditida; family Rhabditidae; genus Pelodera; species Pelodera strongyloides. The sequence continues at coordinate 335,002 of JAANDG010000076.1, read as the reverse complement.
TCCAATTGACAGCCTTTTAGAACGTTGGCCATGTTGGTGAGTTGCATAGCGATGTCACGAACTTAATAATATTAATAGAATAATGCCTCTCTCTCGCTCTCTCTCTCTCTAGACTCCCACTCTCTCGGACTCTGTCATCTCAGTTTTGATTCAGATAATCAGACAGTTTCACGCCTGATTATAATTCACGTAGCGCGCGGCGGTTTTCCGAGGCTCTGCGACACAACCTCGGTCAGTATTATTCCTTTTGACAGTATTGTAACTAATAGTAAATATTTTTCATTGTAAGATTTAATGGAGGTGGATAAGGATAAGGGCGTAGACGCTCCTGTTCCAAGGAGTGCAGCCAAGAGGGATAGAAATAGTGATGGGAGTTCTTCACCTAGGGGGCATTCTCCTAAGCGTAAGGAGGTTGAGCTCAGTGAAATTCTGGGCATGGGTGAAGTAGAGCTTGAAGGTATGCTTCAAGTAGGACAGGATGGATTACATCTAGATGCAGGGCAAGCTGGAAAACTGATTGATGCTGTCCAGAAACTAATTTCTTTGGCTAACAAGGTCAAAACGCGGCCAATAGGTAACTTATGAAAAATCTGCCGATGCCACACGATAAATAATATATACGATAACATTTAATAAGAAAGTTTATCACCTCAACACTTTTCGCAAGCGAGATAAGTTTTTTTTCTGTCATTATCACCCGCTGCCAGAACCATAATTTCAACCATCGTTTAGTGCAGTGGATAGGGCTTCTGACTGCTAAAAGGAAGGTCACGGGTTCGAATCCACCCTGCGGACATTATTTTTGCATTTATAACTGTAATATTTTTGCAATTTAAAACTTAAATTATGGATGTAAAGAGTAACTGCTTCGCGTCTGTTCTACTTTAATAGTGTCCATAAGACCTTTACGCACTATTTAAGTTAAAAAAAACGGGATTTCATTTTCCCAATTTTTCATGAAAACACTGATGGTACCCATAGGGGAAAATGTCAGTCGAAAATTAAAGTATGAAACAACAATAAAAATGATTGTGAAACATAACTTCATAGTTTCAGGGTGTAGACGATTGAAAATCATGTATATTTTATTATATATGAGTGATGATGTTTCCGATTATGTTTCTGATGAGCGTGAACTTGGAGTTCATGAGAGAAGCCATCTGGGTGACCTTCTGCAGAACCTTCGTAGACTTCGATAGACTTTCTCTTCCTTGAGATGACACAAACTGACACAGATCGACGCACAATCTACAATAAAATTTGAAACTAAAAGATAAACTACGAATTATGGACGGTCATCCGCCCATCCTGCCGCCGGCGCTCTTAGGCTTTGACGAAGGTGATACAGTATTCAAGAGGCACGAGCGCATGATCTGCCTCGCCATTGTGCGTCGATCTGTGTCAGTTTGTGTCATCTCAAGGAAGAGAAAGTCTATCGAAGTCTACGAAGGTTCTGCAGAAGGTCACCCAGATGGCTTCTCTCATGAACTCCAAGTTCACGCTCATCAGAAACATAATCGGAAACATCATCACTCATATATAATAAAATATACATGATTTTCAATCGTCTACACCCTGAAACTATGAAGTTATGTTTCACAATCATTTTTATTGTTGTTTCATACTTTAATTTTCGACTGACATTTTCCCCTATGGGTACCATCAGTGTTTTCATGAAAAATTGGAAAAATGAAATCCCGTTTTTTTTAACTTAAATAGTGCGTAAAGGTCTTATGGACACTATTAAAGTAGAACAGACGCGAAGCAATTGCTCTTTACATCCATAATTTAAGTTTTAAAATGCAAAAAATATTACAGTTATAAATGCAAAAATAATGTCCGCAGGGTGGATTCGAACCCGTGACCTTCCTTTTAGCAGTCAGAAGCCCTATCCACTGCACTAAACGATGGTTGAAATTATGGTTCTGGCAGCGGGTGATAATGACAGAAAAAAAACTTATCTCGCTTGCGAAAAGTGTTGAGGTGATAAACTTTCTTATTAAATGTTATCGTATATATTATTTATCGTGTGGCATCGGCAGATTTTTCATAAGTTACCTATTGGCCGCGTTTTGACCTTGTAAGGGGGTTATTAGTGGCACCTCTAGCCTCGTAATGGACAGTGTCAGAGAGGAGCGCAGGCTCCGTAGTCTAGTTATTTCAGTTCCCAATGTTCCCCCTCCTCCTAATCACAACATGGACCTTCCAAAAGAAACTATTGCTCGTAATGAAGTAGCGGAGGAGACAACCCAGACATTGAATCTCAAAGCAATGATTAAGTTCTTAGGTATTACAGAAGCTCCCTGTGCCCTATACAAAATGAATGCTTTTTTGTGGAAGCTTGAAATGCCTTCTCGTGCTTCCCGTTCCAAAATTCTCAGTAGAAAACACCGGCTCAAAGATACAAAGTGGGGTAGGGTATTCATCAGGGAGAGTATGACTTTCGAACAGAGGCAACGTGTGAATGAAATGCGTACACAGCGGGATTATCTTAACAGTATGGGAGGGCAGCAAAGGTGGCAGCTTCGGGATGATAAGTTGGTGTGGGCGTCGGAAAATGGTGTGGACAGGACCAAATTGGCGTTTGAGACTTGCATTCCTCCTGGTTGGGTAAATCCACGGCACACTCATAGACCTCGGTCGGGTCCTCCCCCAAACAATTTCACTCCTAATAGTTTCACGGGTTCTGTTGGTACTAACCGGCAGGTGGGAAACTAAGAAGGCAAATTAAGGAACATGAGACGATTTTAGTATCTTTTATGAATATTCGTAGTCTCATGAAAAATCTTAATAATGTACACCATTTTTTATCGGCTAAACATCCTGATATTTTAATTCTGGTTGAATCTTGGTTAAATAAAGATATAAAAGATTGCACTATTTTGCATACTGGGAATTTCAAATTATTGCGTTTTGATAGACAGTCTAAAAAAGGTGGTGGTATTTGTCTGTATGTAAATTCATGTTTTTTATGCAAAGAACAAAAACACATGGGAAATGCAAATTTTGAACTGTGCTGCGTAGATATTGAAGATTTAGTTAATTTTCGTAAAATACGTTTTATTGTTGTATATAGACTTCCGGGTTGTACTGCTTTAGCTGATACTTCATTGTATGATGAAATCATCAATTTATCTACTTCGGGAATTGATGTTATTCTTCTGGGCGACTTTAATATTCATTTTGATTTTACAAACCCAAGTCCTACATTAGCTAAGGAAAGGGAATTCGGTGATTTCATAAACTCCCTGGGATGGTCTTTTTATGTAACAGAACCAACTCGTGATAGACGAATTATTGATCATTTATTTTGTAGTTCATCTAACTTAATAAAAAATTGTTCGGTCGAACCGCCATTGGGCTCTTCAGATCATAATCTAATAACCTTTCAAATAAATATGACAATAGAATATATTAATATGCAAACACCTTTTCTTGATTTCAAGAGTGCTAATTGGCCTCGAATAAAGTCTATGCTCTCAATTGACTGGGTTACTTATTTTGGGACATACAATACTGTTGACGATTTGGAAGAACGCTTTTCTAGTTATATACGTTCGTTGATTAGGGATTATGTTCCACTGAAGTACAGGCAATTGCCATTGACACGTTTTCCAAAATATATCAAGAATATGGTTTATCAAAAACAACGCTTGTTTAACTTGAACAAAAACTTGAAATCGGTGCACATTAGTGATTTGATAAAGGGAATAAACGCTCAACTTAGCAAATCGTTGGAAAGGTTTTATGCTATAAGGAAAATAAAGCTTTTGAGAACAAATTTGGGAAGAAATTTTATACGTACGTAAATTCTCGTATTAAAGGTAAATCATCAATTGGTGTAATTCACAAACCACTCAATGACCAATGTGTTTATGATAGCTATGAAAAGGCAAACCTCTTAGGAAATCAGTTTGAGTCTGTATTCACGCGTGACAATGGCACTTTCCCAATGATGTATTCTAGATCAGATATCCATACTAATGCTTCACTACCGTTATTTTTCCACAAGACGTGTGTAAATCACTTGGTAGACTAAAAAATTCGTTTTCTTTGACATCAGACGGGATTCCTCAGTTTTTTCTTGAAATTTTGTAAGGTGAATTATCAGAACCATTGTCTTTTATTTATAATATCTCTATAGAAACGGGTAGAATGCCTAACATTTGGAGAAAATCTATCGTAACTCCTGTTCCTAAGGTTCCGAAGCCTAAATATCCAGTACACTTCAGACCTATATGTATTAACAGTGCTGTTTGCAAGACTATGGAAATGATAGTAAAACATCAATTGTACAAATATATTGAACGGTTAAATTGTATGCCAGCAGAACAATATGGATTTATAAGGGGGAAATCTGTAGACCTACAGATGCTTGATGTACAGAAACAATGGCTCTCTTCTTATGAAGGCGAATGCGTAGATGTTATATACTTAGACATTGCAAAAGCCTTTGATAAGGTGGTTCACTCCAAATTGTTATTCAAACTTCAAATGCTGGGCTTTCCTCTTCAGTTAATTCACTGGTTGTCTGATTTCTTAGCGCGTAGAACATTTCAAGTAAAAGTAAATGACTGTTTGTCTGATGAATTTAATGCTACATCTGGTGTGCCTCAAGGCTCTGTACTTGGTCCTATATTGTTTCTTTTGTATATATGTGATCTTCCCAATGTCATTCGAACTTCTCCTAACATACACATACGCTGTTTGCTGATGATTGTAAAATCTACTGTAGTTATCAACCACATGAAGCTTTGAGTGCCAATCTCTCGTTAGAAAAGTCGCTAGATACGTTGTCGAAGTACTGTATCGATTGGCAAATTGAGTTGGCTAGTGAAAAATGTAAGGTTCTATATATGGGAAAGAAAAACTGTAAGTATAAGTATAGTGTGCATGGAACTCAATTGGGAGTGGTTTCTTCTATGAGAGATTTGGGAATTCAGATACAAGATAATTGGCATTTTGTTGACCACATTTCTAATATATGTACGAAAAGTATGGGTGTTTGGTATCCTCTTACTAAGAGCATTAAGCAGCGAAATCCTCTGATTCTCGTAAAATCGTATAAAACTTGGGTCCGTCCTCTGTTAGAGTTTGCAAGCGTTGTCTGGAATCCGTATCTCAAAAAAGATAAACTACGTGTCGAAAAAGTGCAATCAAGAATCACTCGCATGATCTTTCAAAAATGTTACCCAAAATGCACCCTGATTCCATCTTACTCAGATCGATTACGTAAGTTTAACCTGCTTTCATTGCAACAAAGAAGAATCCAACATGACCTTATATTCACATTCAAACTTTTAAAAGGCGAACTAGCCAACTCCTTCAGTAAATATTACGTAATGAAGCCTACTCGAGGACGATTATCGTCGTTTGAATATCATGTTCCTTTGGCAAAGCGTAACCCGTTTTATCACAGTTTCTTTCTGCGTACGGCCAGATGGCTAAACAAAATGCCAGAACAATTGTTAAAGGCACATGATTCTAAAACATTTAAAAGGCTATTGAAATCGTCAGACATCACTCAAATTCTAAATAGTTTCGAAGAAAATGATATCACAGTCGGGTTTAAGGATATACCTATATTCCAAGAACGAATTAATCATCACATTCATTTAGAAATCTTCTAAAAACGGCCATTAGAGTTTGCAGCTACATCTACATCATGGAAAAGTCACGAAGAAACCTAAATATCATATTTACTTTCACCTCTGTTATTTCGTTTCGTATCCATTTTCAACTGTTATCTAGATCGAATCATATTTGTTATGTTTATCTGCGTTCTAAAAGAATTATATCAGAATCAAACATGTGCAAACATGTATGTATGGAAACAACCTCAGTGAACAATCCATGAAGCAAACTTGTATTTAATAATTTTACCTGTATCCTTGAGTAGCACGCCTGTGGCTTATCCACAAAAACTACCATGTGCGGTACATGAATTTTCGTGCATAGCGCATTCGAATTACTGCGGGTGGAGGTATATTACGGATGCTAGAATTTGAGAAAGGTGGCTAGGTAGAAACTATACTTAGACATGCCGTAGTATATTGATTTATGTTATAATTCACTATTGTGTGTGTTATGTTATTGTTTTATTTCCTGAGGTAATGCACGAAAATTCAAAAAATCAACTATGGCGAAACACTCAATCTTATTGGTAATTGATTTGTTGCAAGGCGTTACTCTTTTCTTATAAACGAACCTCAAGCTAATCGTTACATGTGGCTTAATTTGCCAACCTTCTCATCATCATTTATATGATGCACACTTATATATTTTATATAATGTGTCAATAAATTATTATTATTAATTATTAATTGTAAGGTAATGAATGTTGATCATAATACCTACACAACTGCCCTTGGAAGCGTTCAGGGGCAATTTGCATTTACATGCATTATATGCAAATGCTATATGCTCTTTGTTATTCATAGGAGTGCAGCTTCGCTTCACAAACCGCGCGCAATACCCCTTTATAAATGCTCACCATGCTTCTGATCGAGAAGCTCGATTTTCACCATCACATCGTTACGCATGTTGATGAATTTTTGCCGCGTTTCCTGTCGAGAGCGAAGCATCAGTCTGAAAGCAATAGGTACAATTATGCCATTTATTAAAAAATGTACCACTACCGTACCCATGCATCTTCCAAAGCTTCCTTTTTATCGCTTCTACAATGAGAAGCTGCCCGCATTCAAATAGACCGGAGATTTTGTTTGTCATCGAGTAAATCGGTATGTATTGGAGAACCGTGCTTGCGTTCTTTATTCAAGGGGGATTCAATTCAATTTTTGATTATGACATGTTCCGCAGAGGTCCTGAGCAGTAGGCGACGAGTTCCAGATCACAAATTGCTCGACTTCTTCGGGCTAGGGCCAGGAGGGATCGCCCATGATTCCCTCGTCCCTCGCCGGGTGCCGGGTGAGTTGTGGATTTGCTGGGCGTGCGGAACTAAGTGATAAAGAAAATATAAGTGAACGACCTGTACTCGTAGTTGCCCGTCTCCACCCGATATAAACTGTCGCCCATTGAGTGGAATTCAATTTCTTCGTCATCTAACTCTTTCAGTTTTAGACAGTAGGAAAGGTATTCGTATTTGACGTCGAGATATCTGAAGGAACAGTTTTAGCTTTGAACTTCCCAATCGGTATGGCATCTGGTTTGGGAAAAAACATATTGGGCAACTGCTTTCCATATATTCTATGCAAATTACGGTCCAATATCGCCAGTATGCCCCTAATCTAATGTGCCATTTTGTGCCTGCAGAACTATGAAGCAAGAGTCTACTAACATTAGGAAAAGTCCTGCATGGTTCCTTAAAAGTAAAAGTAAACCAAATCAAAAATTCACACACTTTTTTAGTGTTAGTTCTGTGTCGGGTACCGCTTTTTCCACATACGTGACTAGATCAGAAATGAGTGGTCGAAGTGCCTTCACGCCGTCATTTTGTCGCTTTTCGAGCTGACGGTGACACTGGAACGTAGAATGTTTATCACATTCCCTCTTTGTTCTCCCTCTTTCTCTTTTCTATCACTCACTCCTTCACCTTCTCTCCCTGCCGCCTCTCTCTCTCCCTTTCTCTCTCTCCCTTTCTCTATCTTAATCTCTCTCTCTCTGTCTCTCTGTCTGTCTCTCTCTCTCCTCTCTCGCCTCTCTCTTGGGGTATGGTTTGTTATATTGGAACTTACTTCGCCAAATACCGTAAAAGCTTCCGATGCATTTCCTTGACTCTCGTGTGCGGCCAGCTCACAAAACGCGTCACCGAACACTGAAATATTATATAAGTTGAAGTAATATATCCGTAACGCGCAAGTACCTAAACTTGGGTCAATGGGTATCCTTTTCGAGTTCTTTACTAAGTTGATCAAACAAAACTTACTTTTCTGAAACTTGTTTATGTTTTCCTGTGCATGTAGAAGATCATTGAAATATTCGATGAGCGTACGGTAGAGCGTTGCGTTTTCTTCGAGAACCTAGAAAATTATAAAACTTTTCATAAGCGGAATTTTGTTCAAGCTCAAACTGATCCTGCTGAGATAGGCGCTCAATGGATTGGGAGCGGTAAGTGTGCCACTTGTGGGCGGATTGTGCGCTAACTATAACTACTTTTCGAGTGCTCTAGGCGCTTCCACGATTTCGACAACCTTGCGTTCGTTCTTACGATCAGTCAATTTGCGTGCCAGTCATTTAAGCACGCTCATTGATACAGGAAGCTCGAATAAAAGCCTAACCCGCATCTTTTTCAGCAACGGATCATTGCAGAGTATCGCTCGCGACAAACCGAGCGCATCGGCTGTATCCGCTTCCATGAATTCGACAACCTGGAGCGCAAAATGAATTATCAGACCAAGACCTCTGAACTACTACTTCTGTCTGTGAACATGACACTAACTACTGAAAGAAAAAAAAGTGTTTGTTTCTGTACGCAACTTCCAATACTGGCTTTATTCCTTTGCAACAATATTCCGAATGCAGAATGTCAAATCTCATTGCTAATCAAATCGGTCATCTGTTTCCGTTTGTATGTTCGTTTTTGACTTTCATCCTCGGATGCACACCTTTTGGTGTACTTAATAAATAAATAAATAAATAATGCATTGCTAAAACGCTGAAAGCTGGCAATTAACATTGCTCGAAAATCGCAATCAAGACACTATATCGAATCTTACATAATAGATCAGGGTAGTAAAAAAAACATTGACTAACCTTATGTTTGACCTTTTTCAATACAATGTCCAGTGTTTTGCCCTTGCTTGCGTCTCCTGTGTCGAGCTTGTTGACGGTGATCTGAATATTTGAAAAATTGCACATTTGCAAAACGTTTATCGTTGTCGCTCAGAGCAAATCGCCGAGCACCGAGCACGATGCGCCAGGAGCTGTTATTCTTCTCCTTTCAATGAAAATGAATCTACTGATGAACCCTACCCAGGCAAAATCCCCGTATACGATTAAGGGTCGAAACGGGGTGTCATGTAATAAATACATGGCCTTTTACTTGTCTTTGTATATCTTTCAGAGTTCACTCCCATATCTATATTTTTGCCTATATAGTCTGATTGCGGCACGTATTAGATGATGACACTTTATTTAAAGGGATAGGTTCACCTCGAATTGCACCTTTTTTATAATTTATGTTGATTTGATAGTATGACCTATGACGGTCAAAATGCGAAAATTGCAGTAAATTTCCTTTGCTCCCCGTAGTAGGAGAGGTTGCTCAAAAAAGCTAAACTACCTCGAATCTATAAAACAATTGGAGTACCGCAGAAATGGTAAGTGGGAAATAGCGCAGGGGGGCTGGAGGTGCAGATATTGTTGTGATAGACAGATGATGATAAAAGGGCCCTGTATTTTCTAGCGTCTCCAGTCCTGCTGCGCTATTTCCCACTTACCATGGCTACGGTACTCCAATTGTTTTATAGATTCGAGGTAGTTTAGCCTTTTTGAGCAAGCTCTTCTACTACGGGGAGCAAAGGAAATTTACTGCAATTTTCGCACTTTGACCGTCATAGGTCATACTATCAACATAAATTATAAAAAAGGTGCAATTCGAGGTGAACCTATCCCTTTAAATTAGGCTTAGGCCTAAGCCTAAGCCTAAACCATTTCAACTACCTTGACAGGATTCGGACTCGACTGTATCATCTGCGCGACGTGCGTCTTCTTGTCACCTTTCACGCTTTTTCCATTTATGGCGACAACCTAAAGAAACACTTATTATAGGTCCATAAGCATGTGCACTAGAACAACCATAAACTCATGACTGGACCCCAGTTTATGCTCACAGCTCAATCCTTATACTTAGCTTGAGCGTGAAAGTGAAATGCAAGTTTAGAGTTAGACTCATGAGCAGGTTGAGCTCTGCTCTGCGTGCGTTTCGCGTTCGACATATTTCGTCTGATGGCAGTGCCTGAGAACACAGTACCACATGCCCAAAACCCGGCTCCCGATCGGCGTGAATCGGTTGACCAAATTGATTAAAATGGAGCTTGCCTCCGCTATTTATTCATGAATTGGCTGCTTCAAAATTTAATATGCAAATCACCTCATCCCCCGACCTAATCCGACCATCTCCGGCAGCCGGCGAATTGTCGAAAATTTGTACGACGTACACACACGGACAGTATGGATGTCCACCTCCTAAATTTAAACATTCGCATTTTTAAGTACAATTATTATAATACACTTATCATCGCTGAAGCGAAGTACGTGATAAAAATAAAATAAGTCAAATAGTGTTTTTATTCTCCACAATTGTTTCAAAAATGTATGCACATGGGCATACAGTGTCCTACAAAAATTTCAAAAACCGAATGTCATACCGCTTTAAACTCAAAATCTGAATTCTTACCAATTGAAATTCCGACCAGCCCCTTGGGATCCTTTGTAATTTCCACAACCTCTGATAATATTCGCATTCCCATTCGGTCCTCCTCCCATGAAATATTTGAATTGTGCATTTTTGATTTTCCTGGAAAACTAATGATATTTACTTAAATCAATATTGTTTTAATGCACATTTTGTACGATTGCCGTGGACGATCGTACAAAATTAGCATAGAATACATAAGATTTGCTTATCATATGCAAATTCTCCAAAGTGACTAGCATTTCGCTTTAAAGTGAAATACAGGCCGGTTTTTGAAACGCATCGTGGACAGCTGAATTCTTACGTATTTATTTTAGATTGCTCGAATTCAGCTCGATTTTTTAAATCTAATTTATGTTTTTGCATAAGCTGCATAACAATTTTGGTGTACTCGATGTTTTCAAAAACGGACCGGTAAAAAAATTATGCATAAGTCGCACAGCAGTAACTTGAAAAGCAGTCTAACGTGTTATTCTTTATTATTTACCATGCACTATCATCATCAAGGCTATGAAACAAATTTTTCATTCAAATTATTATAATAAACCCATACATAGACAAAAATAAACTCAAGAAACTGCCTGTACTATACAATCAACAAAGCCGCTTGTAACACAAAATTAGAAAATATAAATTATGTGATAAATGAAGGTATGCTCATTACTCTTATACGAATAAAAATACAGCCCGTATATTTGGGGCTCATTTCTATTGACGTGTCGCTCCGCCGTTCAGCAGGGGCGTTGCGGTGCCCTCAGACTACGGCCGCATTGTGGCCCTATAGGGCCCTGGGCATTGGGATAATGTATACATATATGAAGGCATTTTATGTGATTGTCAAAAGTGATTTTCTGGTTCACTCGCACATATAAATGATCCTAATTTCTCTTAAATAGCATAATATCTGAACCACGAGTTACGCAGCAGTGCAACATTACGTATAGATCAGAGAGGGGTGGGTATGTTGTACGCCAGTTATTGTAACATCAATGGTACGCATATATATTTACAACGAATCGACTTGTCTATAGAAGGTGACTTGTAGAGATAGGGTTTATTGAGGGGATCGGTTCACCTTAAATTGTCTCTGTTTTTTTTTTGTTTCTTTATTTTCTATGGACAATTACCCTTTTTGGTTTTTGCACTCCGGACCGATCAATCCACCACTTTATCACCTAATATCTTCGTGAGTATTGAAATAGAACACTACTTTTTGTATTCCCAATTTTTATTATCCCTTATAGAAAATAAGGAAACAAAAAAAACAGACACTATTTAAGGTGAACCGATCCTTTTCACAGACCCGCAGAAAAGGTCATACAATAAACCACACTGGAGCCACACATTTCCATGTAGCTAGCTCGCTCACCTTGATTCACGAGATTCAAATACACAGCGTTGGTTCGTAGCATTGTTGCAGGAACTAAACTTGTAGTATTGAACAGGTCAGGTTCAAGAAACTGAAAATTTATCACGTCGAGCAGTGCGCGGCATGAAAATCGCCGTGATAGTTCGTTGAATTATTTGCCTCGATTGAGCCAACGGTTTGATAGCTAGTAAGATGGAAATAGAGAAATGTACTCAAAATAGTACGCAGAAACGTCTTTCTCCTCTTACCCGTTGTTCAGCTAGAATTACAATTTTCCTAACATCTTCGTTAAACATATTCAATTTCTTGTTTTTCTTCCTCTCAACAAATTGTCGTAATCAGAGCATTGTACATAAAAATAACATTTTTTTGGTAATAGTCTAAAAAAATATACGTAGTCGTCCTTAAGTACATTAGCACATCAGGGTTCCTCTTGGTGTTTTACCATATGTGCTGATACATCTGTCTTGATTATTATATAGCTGTTCTAATGTAAGTTTGATGTACGCGATCTCCATTTGGGAGAAAATAACAGTAACTTCATAGAATAGGTAGAATTTTCGAGCTTATTGCGACTTCCGGTAAGACAGTTTGGACAGATGTAAACCGTAAACCAAATCCTTATGTCAACGTTGCACATTTCGGCATCTTCAGGACAAAGGAATAAATACTCCAAACTTGGCCAAGTTTGAGCGATTATTTGAAGATCTAGCTTCATTTCTTCAATGATTGCTGTGATCATTTTTTTTAAATTTTGTAACATACAATGTCAAGCTTCACGTGCCGATCATATTCGGCTGGCAAACTATCCACTACATCTGCACCCAAGATGTAAATTAAGAAATAACCAATTATTATTTCCAGGCTACATCTATCAGTGGACTTTTACTCCCTTATATTGCTCATCATTTTACATGAGCCTGTCAAACATCGAGCAAGGATTATATGTGTATTATTGGGTAATATTATCGAGAGGTTGTACTTTGGGCGGAAGACCTACACTTGCTAATAGCATTCATCTATATTCTAGTAAATTCAAGTACTCTATTTATTCTTTATTTTTTATGTTTTTGTCTCGCCAGTCTACAATTTACACACACCTATGTGACTGACCCAATTGTGTGGCAGCAAAGTTTCCGTGCGAGATTTTATCTGAATCCACATTCAAAGTCACCATGCACATGCGGGAGTCTACCTCAATTGTACCTTTAGTACTCTTCCTTCTAGCGCTTATAGATTTAACATCAACAGCTTCATGCAATTCAAGTGGGGTTCTTTTTTTTGTTATTCGAATTATGTTTCTTCAATTATTTCACCATTTATTATGTGCATTGAAATCGTACATAGTCTGTCACGTCGGTCACATTAATATTTTCTGAGAGACAGTCAACAACGCTTATTATGTCATTTTTTACAATAAGTAATTGCCAGATTATTTGTATGATACAAGCGATGACTGATATGAAAAATGCACGTTTTGTCAAAAGACGAAGGTAGCATTAGGCCCAGGAAGTATAAAGCATATGAGTTTAACATTTTCTTCTTCCAGATGAATACTGTCCTCCGCACTGGCAAATCCTCCGACGCGATGACCAAAGTGCACATACCTGTGACCCAATGCAAGCGCAGTTCAAGTGTCCCAAACCATACAATTGTGTGCAGTCCAAGTGCCGTATGGCATTCTGCTGCGTTCAGCCAGGTATTTTTTTTGTTCCTTTGTGAAAATTTGTTTTGAATCCTCAATCGATAGTTCCCATAAGCTCCTGTCAGAAACAAGCTTACTAAAAGCTAAAAGTCCCAAATATTCGGGTGGACAGTCTAGAATATTAACTCTCTTGGGTCTATATATTTGGAGGACAAGAAAGTCTCAACTTTTTTAGAGACCTTTAAAATAAAATTGTATGTGTCGCACTGACGTCTGACGAGACCCGTCCAATCATCATCTGCAAAAGATCATAGTTACATCGTTTTATGTAGGTATAGAGTATAGACTTTGTGGCACTTGTACATCTGATAGTGTAGTGGATAGGGTTGCAGGCTGCTGTGCGGAAGGTCGCGGGTTCGTCTCCCCCCCCTGCGGAAACTATCCCGAAATTATAAAACGCGCCATTCGGCCAAAATGTTTCAGTCAGGGGACGGAGGAGTTCGACCGAATCAATCAATAGATAAAGTGGAATTTTTCAGTAATCCTCGATCGATGGATCCGACAACAGGAGCTCGATGCCGACATTGCGGAAGAGCAGGCGGAAGCGCAGGCGGAAGATGAGGAACTGTGAATAAATTTTGCAAAGTTTCATCTTATATTGGTCATTAATAATCATATTCATAGAACCACTTGCGCTTCGACACTGTGAATGAAATGCATAGGCGGAAGATCAGAAACTCCAGCAAATTTTTGCGGCGGCTATGTAGACTTTGAATTGTAAGTGTAGGAGACCCTGTTTCTGCAGATGCAAATAGTAAATAATCTTATTTCGTAGTGGTTGTTATTTTGGACCAGAGGCCATATTCACCACTCCGATTCCCTCGGGGAAATAGTCCCTGGGGACAGAAAATAGCATTCTAATGTGAGAGACGCAGAGAAAAAGACAGGGGATTCCCCATGGGGAATTGAGTGGTGAATATGGCCTCAGGATGTTTGTTAATTAGTTTGTAAACAGGATCTCCGCCCGTAGGGTAACACATGTTGCTTGTCATTATTGTTGTTTGCACCAAGAATAAACGGTGGTGGCTACGCGTGTATTTCGCAATCTACCGTAAACGCATAATATTTTTGATACAATATTGGCGGCGGGTGAACACCAATATTTTTGACACACTAAATCGACCACGGTAGCTGGTAACTGGTGTGAACATCAACGGGTCTGACAAACACTAAACAAAACAAAAATATTGCAAATGTATTGTCTTTTATTCCCAATGGTGTCGAGCTTATGGCTGTACCCAGCAGGAGAAGCGCGCCACTGGTCTAATATCCGCGAAGTCGCCGTTAATGCCGAAGTTCACTGGTCCGTTGCGAGACGCCGGTCGTGTCACTCTCGAACCGAGAAGCTAAAATGTCGTTGGCATCAATAATGGTTCGTCAGAAACTAATGCCGTATTTGAGAAATCGAAACAAAGATAAAACACAGGGACAAACGGTAAAGTTACCTGTCCAGTCATGAGATCATACGCAGTGAATCGCCACGCTTTAGGTTCAAATCTGAAAACCTATGCCTGTGTCAAGTAAATAATAAGCTTTTACGCTACACATTTGACAGAAAGCAAGTCAAAGCTAAACGGCTAGTGGGGCATTCTCTGGCTTCGGAACAGCAAGAGAAGTATGCCGGCTACAAAAGTAATCGGCGCACTGCTTTTTGTTCTTTATACTATAATCGAAGAAACTCACATGATGTGAAGCTTAAAGTCCTTTCCCTTGACGATAACTCCACTTTCTGTTCCTACCGAATGGTCGGGCCTAGGAGCTCCAGCAGCCAGTGGCCTCTGAACAACCATACACAAAAATTTTGTCTTTGTGGAAAACTGAGTCGTTCTGTTGAGTATGAGAACACTCGTTCCAAAAATCCATGGAGTTTGCTTGCAAACCATCATAACAAGTAAAATACTCGATACATAATCTTGTAATTCTAAGAAATGATAGACATTTTTTTTTACAACAAACACACTGTTTTCGGAAACCCTAGGCGGCACTTGGGATATTACCGTAAATTTGTGTTTCTCCGTTAGCCGTGGAAATATATACATATATATATATATATATATATATACCAGCCGTTCGAAGAGACACGCGGGCTCTTCTCCGACTGGAGGGATAGGCCCTATTAAAAAAAGGACTTTCTACAAAGGTAAAAAGACGACTTTCGCTATTCCTACTCCTCGTTCATATTCTTCCTCTGTATGCCTCTCTATGTATCATCTAAGACTGTTTATTTCTGTTTGCCATTGAAGGTGTTCTATGTAGAACAGAGGGTTACCAGTGTCATAAGCTAGCATAGCTCAACAAGTAGAGCGTTGGACTGTGAATCGAGAGATTGTGTACACGCGTTGGTGCGAATCCCAACCGAGGCAACGATTGTGTATGCTCTCTTTCGATTGCGAATAGAAAATTTTCTTTGTGAAAGGACTTCGTTGTGGAGCCACAAAAAAAAATAAACTCTTCTCATTTAGATAATCCAACGAAACTCAAGAGTCCCGCTCCGCAACAGTTTGGGGATTTTTCCCCACAAAAGACTTTGATGCGCGCAAAAATTTTTTTTTTCACCGACTCTGGTTGCCGTTTTGGGGCGGGACACACCCCCAAAATGTTGCGGAAAACACCCCCAAAACTTTGCCGAAAAGGAGCGGAAACGGTGCCGGAAAAGTATCGACTGCAAAAAGAAAGCAGAGAGTTCGACAACTGCAGTTACGGCAGTTCCTCCCGCTTTCAATAACGTTGCCGAAAAGGTGCGGAAATGGTGCGAGGCGCAACTTGCGCGCCAAACCAAGAAAAGTGTTTCCCAGCACCGGATCGGCGCACATTTTGCGCCCCTTCTATTCGTCCGCATTTTGTGTCCCATTTGTTGCAACTATACGATACGTTGCAACTATAGAAATACAGAGCATTACCTAAGAAACGTATTATAAAACATAGTTTGTTACTAATGTCTATGAATGACGCTGTTTACGCAATAACAGGAATTAACTACTTTATTAGAATGATAACTTATGTATAAATACCCGTGGCTTAAACTAGAGGGTATTGCAACGCCTAGAGTAGAAGCTTCAGCCTATGCTTGAGGTTTGGGGTCTGTTCTGATTCTCCAGCACACGGTATAAGGTCCGGTTAAAACCTTGCGGTTGGTAGTCCGCGCTTCACTCGCCCTTGCATACGGTGATCAGACCGGTTAACTCTGATACGGTTGGCAGACCGTCCCAAAACTGTCTCTACGGCTGAGCCCCAGCGGCTAACGTGTGGACTTCGTGTGTGGTTGTTTGTGCGTCGCAGAGTGGTTGATCCCCCGGCGCCTGTGAATTGTTGGCTGGCAGAGTCGTGAAGAGACCCCGGCGCCTGGGAATTGTTGGCTGGCAGAGCCGTGAAGTGACCCCGGCGCCTGGGAATTGTTGGCTGGCAGAGTCGTGAAGAGACCCCGGCGCCTGGGAATTGTTGGCTGGCAGAGTCGTGAAGAGACCCCGGCGCCTGGGAATTGTTGGCTGGCAGAGCCGTGAAGTGACCCCGGCGCCTGGGAATTGTTGGCTGGCAGAGCCGTGAAGTGACCCCGGCGCCTGTGAATTGTTGGCTGGCAGAGTCGTGAAGTGACCCCGGCGCCTGGGAATTGTTGGCTGGCAGAGTCGTGAAGTGACCCCGGCGCCTGGGAATTGTTGGCTGGCAGAGTCGTGAAGAGACCCCGGCGCCTGTGAATTGTTGGCTGGCAGAGTCGTGAAGAGACCCCGGCGCCTGTGACTTGTTGGCTGGCAGAGTCGTGAAGTGACCCCGGCGCCTGGGAATTGTTGGCTGGCAGAGACGTGAAGTGACCCCGGCGCCTGGGAATTGTTGGCTGGCAGAGTCGTGAAGAGACCACAGCGCCTGGGAATTGTTGGCTGGCAGAGTCGTGAAGTGACCCCGGCGCCTGGGAATTGTTGGCTGGCAGAGTCGTGAAGAGACCCCGGCGCCTGTGAATTGTTGGCTGGCAGAGTCGTGAAGAGACCCCGGCGCCTGTGAATTGTTGGCTGGCAGAGTCGTGAAGAGACCCCGGCGCCTGGGAATTGTTGGCTGGCAGAGTCGTGAAGTGACCCCGGCGCCTGGGAATTGTTGGCTGGCAGAGTCGTGAAGAGACCCCGGCGCCTGTGAATTGTTGGCTGGCAGAGTCGTGAAGTGACCCCGGCGCCTGGGAATTGTTGGCTGGCAGAGTCGTGAAGTGACCCCGGCGCCTGTGAATTGTTGGCTGGCAGAGTCAGAGTCGTGAAGTGACCCCGGCGCCTGTGAATTGTTGGCTGGCAGAGTCGTGAAGTGACCCCGGCGCCTGTGAATTGTTGGCTGGCAGAGTCGTGAAGAGACCCCGGCGCCTGTGAATTGTTGGCTGGCAGAGTCGTGAAGTGACCCGGCGCCTGGGAATTGTTGGGCGCCGTGAAGTGACCCCGGCGCCTGGGATTGTTGGCTGGCAGACCCGTGAAGTGACCCCGGCGCCTGGGAATTGTTGGCTGGCAGAGTCGTGAAGTGACCCCGGCGCCTGTGAATTGTTGGCTGGCAGAGTCGTGAAGAGACCCCGGCGCCTGTGAATTGTTGGCTGGCAGAGTCGTGAAGTGACCCCGGCGCCTGGGAATTGTTGGCTGGCAGAGCGTGAAGTGACCCCGGCGCCTGGGAATGAATTGTTGGCTGGCAGAGCGCCGTGAAGTGACCCCGGCGCCTGTGAATTGTTGGCTGGCAGAGTCGTGAAGAGACCCCGGCGCCTGGGAATTGTTGGCTGGCAGAGTCGTGAAGTGACCCCGGCGCCTGGGAATTGTTGGCTGGCAGAGTCGTGAAGTGACCCCGGCGCCTGGGAATTGTTGGCTGGCGTGAAGAGTCGTGAAGTGACGGCCCTGGCGCCTGGTGAATTGTTGGCTGGCAGAGTCGTGAAGAGACCCCGGCGCCTGTGAATTGTTGGCTGGCAGAGTCGTGAAGTGAACCTGGCTGGCAGAGTCGTGAAGGAATTGTTGGCTGGCAGAGACGTGAAGAGACCCCGGACCCCGCCTGTGAATTGTTGGCTGGCAGAGTCGTGAAGAGACCCCGGCGCCTGTGAATTGTTGGCTGGTCAGAGTGCCTGTGAAGTGACCCCGGCGCCTGGGAATTGTTGGCTGGCAGAGTCGTGAAGAGACCCCCGGCGCCTGTGAATTGTTGGCTGGCAGAGTCGTGAAGAGACCCCGGGCGCCGGGGAATTGTTGGCTGGCAGAGACGTGAAGTGACCCCGGCGCCTGGGAATTGTTGGCTGGCAGAGTCGTGAAGAGACCACAGCGCCTGGGAATTGTTGGCTGGCAGTCGTGAGTCGTGGAGTGACCCCGGCGCCTGGGAATTGTTGGCTGGCAGAGTCGTGAAGTGACCCCGGCGCCTGGGAATTGTTGGCTGGCAGAGACGTGAAGTGACCCCGGCGCCTGGGAATTGTTGGCTGGCAGAGTCGTGAAGTGACCCCGGCGCCTGGGAATTGTTGGCTGGCAGAGTCGTGAAGAGACCCCGGCGCCTGTGAATTGTTGGCTGGCAGAGTCGTGAAGTGACCCCGGCGCCTGGGAATTGTTGGCTGGCAGAGACGTGAAGTGACCCCGGCGCCTGGGAATTGTTGGCTGGCAGAGTCGTGAAGTGACCCCGGCGCCTGGGAATTGTTGGCTGGCAGAGTCGTGAAGTGACCCCGGCGCCTGTGAATTGTTGGCTGGCAGAGTCGTGAAGAGACCCCGGCGCCTGGTGAATTGTTGGCTGGCAGAGTCGTGAAGTGACCCCGGCGCCTGGGAATTGTTGGCTGGCAGAGTCGTGAAGAGACCACGGCGCCTGGGAATTGTTGGCTGGCAGAGTCGTGAAGTGACCCCGGCGCCTGGGAATTGTTGGCTGGCAGAGTCGTGAAGAGACCACAGCGCCTGGGAATTGTTGGCTGGCAGAGACGTGAAGTGACCCCGGCGCCTGGGAATTGTTGGCTGGCAGAGTCGTGAAGTGACCCCGGCGCCTTGGGAATTGTTGTTCTGGGAAGGCTGGCAGAGACGTGAAGTGACCCCGGCTGGCCTGGGAATTGTTGGCTGGCAGAGACGTGAAGTGACCCCGGCGCCTGGGAATTGTTGGCTGGCAGAGACGTGAAGTGACCCCGGCGCCTGGGAATTGTTGGCTGGCAGAGACGTGAAGTGACCCCGGCGCCTGGGAATTGTTGGCTGGCAGAGATCGTGAAGTGACCCCGGCGCCTGGGAATTGTTGGCTGGCAGAGTCGTGAAGTGACCCCGGCGCCTGGGAATTGTTGGCTGGCAGAGTGAAGTGACCACGGCGCCTGGGAATTGTTGGCTGGCAGAGTCGTGAAGAGACCACAGCGCCTGGGAATTGTTGGCTGGCAGAGACGTGAAGTGACCCCGGCGCCTGGGAATTGTTGGCTGGCAGAGACGTGAAGTGACCCCGGCGCCTGGGAATTGTTGGCTGGCAGAGACGTGAAGTGACCCCGGCGCCTGGGAATTGTTGGCTGGCAGAGTCGTGAAGTGACCCCGGCGCACGGCGCCTGGGAATTGTTGGCTGGCAGAGTCGTGAAGTGACCCCGGCGCCTGGGAATTGTTGGCTGGCAGAGTCGTGAAGTGACCCCGGCGCCTGAGAATTGTTGGCTGGCAGAGTCGTGAAGAGACCCCGGTTTTCTCTGTTTTGGATTAGAAGAATCGAAGCCTATCATTGTCCTATATGTTGTCGTTGTCTTCTTTGTGTGTCAATAAATATATTTGGGCTTTGTCGTTGTCGTCATTGAGCTGTTGCAGTCAAATATATCTTTGCGGCGAGCATTTTGTGTCCCGAAATGGTGCGGCGCGCAACTCATCGGTTCACATTATAAGATATACAAAATGTATACATTTGACGTGTGGCGTTTTACTAGTTTTTGGGGTGGAGTAATAAAATGGAGTGAGCTGGAATAAGAAACTTGGATTGGTGCATAAATATAAATCAATGTTTTAACAGTAAATGTTCTCTTACCAGGTCACCATAGACGTACTTATCCGTAGTATGGTTGAACACCATAAAAAATTGCATCGAGGACACCGGGGTAGCTATTGCGTGATGAAATCCAAGTGCACCGGTCAAAAATTGAATGGTGAAACTAAATTTTGTGAAAGTTATTCAGTAAACAGGTACTGTTAATTTCCGATTTGTTTTGACCATTGTAAATATGTTTTTTTTAAAGCATCATTCCCTAATTCTAATTGTAAGGTAAAAGGGCATGTCAAGGAGGATTCTGCGCAGAAGGGCATCTCCTGGCGCAGATTAAGTAAATCTCGAAAGGCGCACAATACAGTATATCCATAAAAATGGCCGCATATTAAAATATTTCAAATTTTGTCATAAACGTGAACAAAACTTCAATTGAGTCAACACATAGGGACCGAGCCGCAGTCGAATGCGTCGCGTCCCCTGTTCAAACCCCCGTCGCTTCAGAAAAAACAACAGCTGAAGCAAAAAAAAAACCGAAATCCCATAGTGAAGGCATTTTTTGGAGGGGTTTGAAAAAAATTTTTATCCATAAGTTTTCGTTTATTTTTATTTTCACTTTCCTTACCTACAAAAAAATGAGCTTTTTTTTAAGCCCAACATGCAAAACCGGCTTGACATTCCCTTTAAATAAGCCCGAGACAGACGTGTGCATTTCTTATATTATCAACCTAGCTACGGAATCCTGCGTTTTTTAAAGATATGAATTTAGAATAATTTATGAAGTTGATGGTTATACATATTTACCAATCGTCAATGCTCACATTTAAAGCGAAACCGGCCGGTTTTTGAAACGCATCGTGGCCAATTATGGATTTATGTTTATTGCTCGAATTTAGCTCGATTTTTATTCCAATTTATGTTCATTTGCATAAGCTGCATGAGAGTGATGGTGTACTCGATGTGTTTCAAAAAACCGGCCAGTATTTCGCTTTAACTTCCTGAATGTGTAACGCGTGTGAACGACGCGATTACGCATCATTGTGAGCTGAGAAGAGAACATACAAAGGCGAAACAATAAAAAAGGGCACTCACTCCTCTGTAGCAGTGAGCGGGATAGTTCCGTTCATTATAACCTCTATGGTCTCCAGATTCTGCCCCGCACATCGCGACTGCGCTTAAATAACGTTAGTGTATTAATAACGTTAGTACTACGCATAAGCTACCTTAATTAATTTAATTTACGTTTAGTGCTCTTATTATGATTTTGATTATGTTGTGTTCGTGTGCTTTTGTAGTTTGGTCCCTTGTGAGTGTACTGCGTTGTGAAGCGTGGTATCTTAGGGTCACCTTTTGAGATGTGTTAATTGCATATCCTCAATAAACCTTTATATAAAAGGATTATTTTATTCCGATACGCCATATACGCGTTCAGTGATCCAGAACAAAAGATAAAAAAAGATAAAGAGCACCCCGTTATATAAACTGAAATCCGCAGAAACGGTGCAGGCGGTCTTGCAGAGCAAGACATCGTGGTCAGCTTTAAGCCTCCCGGTGGCCAATGCTCTCGGGAAGCGATTTATCTCCGCCAGTTTTACCCAGCCTCCAACTTTTACACCTATGGTAGGGTGAGGGGTTCCGGGCTGGCATCGAACCTGTGATCGGCGGCGTGAGCAAGGGCCTTGCCACTTGCCCATGCCCCCTTGATCCAGAACCGAACAAACCACCATTCTGGGATCATAACATTCATAACGTGCAATACAATCAAATGTTCCAAATTTTACAATAAGGTAACCCTCCAATTATGAATACTAAATGTACCCAAGATATCAGCAATGACGTAGTAGTTCATTGCTCCGTCCACGATTGTTAGGAGAGCCTAAACATGTATGAAAACAAGATTACTCCCTCATGAAAATCGCCTGTAGTTGTTAGCAGCTGACCTACACTGACGAAACTTGGCGTGCAAGCCGCGTGACAACGGCGTGCAGCGTGCATTTGGTAACGTGGTGGCGTGCAGGCGGCCACGCCACGGCGTGCAAACCGCGTTGGTACGCCATAACCCAACGGCGTGTCACCTTTTTCCTACCCGCCTGCACGTCGTGGCGTTGCCGCTTGCACGAGAATCTTCTCGTTATTGATAGCTAACACCGGGAAATTTTACAATTATTATTCTAGCATCAATACAAAGAAATGTAACTCACGAAAGCACATAGGAGCTTCATTTCTACGGCAGTTGCGTGTGCTCTAATTCCAGACTTGGCCTGCTTATAAGGAGCCGTTCTCAGTTGCTTTAGCGAAAATCGTTAAATTTTTCCACAGCTCTATTGTTCTAAATAATATATTTAAGTATTAAAATTTTGTATGAAAAAGATTTTTTTGCAGGCAACATTGGAAAACAATGGGCCGATTTTGTGGGAATAATGAAATAATCTTTTGTAAATTTTGAGGATGGAAAATCGAATTTAAAAAAAATCGCCGTGTGTCTTTTGCATGTGACGTGAAGATGTAGACGAATCTGACCCTTCAAATACAGTGGTTTTTTTCTAAATAATTAGGTTAAGTCTGCATTTAGAATAAAACCCCTCTTTCGAACTGCAGTCCTGCAGTTGTAATATTGCAGATCTCAGATGCACAGGAAAGTGGAACCCCCCATATGGCCCCGATCACGTCCCACAAAAAGCGCGATCAGGAATAATCGGGGCCATATCGGGAACAGTTCCCAATATAACCCCGATATGGCCCCGATTATTTGTCGAAAAACCCCGATATGGCCCAGATCATTTCCAAAAAACCCCGATATGAGCCCGATTTTTTTCCAGAAAACCCCGATATGGCCCCGATCACGGCCCGATTTTTTGAGGGACGTGATCGGGGCCATATCGGGGTTTTTGGTTTCCCATGGCTTCTTCGTTTCAGAGAGATCACATGGGAAAACAGAACCCTGATATGGCCCCGATCAAGTCCCTCGAAAAATCGGGGTTTGATCGGGGCCATATCATATCCGGTTTTTTTTGTGGAAAATAATCGGGGTCATATCGGAGTTTTGGGAAATGATCGGGGGCCTGTCGGGTTTTTTCGGTAAATAATCGGGGCCACATTGGGTTTTTTTGAGAGGATCGGGGCCTTATCGGTTCTTGTTCCCGATATGGACCGGATTATTTGTGATCGGGGCCATATCGGGACTTTTTCGGGGTCATATCGGGGCGATATAGAGGATTTTTGCAAACCCCCGATATCCCTCTTAAAATCGGGGTCATATAGTGGTTTTCACTTTCCAGTGATGGGTGGTATTTTTTATTTTTTTTTCGAGTTTTGACAGAAGTGATGCCTCGTCATAAGGGTTACTGTACAGTCTACGGATAATATCAGTACACGTTCCCCTATGGCGTCACTGGTCAATTCCATGTTCAAAGCGACCGTTGCGCTAAGGTACGTCACATTTATAAAACAACTGACGTACCGTAACCGTAGTTCAACGGTACGCCAAACAAGTGTCACAAGTAAGTAGAAAGAGCGTGACAAAGCTAGTAGAGATGTGATATACAGGGTGTGAATAAAAGAGCCGTACAGCTTCTAGCGTCTCCAGCCCTAACACGCAGTTTCGTACTTGTAACACTGTTTGGCGAACCTTTTAACAACTTAGTTGTTTTTAAATCCGAGGTAGCTTACAATTAGCTTCTGAGCATGCTCCTGACAATCGATAGTTGCGATGCAGATACACAAATGAAGTTCCACGTGTGTACAAATGACATAAAGACACGTTTTTTATTTGTATATTCTCTTGTGGAGGTAAACAGAATCTTTTGAAGCTCTTCGCTCATTTGTCCCGCCACGCACATAAGGTTACTGTATTTATGTATTTATTTATTTTTTTTTTTTTAAATAACAAACATGGTGTGCATACAATGAAATATGAAAGCAACTAGTATATAACTGGTGTGTTGTCGTTGATTAGCGAGAAATCAAGATAATTATGGTAATGGTGTCAGGAATTTCAAGTTTTGCAAGTATTTAGTGCTCTTGTGGTGAATATAAACAACCAATTAATTTTTGTTTTATGTGAAGGCGTGGTGAAATCAGAGGCCATATTCACCACTCAATTCTCCATGCATGGGGGATTCCCCGTATTTTTTTCTGCGTGTCACATAAGCATGCTATTTTCTCTTCCCAGAGACTATTTCCACTATTTCCCCGAGGGAATCGGAGTGGTGAATACGGCCTCAGGGCAAATTGCTGATTTTTTTAATTGAATTCTCCTATCATGGCGCAGTACCAGTTTTGTGAAGCAAGTACGGTTTGGTTACCGGCGTTGTTAGCAAATAAAAAGTAACAAAAGAAAGAAAAAAAATGGGAAAAATGTTTATTCTCTCGAATTCTCTTTATACCGTAGTTGTGATCCAGCATGTGAAACGAATGATGCGTTTCAGATCGGTGTACATACCTTCGAAGCCAAAGTAGTATACCGGCACTTGAGATACCGGGCGGGGTACAGTAACGGTACTGAGCATCTGTAAATTAAGCAATTGTAACCAAACAGTTTATGAGCTCTTTTAGCGCCTTTGAGAAACTGTCAGAATATATCTGACCAGTAAGTACTCTACAGTAGTGCTAATATTTACAAAATAATTTATCGTATGCTCGATATAAAAAGGCGAAATAACAGCCGGTTTTTGAAACTTAAATATCTGCATTCTTATGCAGTTATGCTAAGAGGTCGAATTGGGGTCTATTTTTTTCCTATTTATGCTCATTTGCATATGATGCATAAGAAAGCAGGGGTGCGCGATGCGCTTCAAAAACCGGCCGGTATTTCGCTTTAAAACTGAGGGAAATTTGACCGAGAAAGTTTGCAAACAAACATTGTAATTGCGGCACAAAGTCTTCGTAGTACTGCAGTGGTGACAGCACAAGTACACAGGCTGTTACTTCACGGTTAGTAATAACTTGTCTCTACTTTTTCCCAAGTCTCTCTCCCCACACATCGAACTGTGGGGCTGGGAGCTGGGAGCATGTTCCCAATGTTTCAAGGTCACAGAGAAAATATTGAGTCCATATCCAGGGCCTACAATTTTCTTGTAGCACAAAAAAAAACAGTAAACAAAACTCACCATTGGACTTTCGCCGCGAATATCGTAGGTCCTCATCTCCCACGTTTTGTAGTTGTATCTAGAACAAATAAGTAGTGAATTCGTATCTCTAATCTATAGCACTAGAACGGTTAACTTCAATTTTTTGTTGACCAACTGTACGAACAACTGTTTTTGCCATTATTGCCTAATCTCCTTTCTAGTACCTCATTTGTTCCCACGATTAAAGCGAATGTCATGCCTAATTCACAGAGATTCTATAACGCGCTGTCAAACAATACCGTAGTAGTTCAAAAGCACGCGTCTAACACGCATTTCATCTCCAGCACGCGTCTAGTACGCATCTTTTTCTCTTTCTCTTGCCGCACTCCTCTTTTTCTTTACTGACTACAACTTGATCCGCCGCACATCGAAACGGCTAGTATTGTATGAACGACCGGAGGCCGTTTTCACCAACATTTACTTCTGTCATAAATTTTTGACCATCAAAAAGGTACTTAGGTTAAGTAAATTTATGACTGAAGTACGCTGCCACACGCTTTTTGATGGATTTCACCAACATTTACTTTTTTTGAGGGAAAACGTTGGATAACAGTTAGATTACGTTTTAAAACTAATATGATACAAATCTAAGTAATTACTAAAAGTTGTTTACCATGTAACAAGAAATATATAAATAATCAAGCGTGTATCACTTTATTAATATGTGAAATGTGCTCCAAAAACTGAACCATTGTCCATTAATGTTTAACAAAACTTATTTACATAAAACAATAACAATTTTAAACAAATTAATTAATTAGTCTTCATAAAGGAGAAAAAGCTGAAGTACAGGCTTACTTTCACCTTTTTGGTGGAAGTACGCCTCCCGTGTTAAAAGCGTACTTCTGTCAAAAAGGTACTTAACCTAAGTACCTTTTTGACAGAAGTAAATGTTGGTGAAACCAGAAGTACCGCGCGCTTTTGACTGAAGTACCCTTTTTGACAGAAGTAAATGTTGGTGAAAACGGCCTCGGGTCCCCATATTGAAGAATTTTTAGAGGGGGTTTGTTGCCGAAGGAAAAATCACACTGTTAGGTAATTCTGTAATATTATGTTGATGGACTGTGCGAACATAAACAAGTAAGCTGCAGCTCTGTCGAATTGCATTTCACTTTTTCACAGCAAGCGAGCACGTTACAACACTTTAGTTGCGCATGAATACAAAATCCAACATTACCACTGTTGACTAGTTGTGCTGAGTTTTCGTAACACTTTTACAATTCTACAACTAACACTTACACGACGTGGAGGCTAAATGCCTGGCCTCTGACTAGGGCGTTCGAGTAAGAAACCCCAGTATTCCATCTGTTTGCAGTTCCCGCTGTTTTTGGCTTCTAAATGGTTAAATATATATCGTGACACCGCTACCGTATCGCAGTGCTGTACATCTCTGATATCCAACTGCGCAGCGCACCCCGGGCCTGGGGCGCTTGCCCCTTCTTCTTGGTGCACCGCGCGGCTGACTGGGGGTGCGCTCAAAGCCCCGGACCATACTAGTTCAGATATTACTCAATTTGTTATAACAAACTTGTGACTCGTCCCCAACCACGCAGCGCACCAAAAAGAAAGGGCGATGGAGAGAGGGAAAATTCATATGAGGATTGCTGTAGCATAGAGACCAGAGGCCATATTCACCACTTCAATTCCCTCGGGAATTGAAGTTGGTTTCTACTTCACTGTGCCAATGAAGTAGAAACCAAATTACTGGGTCTCTGCACTGCACTCCTGCGCTATTTCATCGAAGGGCTAAGAATCTTGGAAAAGTTAGTCGCTCTCTACTAACCGCGTCGCCATAAGAAACAGTGCCAAGGTTGTGATCGAAAACTAGATAATGTGGTGCGCCAGCCGTGCGCAAATTCTCCAGTTCTGTCCAAGACTTTGCTTCGTTTGACAGGAAGAAGCTTGTGCTAAATTTACAAGTATTTATGTCTTTAAAGCGAAATATCGGTCGGTTTTTAAAACACATCGAGTACACCAGCATTTGAATAAAAAATCGAGCTCAATTCGAGCAAATTAGCATAAATACATAAGAATTCAGGTGTCCACGATGCGTTTCAGAAAGCGGCCGGTAGTTCGCTTTGTTTTTGAAACGCATCGTGGATAACTGATTTCTTAGGTATTCAAAATAGCGCGAATTTAGCTCGAGGTTTTATACTAACTTATGCTCATTTGCTTAGGCTGCATAAGAATGTTGGTGTTCTCGATGCGTTTCCAAAACCGTCCAGTACTTGGGTAAGTTTACTGCTACGAAACGTCTTCCAGGTAGTACTTGGGACAAGGAAAAAGGTTCAACACACGGACCGAGCAAGAAGAGGCTTCTTTCCCTAAAAAAAAGAGCGTGCACCTTTATTCAAGGGTGAAAATACAGATTCAACGTTTGCTTATGAGATGTTCCGCAGAGGTCTGAACAGTAGCCGACGAGTTCCAGATGACAAATTGCTCGACGTCTTCGGGCTAGGGCTGGGGCCCTATTCTTTTGGCTGCATATTGTCACAGTTCTAAAGAATCCGAACACACTTACGCGACAGCATTCGGCAGAAGCGTTCCGTTAATTATGAATTCAATTGTCTCGACGTTCTTCCCGTAACACTGAGACTTTGCTGAAAACTATTAATTTCACCTTTATAATTCCTTATATTGATTAATTTCTAAGGACTAAGGACGTATTCACCACCAATTCCCCCATGGGCATGGGGAATTCCCCGACTTTTTATCTGCGTGTCTCACATTAAGATTATACTTTCTTTCCCCAGGGAACATTTCCCCGAGGGAATCGAAGTGGTGAATATGGCCTCTGGTCTCTATCCTACAGCAATCCTCATATGAATTTTCCCTCTCTCGTTTAAAAAGATTTAAATTTTTTTTACAAATCTGAAAAGTATTTACCCGATCGGGGATTTCCCCATATTGAATTAACCGACTAGTTCTCTCACTTGTCTCACATTAAAATAAATGATATTTTCTTTCCACCAGGGAATATTTCCAGCAATACTCATCTGAATTTTCCCTCGCAGGTTTACAAAGATTTGAATATTGAAAAAAAAAACATTTATAGTGCTTACCTAATGCATCAGGAATGTAGTAATAGCGGTTAGTAGACTGAGAGATGACAACGATTAGTAGAGCCTAAAATATACCGGGTTTTTTTAAAGCGAAATACCGGAAAGTTTGTGAAACACATCGAGCACACCAGCAATCTTATGCAGCTTATGCAAATGATTATAAATTAGAATAAAAAATCGAGCTAAATTCGCGCAACTTTGCATAAATACGTAAGAATTCAGCTGTCCACGATGCGTTTCAAAAACCGGCCGCTATTTCACTTTGATATTTACAAACACTATTAAAGCAAAGAATATCAGTAACAATGATCATAATAAGAATTAAAACCTACGAAAAAGAGTAAGATGCTCATGACGAACCGATATACTGTATGCACAGTACAGTTTATCCGTTTCAAATATATCGCAATATTTGTCTAGGAATTTCACAAAAAAATTACAACGGTAAATTTTCAAAAGTTCATTGTTCTGGAAAATTTAATTGCTTTATTATTATTTTTTTAAATAACAATAATTATGGATTTCGTTTTTTTTCCCACATTATTTTTGTCTTGATTTTCAATAGCTTATGGGGACAAACTCAAGCACAAACAGACATTTTTCCTTTGCTGTATGAAAAATTACAGCTTGCATAATAGCATAATTATTGATTATTGGTGGAAATGTAGAAATAAAAAAATGTACGTGTAAAAAATTCACAAATTCTAATAGTATGTGTACTATTAGAATTTGTGAATAATATAGAAGGGTTCCTTAAAAAAGGGAGAGGCCCACGAGAAAAAAGATTTCCTCCTTTACTTGCACAAAATGTCCGGAATTTTATAAATATTGCTGTAAAAACCGCATTTCTTTGCACCTAGAACTCACAGAGTTATTCCCCGGCAAACAGTTCGGCCAGGTACCGTAGTCAGAATAAATTTTTGCGCTTTTAGGGCATTACAATATTGGAAACGCTTTTATATAATCGTAGGAATGTTCTTCATTCGTTTAACAATTATTATGTTGAGAAAGAATGCTAACGGACGGATATAAACGTAAAAACGTAATTTAACGTTACTGACATACTGTCTATGGTTCCTGGCCGAACTTTGCAGGGGAATAACTCTAAGAGTCCTAGGTGCTAAGAAATGCGGTTTTCACAGTAACATTTCTGAAATTCCGACCATTCTGTACAAATAAAGAGAGGAAAGATTTTTTCCCGTGGGCCTCTCCCTTTAAACACTTATTCCCCGAGAAAAAGTGAACCGTGCGCGCTCACTTTCCCTTTCTATGGAAGAAAAAGAGGTATCGTAATCCGGCACTTTCAACTACTTGCAAAGAAAATTCATTAAAGCGAAATGCTAGAAAATTTGCATATGGTAAGCAAATCCTATGCTAATTTTGTACTATCGTCCACGGCAATCGTACAAAATTAGCATAGGATACATAGGATTTGCTAATCATATGCAAATTTTCCAAAGGGGCTGGCATTTCGCTTTAAAATATATGTAAAAAAATATATATTGAATATCTCTTCGTGAATACAAGGGGGTAATACATATCATGTCAAATGCCTCAAACCTCAAATTCCTGCAACATAGAACACGATGACGGCGATACATGGATTTCTTCTATGGAACGGGCACGGGGCACTTTCCACGGGGAAGAAAATAGAGGAATAAGAATATTCTATTAGTCACAACCCCCTCCTGGCCCCAGCCCGGAGACGTCGAGAAATTCATCCGGAAATCTTCGTTTACTACTGAAAGGAAATCTTTCGTTTATTTCAAAGCTTGGGATTAGGCTTAGGCTTTCAAAGTTGATGACTTGCTCCGCAGAGGTCCTGGTCAGTTAACGACATGTTGCAGAAGACAAATTGCTTAGGTATAAAAATGGCACGCATTCACACAAACACGTATTTTCATAAAGTTATAATATTTTTCCAATCACCCAGGGAAATATCCGAGAATCAGAGAGAGAGAGAGAGAGAGAGAGAGAGAGAGAGAGAGAGAGAGAAAGAGAGATAGTAGCAGTAGAGTTTGTCAGAGTGCGCTTTTGCTAATCTAATTACCAATGGTACAGTATATTTGACCAGGTAAAATAAAACAGACATTCCCTGTTTAGTTATTTGATTTTTGATTTCTGCGCCTTTTTTGATTCCTTGAATTTAGTAAACAAACAAAACTTATTTCCAATTATGCGACTTATACTATCTCATTTCTTCGTAAAACTACTTCATAAAGTAATATTTTCCTGTTTTCTTATTCTTTCCTACATTGTCATTTTAATTTATATTGGTTCTCAACCTTTCAGTTACTTGTTCTATGTAAAAGCACGCGCCCGTTGTTAATCTTACTTCAACTAGGTCATACCATAAGGCTCGCCTCCGAGCGCGCACATGCAAAAAGGTATCCACCAATGCGGACAGAGTCAATGTTGAATCTAGGGCGCGAAGGGTGTGCCAGATCTGCGCCATGTGCGTGCACAGTTGCGGCGCAACTGTGCCGTGTTCTTGGCGCGCACCGCTTGTGCGCGTTGTTTACTCTGTGTAATCAATATTTATTCCCAACAATGATTTCTGTGAACTTTCTCGGCTATTTTCTCCTTGGTCTTTTAAAGAAAGAAAAATAACCGTCAATGAAAACGGGTATTTTTTTTAGAAACTCCACTGACTTGTTTGCTCTCTTTATCAGTGATAGCCTTTAATGAAAAGAAAGAGAATAACACATTGATAACCAAAAAACCGCGTATTTTTGAAGGTGCACAATTCCAAATGCAACTTTTCTTATAATATGTATTTCCTGAACTTAAATTCTTACGCATATCTTATTTATTATTGCATAATAAGTTGTCTTTTATGTATAACCTTGAAAATAAAATAAATTTGTTATATAATTTCGGTAGTGTTTTTTCCCTATAATATAAACTCATTATTAATAAATTCTCTGTGTTTAAAGATAACCCCTTGATCTTGATGTTAGATGGAGTGTGCCGTATGGTAATTAACTGCCTTCTAAACTAAACGGTAGCACACTGACACAATGTGCTGTGTTTTGTACTTCAATTGTTTGATTGTTTGACGTATTGGCCGCTGCTCTGAGCTCTGACAACAGTTAATCTATTATGAGTGCAGTGCAAATGTACGAATATGGTTCGAGCATATTCAGGAAATTATTACTAGACAAAATTTAAATCAAACGATTTCTTGAAGTCCAATCTCGACTAGTTTGTTTACGGTTTGTTCGGCTGCAAGGTTTATCCCTGACGCCTCTTTGTGGCGTGATACTACCAATTTTTTTCGTTTTTTTTTCGTCTCCGTTCTAAAACTAAAACCACCAAAATCAATTTGTGATGCTTTATCTCTTTGTTTCTTACTATCTTCTCAACTTCTTTCACACTCAGTATCACTCTGTCTAGTTATCACCACGTATACTCCCTCTCGCTCTCGCTCTCCCTCCCTCCCCCTTTCTCTCTCTATCACTCTCTCTCTCTCGTACCGACTTCTCTACCGCAGAATCCTAATGCTAAATATATTTTTGGATATTTATTTGATAATATGAGCTATGAACAAGCAAATCACAATCATTCTCTGTTCCAGGTGGACTGTTATCTCATTTGGAAAACACAACTTTTAAAAAGTTCCACAGAAAATGGCTTACTCGCTAGGGTATGTTCTTTTATTTTACATGATTCTTTTAGTTGTACTTATATTTAGAAGAATATTAAAGTCTCTGACTCGATGTTCATGGTTAGAAGTTAGAAGTTCGACTCCGGAGCAGATCGTTCATGTTTTTGTACGGAAAAGTTTCGACCAAGCGTGTCCTATGAATAGACATGGGCTTGGACTTACACCTGCTTTTTAGAACTTAAACCAGGGTGTAAGACTGGAATTCTTAGAACTAGAGTTGAAAGTCTAAGTCAATGCCTCAACCCATGAACTGACCATTAGCTAACCCTCATAAACTGTCAGTTTCTTTTCAGAAGAGAACGTGTACGGAGTACGACTATCGGGTGAGTTTTTTATAACCTTATCACTTATCAGTGAACTTTCCTTTAGTAAATCACACCACATGCAAAACACGTGAGAAACAGTAAACTGTTGCGGTGGTCACGCGAGAAGCATAAGCACTGCACGTTTTCGCGCACAATAAGCTAGCTGCTGTGAAGTTGCGCGCAACCTGTGAGCGGTGCTGTTTTCTCGAACAATACAACTAGAAGCACCGAACGCGGTGGATAGCTTCCATATATTTGAAGTTTTAAAGCGAAATGCCGGCCGGTTTTTGAAACGCATCGAGAACACCCACCAGCATTATTATGCAGCTTATGCAAATGAACATAAATTAGAATAAAAAATCGAGCTAAATTCGAGCAAATTAGCATAAATACGTAAGAATTCAGTTGTCAACCACGATGCGTTTTTCAAAAACCAGCCGGTATTTCGCTTTAATTCAAAATATCAAAAATTTTATTACAGTGAACTGGACGTGCCTTCGATCACTCATCTCTCCCATTTGTGTAATTTGCATATTGGGGAAGAGGCAATTCAAGTCAGAAATTCGGGAATCATTTGCACGATTGGTGAGATAATATGTCTATTTTGCAACTGTATGAAAACTGGCAGTGCAGTATCATAATGTAAACACTGTGCACGTGGTAGTCTCTTATGGGGTTTGAAGTATCCCAAAATTCGGTGTGATTCTGTCAATACTACTGCACGGAACCTGCATATGTAATATTGAAAATTAAAAAATATTCTCGTGTAGTTCCAAGATACGGTAAATTTTCAGTATACTTGCAAACCCCATTACTGCTAGTTGCGCAAAACAAGGCGGACCATAATTTATGCTGCGCGTTGACGTAGTCATTGTAAGCGCACGCTTGAAGTTGAATCCTGAGTATGAGGGGACCAATCGTTCGAGTCGTACGCTTGGTACGTTCGACGTCGCATAGTCGATGTTACAAGACTTTACGGTTGGTCCAGTACAGTATATTGGGCAAGGTACAGTAGGCGAGTAGGCCGAGAGAAAACTGAGCTTGAAAACTATTTTCTTTTTATAGGACCGGCATGCGGTTCTGTCGAACAATTGCGTGAAATGATGAAAGCCGGCATGAATATTGCTCGATTGAACTTTTCGCATGGAACGCATGAGGTGATTTCATTCGATATTTCAGTAATCCGTGTTTGCCTCCCAATCTTAGCTCCCAAAAAGGACGTCAACAGTCCTTGGCACACATTGACACCAATTCCAGTCAACATACACCAATCGACACACCCTTGTCTTGTCAAAGTAAACAAACAAAAAAACACATTGGCATTGGTAAATTGGTAAACAGTGTTCGATATAGCCCAGTGGCAAGTGACATAGTGAATATCAAGAACATTTTTTAGTCACACGCCAAGGAGATTGCAAATATTCGTGAAGCTGCCAATTCTTTCGATCCGCCTATGCAAGTCGGAATCGCATTGGACACAAAGGGACCCGAAATCAGAACTGGACTTTTGCAAGCTGTGAGTTATATGGAACTCATTGATTTAAGTTTTTTTTTGTCTAGAAGACCTAACAATAAGGCTAATTGTAAGAGAAGCTTAGGTTGTTAGGCTTAGACGTTGTGAAAATTATGCTCTGTGCTTTCTTGGGTTTCCTTTCGCGCAACAAACGTGGTTTAGGTTTCTAGATTGGCCCAAGATTTTACTCCAGATTATTTGAAGTTTACTGTTAACGTCGTATCTTACATCGCAGGAGTTCCCAGATTAAATAAAACTGGAAAGTTGTAGAGACTTGTATAGCCAAAAGGGTAAGATGGAAGGAAACCACAAAATTGCCAATTGGGCAATTAACTAATTAAGTATTCAGGGTACCAGAGCCGAGATCGAGCTAGCCACCGGGCACTCGATCCGTCTCTCCACCGATCCGCACTTTGAAAAATCTGGAACTGCCACCTGCCTTTACGTCGACTACACAAACCTTCCATCGGCGGTGAAGCAAGGTTGGATTCAGTTCAAATATAACATACCAGCCGGATGAAGAGCCCTATGAGCTCTTCTCCGGCTAGATGAATCAGCCTTCGGCCTATTGCTTCTCTGTCTTTCCGGAGGCCGGTTCCAATAAAATTTACCGCTGGGGTAGGTTACAGGCATCTCCTGTTTGGCGTGCTCTCTCGCTTTCTCTGATTTTGACAGGCAGCGAGAGAAAGCCGGGAGAGCACGTTAAACAGAAGACGCCTGTAACCTACCCAGCGGTAAGTTTTATTGGAACCGGCCTCAGGGCATCATAGCCATAGCGCAACAGGCAGAGCGCTTAACTCTAAAGCGAGAGGTCGAGGGTTCGATCCAAGCTTTCAAACTCTTCTCCTTTATATAGTAAGATAAGCGCACGTATTCCGAGCACATTTTGAATGTAAAGAGGTTTCCAAGTATCCCAAAAAACTTCCGTTTTTCTGTCAATAGTATCGTACTGCACGAAACCCGCATATTTAATATGAAAAATATTCTTGTGTACTTAAATTTTGAGCATACTTGGAAAACCTGCCGGGAGTAGAGAGCTGCACTTGCACGCTTCTTTATCCTTTTTTAGGCCTTTTCGTCTTGATTAGAGCCTGACAGTTACTCCTTTGGCTTTCAGTTTCATGATTTAGGCTCACGAATCTTCATTGACGACGGGCTAATTAGTCTAATTGTTGATGAAATTGATCATGACGCCGTGGTTTGTACTGTGGAGAACGGAGGAATGCTCGGAAATACAAAGGTAAAAACAATAACGGCTTCAGAAATGAACCGGACCCCTCTGCACCGTTTCTGCGGGTTTGGTTGATATAACCTGGTACTCTTTATATCTTTATGACTAATTCTACCAGATTTATGAATGAGTAGAGATGTGTAACCGTATTCGGTAACACCTCTCCTAAAGGGAAAGAGAAATAGGGAGGTAGAACCCGAGAGAGTGAAAGACAGGGAGAGACTGGTGAGAAAGAGAGTCAGGCCGTGACAGAAAGAGGGAGGGAACTAGAGAACGCCATAACACTTACCCTTTCAGGGTGTCAACCTTCCCGGTACCAAGGTCGATCTGCCCCCGGTAACCGAAAAAGACAAAGCTGACCTTATCTTCGGAGTTGAGCAAGGAGTCGACATCGTCTTTGCTTCTTTTGTCAGAGATGGCGCCGGGGTCAAGGAGATCAGACGCGTTCTGGGAGAAGAGTATGGTTTTCCTTGAAAATTTCTCGAATTAGCCCACATATCATTCTGAAATTTACAGCATGACGTAGCCTTATGTTGTCAAATAACTATGTTAAAGTGATATGACTCGTGGTTTTGAAACGTTTACTGGACAAGGGTTTCCATACACCTTTTCCATACACCAAATTTCTGTTCCCTTCTGTGCAATTCCGGCACATGATGGAACTTTATTGAGATTTATATATGAGCATGCAGTTCTCGATCATATGCAATATGCTTCAAAACCACGAGTTATGCCGCTTTAAAGTAAAAAAAAAATCACCATTGGTTCAGGGGTACCCACATCAAGATAATTTCGAAGATCGAGAATGAGGAGGGCGTGCTCAAGGCTGACGAGATCATCCACGAGTCTGATGGAGTCATGGTGGCTAGAGGCGATCTCGGAATTGAGATCCCGCCTGAGAAGGTACTGTAATCCACATACTTCCTCTCTCGCTCTCTTGCTTTCTCTCTCTCTCTTTTTTTTTTTTTTTTTTTTTTTTTTTTTTTTTTTTTTTTTTTTTTTTTCTCTTTCTCCCTCTCTGCATTTCTCTCCCACATTCTTGCTTTCATGTCACAATATCATCGTACCTTCCCTTGTTTAGGTATTCCTCGCCCAAAAGATGCTCATCTCAAAGTGTAATATGGCCGGAAAACCTGTCATTTGCGCCACACAAATGCTGGAGAGTATGGTGTCCAAACCACGTCCCACTAGAGCCGAATGCAAGTTTTAAGTTAACACCTAACACGAAGAGTGTCCGAGAGAGGGAGAGAGAGAGAGAGAAAGAGAGAGAGAGAGAGAGTTCTAGCTCAGCAGCACGAGACTCTACGCACGGAGCGCCGTGCTACGACCACGGAATATTACTCACTTTTTTTTGAATTAGGAGCTTAATCCAACTGCTAACTTTTAGGTTCCGACGTCGCTAACGCTGTCCTTGATGGTGCAGACTGTGTTATGTTAAGTGGAGAGACCGCCAAGGGAGCTTATCCAGTCGAAGCCCTTCAAATGATGCACTCGGTAACTGCTAAACGAATGATTATGCAAATTCTGAATTGATTAAAATCATAAATTACTTTCAAAGTGGCCATGCAGACATAGTGGAAGCCAGGC
The DNA here is from genome assembly GCA_036852015.1 of Pelodera strongyloides. NCBI lineage: Eukaryota > Metazoa > Nematoda > Chromadorea > Rhabditida > Rhabditidae > Pelodera > Pelodera strongyloides. The sequence goes on along the minus strand of JAANDG010000076.1, from coordinate 298,150 downwards.
TGACAGCTCTGAACGACCGATACAACGGACCAAAAAAATTGGTACTGGAATCGAACCCGCGTCGTTAGATTACTGGCCCAGTGTCCTAACCAATTCACCGTAACCCTCCACCTTTAGTCTTTTTGGTCTCTAAATCATCGCTTATTTTCTCTCATTTCCAGATTTGCAAAGAGGCCGAAAAGGCGTTCTACCATTCAAAGTTCTTCGAAGAGATTATGTTGAGCACAAGAAAACCGACGGATAAAACGCATACAACCGCTATCGCAGCAGTTTCAGCTGCGGTCAGCTGCCACGCTTCAGCGATCCTCTTGATCACTACCACTGGAACGTGAGCAATTGAAATGTATTTGAGACCCATTATTCATTGCACCATAAAAGAAAACATGAACAGTTTTACTTCGTAAATAACGCTTCACACGCATACTCTACGTGTATTCCGACAATTGTTTCCCATTTCTAGCGAAAATGGAACATTGTACCAGCGGGAATCGAACTTTTGCCTTTAGATTCCCGTGTGTCCATTATGTTAAACACTAGGCTACCGTCACCCTTGATCAAGCATATAACCTTACCTTTCTAGAACTGCCAAGCTCGTCTCCCGGTACCGTCCTCCTGTCCCAATTGTCTCAATTTCCCGTAATGACAAGACAACGAGGCAGCTTCACTTGTATCGAGGAGTCTTCCCGGTTCTATACACAAGTGAGTTTTCAAAAAAGCTTTTCAACAAAATATATGTAAACTGTTACGCATGCCAACGAACAAATAAAATACAGGTACACATGAGATTAATATTGTGTGAAGCCTCCGGAGACGTCTTGAAAATGTTTTCAGTTTTCAATAGCCTCCAGAGACTGTTTGAATTGTAATAGCCTCCAGAGACCGTTTGAATTGTAATAGCCTCCGGAGACGTTTTGAATTGTAGTATCCTCTGGGGATGTTTTTAGTTTTCAATAGCCTCCAGAGACTGTTTGAATTGTAGAATTGTAATAGCCTCCATGGACTGTTTGAATTGTAATAGTCTCCGGAGACGTTTTGAATTGTAGTAGCCTCTGGAGATGTTCTTAGTTTACAATAGCCTCCAGAGACTGTTTGAATTGTAATAGCCTCCAGAGACTGTTTGAATTGTACTAGCCACCGGAGACGTTTTGAATTGTAGTAGCCTCCGGAGACGTTTTGACTTGTAATAGCCTCCGGAGTCGTTTAAAAATTGTAGTAGCCTCTGGGGATGTTTTTAGTTTTCAACAGCCTCCAGAGACTGTTTGAATTGTAGAATTGTAATAGCCTCCAGGGACCGTTTGAAACGTAATAGCCTCGGGAGAAGTTTTGAATTGTAGTAGCCTCTGAGGCCGTATTCACCACTCAAGGGTAAACAATTCTCTAGAGACAAAACCTTTGGAACGCATTTTTCGGGAAGGAGAGTGAGTGGTGAATGCAAATTTTGTGACATAATCTCGCTTTCTAGGTAAATTTTCTCCGAGAGACAGTTTTCTCCAGGGGTAAACGGAGTGGTGAATACGGCCTCAGGAGATGTTCTTAGTTTACAATAGCCTCCAGAGATTGTTTGAATTGTAATAGCCTCCAGAGACTATTTGAATTGTAATAGCCTCTGGTGATGTTTTTAGTTTTCAATAGCCTCCAGAGACTGTTTGAATTGTAGAAGTGTAATAGCCTCCAGGGACTGTTTGAATTGTAATAGCCTCCAGAGACTGTTTGAATTGTAATAGCCTCCGGAGACGTTTTGAATTGTAGTAGCCTCCGGGGATGTTTTTAGTTTTCAATAGCCTCCAGAGACTGTTTTGTAGAAGTGTAATAGCCTCCAGAGACTTTTTGAATTGTAGTAGCCTCCGGGGATGTTTTTAGTTTTCAATAGCCTCCAGAGCCTGTTTTGTAGAAGTGTAATAGCCTCCAGAGACTGTTTGAATTGTAATAGCCTCCGGAGACGTTTTGAATTGTAGTAGCCTCTGGGGATGTTTTTAAATTTCAATAGCCTCCAGAGACTGTTTTGTAGAAGTGTAATAGCCTCCAGGGACTGTTTGAATTGTAATAGCCTCCAGAGACTGTTTGAATTGTAATAGCCTCCGGAGACGTTTTGAATTGTAGTAGCCTCTGGGGATGTTTTTAATTTTCAATAGCCTCCAGAGACTGTTTGAATTGTAGAAGTGTAATAGCCTCCAGGGACTGTTTGAATTGTAATAGCCTCCGGAGACGTTTTGAATTGTAGTAGCCTCTGGGGATGTTCTTAGTTTACAATAGCCTCCTGAGACTGTTTGAATTGTAATAGCCTCCAGAGACTGTTTGAATTGTAATAGCCACCGGAGACGTTTTGACTTGTAATAGCCTCCGGAGTCGTTTTGAATTGTAATAGCCTCTGGGGATGTTTTCAGTTTTCAATAGCCTCCGGAAACTGTTTGAATTGTAATAGCCTCCGGAGACGGTTTTTTCAATTGTAATAACCTCTGGATAATGTTTGATTTGTAATAGCCTCCGGAAACGTCTTGAATTGTAATAGCCTCTGGGGATGTTTTCAGTTTTCAATAGCCTCCGGAGACGGTTTTAATTGTACTGCCGCCGGAGACGGTTTCATTTGCAGTAGCCTCTGGGTATTTTTTCAGTTTTCAATAGCCTCCGGAGACTGTTTGAATTGTAATAGCATCTGGAGACGTTTTGAATTGTAATAGCCTCTGGGGATGTTTTCAATTTTCAATAGCCTCCGGAGACGGTTTTAATCGTACTGCCGCCGGAGACGGTTTCATTTGCAGTAGCCTCTGGGTATTTTTTCAGTTTTCAATAGCCTCCGGAGACGTTTCGAATGGTACTAGGCTCCGGAGACGTTTTAAATTGATGGCCTCTGGGGATGTTTTAAGTTTTCAATAGCCTCCGGAGAGTGTTGCTTTGCCTCTCGAAACGTTTTGAATTGTAATGGCCTCCGGAGACCTTTTAATTTTTAATAGCCAAAAGGAGTCCGGGAACTTATCGAATTGTAATAGCCTCCGGAGACTTTTTGAATGGTACTAGGCTCCGGAGACGTTTTAAATTGATGGCCTCGGGGGATGTTTTCAGTTTTCAATAGCCTCCGGAGACTGTTTGAATTGTAATAGCCTCCGGAGACGTTTTGAATTGTAATAGCCTCTGGAGACGTTTTGAATAGTACTAGCCTCCTGAGACGTTTTAAATTGTTATGGCCTCTGGGGATGTTTTCAGTTTTCAACATCCTCCGTAGACTATTTGAGTTGTAATAGCCTCGCGAAACGTTTTGAATTGTAATAGCCTCCGGAGACGTTTTGAATTGAAATGGCCTCCGGAAACGTTTTAAATTTTAATAGCCTCCGGAGTCCGGGAACTTATCGAATTGTAAAGTCCGGAGACGTTTTGAAATGTAATAGCCTCCGGAGACGTTTTGAAATGTAATAGCCTCCGGAGACGTTTTATAGTCTCCGAAGACGTTTTAAATTGTAATAGCCTCCGGGACGTTTTGAATTGTAATGGCCTACGGAGACGTTGTATAGCCTCCGGAGACGTTTTGAACTGTAATAGCCTCCCGAGACGTTTTGAACTGTAAAAGCGTTCGGAGACGTTTTGAACTGTAATAGCCTCCGAGACGTTTTGAACTGTAAAAGCGTTCGGAGACGTTTTGAACTGTAATAGCCTCCGGAGACGTTTTGAACTGTAATAGCGTTCGGAGACGTTTTGAACTGTAATAGCCTCCGGAGACGTTTTAGACTGTAATAGCCTCTCGGGATGTTTTCAGTTTTCAATAGCCTCCGGAGACGTTTCGAATTGTAGTAGCCTCTGGGGATGTTCTTAGTTTACAATAGCCTCCAGAGACTGTTTGAATTGCAATAGCCTCCAGAGACTGTTTGAATTGTAATAGCCACCGGAGACGTTTTGAATTGTGGTAGCCTCCGGAGACGTTTTGACTTGTAGTAGCCTCCGGAGCCGTTTTGAATTGCAATAGCCTCTGGGGATGTTTTCAGTTTTCAATAGCCTCCGGAGTCTGTTTGAATTGTAATAGCCTCCGGAGACGGTTGTTTCAATTGTAATAGCCTCCGGAGACGGTTGTTTCAATTGCAGTAGCCTCTGGATACTGTTTGATTTGTAATAGCCTCCGGAAACGTCTTGAATTGTAATAGCCTCTGGGGATGTTTTCAATTTTCAATAGCCTCCGGAGACGGTTTTAATTGTACTGCCGCCGGAGACGGTTTCATTTGCAGTAGCCTCTGGGTATTTTTTCAGTTTTCAATAGCCTCCGGAGACGTTTTGAATGGTACTAGGCTCCGGAGACGTTTTAAATTGATGGCCTCTGGGGATGTTTTAAGTTTTCAATAGCCTCCGGAGAGTGTTGCTTTGCCTCTCGAAACGTTTTGAATTGTAATGGCCTCCGGAGACCTTTTAAAGGGATGGGTTCACTACAAAATCACCTTTTTTTTATGCTTTACTTTGATTGTACAAAGGAAAACTTTAACAAAGAGCATAAAACATATTCCTTGAATTATTCCCTAGGGCAGATATTAGGTAAAAAAGGTGAGTATTGATTTTTTTCCGATAAAGTTGTACTGCAAGATAAACTAAGGAAGCTAAGATATATGGATGAAACACACTGTTTTTTCATTGTTTTATGTGAAATAAACGATGAAGACTGCAGTTTATTTTGCTCAAAACAGTGTGTTTCAGCCATATCTCTTAGCTTCCTTAGTTTATCTTGCAGTACAACTTTATCGGAAAAAGATCAATACTCACCTTTTTTTACCTAATATCTTCCCTAGGGAGTAATTCAAGGAATATTTTTATGCTCTTTGTTTAAGTTTTCCTGTGTACAATCAAAGTAAATCATAAAAACAAGGTGATTTTGTAGTGAACCCATCCCTTTAATTTTTAATAGCCAAAGGAGTCCGGGAACTTATCGAATTGTAATAGCCTCCGGAGACTTTTTGAATGGTACTAGGCTCCGGAGACGTTTTAAATTGATGGCCTCGGGGGATGTTTTCAGTTTTCAATAGCCTCCGGAGACTGTTTGAATTGTAATAGCCTCCGGAGACGTTTTGAATTGTAATAGCCTCTGGAGACGTTTTGAATAGTACTAGCCTACTGAGACGTTTTAAATTGTTATGGCCTCTGGGGATGTTTTCAGTTTTCAACATCCTCCGTAGACTGTTTGAATTGTAATAGCCTCGCGAAACGTTTTGAATTGTAATAGCCTCCGGAGACGTTTTGAATTGAAATGGCCTCCGGAAACGTTTTAAATTTTAATAGACTCCGGAGTCTGGGAACTTATCGAATTGTAAAGTCCGGAGACGTTTTGAAATGTAATAGCCTCCGGAGACGTTTTGAAATGTAATAGCCTCCGGAGACGTTTCATAGCCTCCGAAGACGTTTTAAATTGTAATAGCCTCCGGGACGTTTTGAATTGTAATGGCCTACGGAGACGTTGTATAGCCTCCGGAGACGTTTTGAACTGTAATAGCCTCCGGAGACGTTTTGAACTGTAAAAGCGTTCGGAGACGTTTTGAACTGTAATAGCCTCCGGAGACGTTTTGACCTGTAATAGCGTTCGGAGACGTTTTGAACTGTAATAGCCTCCGGAGACGTTTTAGACTGTAATAGCCTCTCGGGATGTTTTCAGTTTTCAATAGCCTCCGGAGACGTTTCGAATTGTAGTAGCCTCTGGGGATGTTCTTAGTTTACAATAGCCTCCAGAGACTGTTTGAATTGCAATAGCCTCCAGAGACTGTTTGAATTGTAATAGCCACCGGAGACGTTTTGAATTGTGGTAGCCTCCGGAGACGTTTTGACTTGTAGTAGCCTCCGGAGCCGTTTTGAATTGTAATAGCCTCCGGAGACGGTTGTTTCAATTGTAATAGCCTCCGGAGACGGTTGTTTCAATTGCAGTAGCCTCTGGATACTGTTTGATTTGTAATAGCCTCCGGAAACGTCTTGAATTGTAATAGCCTCTGGGGATGTTTTCAGTTTTCAATAGCCTCCGGAGACGGTTTTAATTGTACTGCTGCCGGAGACGGTTTCATTTGCAGTAGCCTCTGGGTATTTTTTCAGTTTTCAATATCCTCCGGAGACTGTTTGAATTGTAATAGCCTCTGGAGACGTTTTGAATTATAATAGCCTCTGGGGATGTTTTCAATTTTCAATAGCCTCCGGAGACGGTTTTAATTGCACTGCCGCCGGAGACGATTTCATTTGCAGTAGCCTCTGGGTATTTTTTTAGTTTTCAATAGGCTCCGGAGATTGTTTGAATTGTAATAGCCTCTGGAGAACGTTTTGAATTGTAATAGCCTCTGGGGATGTTTTCAGTTTTCAATAGCCTCCGGAGAGTGTTTGCTTTGCCTCTCGAAACGTTTTGAATTGTAATGGCCTCCGGAGACGTTTTAATTTTTAATAGCCAAAGGAGTGCGGGAACTTATCGAATTGTAATAGGATCCGGAGACGTTTTGAATGGTACTAGCCTCCGGAGACGTTTTAAATTGATGGCCTCGGGGGATGTTTTCAGTTTTCAATAGCCTCCGGAGACTGTTTGAATTGTAATAGCCTCCGGAGACGTTTTGAATTGTAATAGTCTCTGGAGACGTTTTGAATAGTACTACCCTCCTGAGACGTTTTAAATTGTTATGGCCTCTGGGGATGTTTTCAGTTTTCAATATCCTCCGTAGACTGTTTGAATTGTAATAGCCTCTCGAAACGTTTTGAATTGTAATAGCCTCCGGAGACGTTTTGAATTGAAATGGCCTCCGGAAACGTTTTAAATTTTAATAGCCTCCGGAGTCCGGGAACTTATCGAATTGTAAAGTCTGGTGACGTTTTGAAATGTAATAGCCTCCGGAGACGTTTTATAGCCTCCGAAGACGTTTTATAGCCTCCGAAGACGTTTTAAATTGTAATAGCCTCCGGGACGTTTTGAATTTAATGGCCTACGGAGACTTTGTATAGCCTCCGGAGACGTTTTGAACTGTAATAGCGTTCGGAGACGTTTTGAATTATAATAGCCTCTGGGGATGTTTTCAATTTTCAATAGCCTCCGGAGACGGTTTTAATTGTACTGCCGCCGGAGACGGTTTCATTTGCAGTAGCCTCTGGGTATTTTTTCAGTTTTCAATAGGCTCCGGAGACTGTTTGAATTGTAATAGCCTCTGGAGACGTTTTGAATTATAATAGCCTCTGGGGATGTTTTCAGTTTTCAATAGCCTCCGGAGAGTGTTTGCTTTGCCTCTCGAAACGTTTTGAATTGTAATGGCCTCCGGAGACGTTTTAATTTTTAATAGCCAAAGGAGTGCGGGAACTTATCGAATTGTAATAGGATCCGGAGACGTTTTGAATGGTACTAGCCTCCGGAGACGTTTTAAATTGATGGCCTCGGGGGATGTTTTCAGTTTTCAATAGCCTCCGGAGACTGTTTTGAATTGTAATAGCCTCCGGAGACGTTTTGAATTGTAATAGTCTCTGGAGACGTTTTGAATAGTACTACCCTCCTGAGACGTTTTAAATTGTTATGGCCTCTGGGGATGTTTTCAGTTTTCAATATCCTCCGTAGACTGTTTGAATTGTAATAGCCTCTCGAAACGTTTTGAATTGTAATAGCCTCCGGAGACGTTTTGAATTGAAATGGCCTCCGGAAACGTTTTAAATTTTAATAGCCTCCGGAGTCCGGGAACTTATCGAATTGTAAAGTCTGGAGACGTTTTGAAATGTAATAGCCTCCGGAGACGTTTTATAGCCTCCGAAGACGTTTTATAGCCTCCGAAGACGTTTTAAATTGTAATAGCCTCCGGGACGTTTTGAATTTAATGGCCTACGGAGACTTTGTATAGCCTCCGGAGACGTTTTGAACTGTAATAGCGTTCGGAGACGTTTTGAATTATAATAGCCTCTGGGGATGTTTTCAATTTTCAATAGCCTCCGGAGACGGTTTTAATTGTACTGCCGCCGGAGACGGTTTCATTTGCAGTAGCCTCTGGGTATTTTTTCAGTTTTCAATAGGCTCCGGAGACTGTTTGAATTGTAATAGCCTCTGGAGACGTTTTGAATTATAATAGCCTCTGGGGATGTTTTCAATTTTCAATAGCCTCCGGAGACGGTTTTAATTGTACTGCCGCCGGAGACGGTTTCATTTGCAGTAGCCTCTGGGTATTTTTTCAGTTTTCAATAGGCTCCGGAGACTGTTTGAATTGTAATCGCTTCTGGAGAACGTTTTGAATTGTAATAGCCTCTGGGGATGTTTTCAGTTTTCAATAGCCTCCGGAGAGTGTTTGCTTTGCCTCTCGAAACGTTTTGAATTGTAATGGCCTCCAGAGACGTTTTAATTTTTAATAGCCAAAGGAGTCCGGGAACTTATCGAATTGTAATAGGATCCGGAGACGTTTTGAATGGTGCTAGCCTCCGGAGACGTTTTATAGCCTCCGAAGACGTTTTAAATTGTAATAGCCTCCGGGACGTTTTGAATTGTAATGGCCTACGGAGACGTTGTATAGCCTCCGGAGACGTTTTGAACTGTAATAGCCTCCGGAGACGTTTTGAACTGTAAAAGCGTTCGGAGACGTTTTGAACTGTAATAGCCTCCGGAGACGTTTTATACTGTAATAGCCTCTCGGGATGTTTTCAGTTTTCAATAGCCTCCGGAGACGTTTCGAATTGTAGTAGCCTCTGGGGATGTTCTTAGTTTACAATAGCCTCCAGAGGCTGTTTGAATTGTAATAGCCTCCAGAGACTGTTTGAATTGTAATAGCCACCGGAGACGTTTTGAATTGTTGTAGCCTCCGGAGAAGTTTTGACTTGTAGTAGCCTCCGGAGCCGTTTTGAATTGTAATAGCCTCTGGGGATGTTTTCATGGCCTACGGAGACGTTGTATAGCCTCCGGAGACGTTTTGAACTGTAATAGCCTCCGGAGACGTTTTGAACTGTAAAAGCGTTCGGAGACGTTTTGAACTGTAATAGCCTCCGGAGACGTTTTGAACTGTAATACCGTTCGGAGATGCTTTGAACTGTAATAGCCTCTCGGGATGTTTTCAGTTTTCAATAGCCTCCGGAGACGTTTCGAATAGCCTCTGGAGTTATTCCGCTTTAACTTTAAAGCTTTTCAATCGCACTATTTTCTGTTTCAGAAGAGCGTGACCCAATGTGGGAGGTGGATGTCGAGAACAGAATCGGACACGGAATTGCATTGGGAAAAGAGAAGGGATTCATCAAAAGCGGAGATACACTGGTGGTTATCACTGGGTGGCATAAGGGTATGTATTATTAAAGCGGTTAAAACGTGGTTTGCTAATGGATTCCCATGTATAATATGCAAATTGGGCGCCGTTGTGTGCGTCTTCGGAAGAGGAAGTTGTTTCTCATTGGAAACCGTATTAGCAAGCGGCACACATTTTTTTGTGAGCGATTTGGGCGCCGCGGCTAGATAGTCATCTATAATTGAAAAAAAAACAAGAGCTTTTTTCAGGTGCTGGATACACGAATACACTTCGCGTTGTGACTGCCGCTTAAGTATTCACCACATTTATTGTGATTGTTATTTTTTATGTAGATTTTTGTGTGTAGATAAATAGAATGTTTGTACGATTGGTTGATTTTTTTATCGTTGTAAACCTATAATATTGTGAAACGTGCAATCGAATGAAACGAAAGAAAATCGATAACTGGCAAAATCAATAATCAAAATAAGTGAAAAACGACTTGCAATGGAAAATTAGAACATTGCTTTGCACTGCAGAAATAAACATATCTTAGTATGGCTTTAAAGCGAAATGCCAGCTCCTTTGGAAAATTTGCATATGATAAGCAAATCCTATGTATCCTAGGCTAATTTTGCGCAATCGTCCGCGGCTATCGCGCAAAATTAGCATAGGATACATAGGATTTGCTTATCATATGCAAATTTTCCAAAGGAGCTGGCAGTTCGCTTTAAAACAGAGTGAGATCAAAAGAAACTTGAATAAGGCCTCTAAAAACAGTCACATATCTTGCAATATTTCGATTACAAAACAATACTTGCTAAAACCATATACACTATAAAAAATGTGCGAAAAGTTCTTTTCTGGGCAAACACAAGTCGCCTACTTTCCTATTAGAGCATTATCAAGTACCAGTCGGCTCATGCCGCCACTGGCGACTTACATGGAAATATGATGGTTTAGCATGGGCATACTTATATACAAAGTTTCAAACGTATCATAAGAAATACACATAATAGGAAACAAATGCATATGCATGGATATTGAGCTGCGAAACTCTTTTTATACCCGAACACGAAATTTGCATTTCGTAACGCACATCGGTATGCAAATTAGGCTACAGTTACTCTTTTATATAATAAGATAATTATGTTTATTATTTTTGTCTGGGAAGTTACTACAAGTCATTTTGCGGGCCGGCAAAAAATTAGCATGCCCACTATGGAAATCAGCTATTTACTACGATCCAAAATTTGTATAGACTTCATAGTTTTATATTGATTTACTCCCTCCAATTAAAAGCTTTTGCTTTGTAAAGCATGTCTTTCGGAAATTTAATACTCATATTTCGATAAAAGGAAACCATTTGAGCACTTCATTCTCGTGAGCCTCCTCCTTTAAACGTTAGAAACCACTCAAATCAAGGATCATAATTCTTCCGCTTTTTCTGCTTGTGTATCCTCATTAGTTTCGCAATCCGGCGCGGTCAGCCTCCTATAGCTCACTCTCCATACCGTAGTCACAAGAATTCCGGTGATTATGTATATTAGCCAGACGTACCGCGTACCCGAAGATGAGAAGAGAGCCCTAAAATTAAAGGGGTATGATGTGTTTTCCAGACATCTGAACTTATGTTCTGTATACAATTTCTCTGAGCTTCTATAGTTTTTCGACACATTATGGAACATGTATGTAATAAATGGAAAAGCAGCCGTCCATCATCGTTTCAAAAAGCACGTCTCGTGAACTACTACTATGGAATGGAACTCGACAAACAAATATACTGCAAATAGTTACATTATCAAAATTGGTCCCCCATTGTTGACAATATCGCCACTGCATATGAAGATGCCTTGCATAAGACCCTGGAAACAAATGACTTGCATGAAAATGCCCAAATATATAAATTTACCAAAATGTAACATGCTTGGGTTTTGCACGTTTATCGGGTAAATCGATATAGTAATGTAGAAATACCCAGCATAACATAAACAACTTGTAAGCCTAAAAATAAGCCTAAACCTATCAGTGGAAAGTAATATCAAGCATTGACGAAGATGCGAGCGGAATGTGAACAGTCAGCATTACCATGTACAGGCTATTTAAGTCTTTGTTGAAACGTATCAGGTCTCGCGGCGCTTATGATAGCTCACACTTATAACTTACTTAGTTTGTTAGGTGTACACTGGGCAATTAAACTATTAAACTATTAAGCTCCCAGGTATTATATGCAAATATCCGTGTAATTCGCATAAAGGATTGTCATTTATCACAGGGAAGCAATTGTCCTGCGCATGCTTCACATACCACAAAACATATAGATAACATCTACTTAACGCTGCAGCGCACACCATAATTGGACGAAGTTCCGAACAATACGGTTCTGTCAAGTGTTTTCCTCCGTTCATGTATTGTTAATGCCAGTAGTTTTGATTTTTCACAAAGCCAAAGCCTAAGCCTAAGCCTTTTTTAAGGGTCTTTAGTCTTTACTACTGCTAAGGATACTCACTTGCTTAATTCTGCCCAACACTTTGGAGAACAATGTGTCCAGAGCAATTTGTGATGTTGGCATCACAATTCCATTTAGTATTGTGTAGGCCGCGGCATACACATATAGATTCACCGCGGGCGTGGAGTCAACCCTGAAGAGAGTGCGCTTAATGTATCCCGTGATGTAGTGGTTAGCGCCGTTGCTAGTCATGAAGACGGGTTCAAAAGGTTCTCGACAAATACACACAATGACAGTATGTTTACGTAAACCTTTATATGTGTAGTATTGAGGGGGGAAAAGCTGAACATACCATGAAAACTTTGAACACTCCTCTGGTTGAGCTGTCGACATCTGTTGGGTTGACAGTGTAGCTGAACAACAAAGTACATCAATAAGTAACCATTACAATGCTTGGGCAGATAAATTGGTGTAGTTTTTTCCTATTCTGTCGAGAAATGTACGCGCCACTAATCCATAATACATTTTAAAGCTAACACCTAAGCCTAAGCCAAAGCCAAAGCCGTCGACATCTGTTGGGTTGACCGTGTAGCTGAACAACAAAGTAGATCAATAAGAAACCATTACAATGCTTGGGCAGATAAATTGGTGTAGTTTTTTCCTATTCTGTCGAGAAATGTACGCGCAACAAATCCATAATACATTTTAAAGCTAACGCCTAAACCTAAGCCGAAGCCTAAGCCTAAGCCGAAGCCTAAGCCTAAGCCTAAGCCTAAGCCTAAGTCTAAGTCTAAACATACTGTGAACATCGCAGGGAATTCGTTCCGTGAGGAATGGCCATGGAAAAGTGAGAATATAGAACAAAACAACGCAGAGAAGACATATCTGACAGATCAGTCGCTCCGAAACTCTAAAGAATCTATATTTAATTGTCCCTGAATAATTGACCTAAATACTTCCGAAACCCTAAATAATTTATATTTTAAGTAAATAAGTTATAAATAATATTTTATCCTGGACTTTGTTTGCTTGGTTTACATTTATAATAGCTGAATCCAGGGGTCTTTATCTAGCTTATCTATCACTGAATCTTAAAAATTGATATAGCCAAGCAGGGATCGAACTTCCGATGGCTTTGGCAGACTGAGGAAATATCCTGTAGACCACCTGATCTCTAGAAGAAGACCTTGATAGGGACGCTACGCCAGGCAGGAATCGAACTTCCGATGACTGTTTGGTAGACTAACGCAGTACCCAGTAGACCATCACCTTTAGAAGAAGACTAACCTTTTCATAAACGGGGAGAATATCCACATTAGGTTGACGAGTAATCCAAGTCCTCCTGTCACAAACGATATAATTGAATTATAGAATACGGCCGATTGATTGTTCCACCCGAATACAACCATTGTCATAGGCACCTCGAGGCTGAAATGACAAACTGGTACTTGCAGCTTAAATAAGGAGTACACGGGCTGACGCGGCGCAAATTTCGCGGGTGCTTTACGTGCCGGCGAAATCGGCTAGCATTGTTGCGAGTGAACCCTAACCAGAGTACGTATGTAACTTATAAAACCTACGTTCCCATTCCGACTTGAGATGCGCCGACGTAGAGACGCATCAGAATGCAGATAACTACAGCCACGACGTCGAAAGGAATCGCTTTCTTCTCTTCAAGATCTCAAAAAGGTCTAGTAGTTTATACTATTCTCAATGTTTGATTTGAAAAATACAAATAGAGATAAAAAAGGCAAAGAGTACAGGGTTATAGCAAACAAATCCGCAGAAACGGTGCACCGGAGTCCGGTTCATTCCTGAAGCCGGCAAATACAAATAGAGACACAAAAAATGGTAGTCTGGTGGTAACCTGGTTACCAATACTGGTGAGCGAAAGAATTGCCGCACACAAAAAAAACACACACTACCGCGATATTTTATTGGTGCAGAAGGACACCTCCGCACACTTTTGGTGAGCGGAGGATGCCGCCACGCTAAGCCATTGTCGATGTAAATATGTTGCCAAACCTTCATCCTCTCGTGTCTTCAAGCACTTCTCTTCGCAAGGCTCTGTATCTTCATAGACGTCTAAAGTAATCAAAATTAATTGGACAATAACTATTTATTGATACGATATATAAGGCAGGTAGTGTGAACAATGTGAGCGGGTTTGTGAGGAAGGAACCGTAAAATGATATATCATGGTAATGCAATAAGAAGGTCACCAACCTATTAACACCAACACTTTTATATTATGTACACTACACAGAGCCTAACCTCTAAACCAGGTGAGCAGCGCCGCTATCGCCAAACAATTGGCGAGGAGCGCTGTGTATATCGGCGCGGTGTAGATGTTGATATGCCATTTGGAGGAAATACTGACTCCCGGGTATCCCAACGCTGTGTAAAGTAGTTGGAAAGCTGAAAATGTTCTAATTCTAGGGCTGAAAAATAGGTGATGTTCACGTTCCCACACTAGAATCGCAAGAGTTATGTAGGTGTTATGGGTGCGATGCATTGTGCAACATTGCGGGATAATGGGTTTCAATTACCGAGACACTGAATGCCATTTTGCGCAAGAGAGAGTTGTGCGAGTTGTGCGCGGGTGTCATTTCATCTCACAGAGATCCCACAAAGTTCTGACGGGTCATATTCCCTATAACTTCTGCGAAACAGCATAAAAAATCATTTTTAGGCACGAACTACTATTCAATTATCCACGCTAAGAATATGCAAAAAATAATTACCAGGTCCCAGCATGAAACCTGCCCCGACTGAGAATGTGTTAATTGCAATTGCTCGAGATCGATCGTTCGTTGAACTGGCCATTGCGAGGTGCGTGCGCATTAGGCCAAGGAATCCTGAATTATCTTATTGATTTACTGCTGCATACGACATCGATTTTTTACAACGAATATGGTTTTTTGGTGATCAATACATGGTAAACGAGATGTCCGCCCTAGGCCCTAGGCTATCCAGGAAACGTCGAACAGTTTGTCATTTGGTACTCGTCGTCTACTCATAAAATAACCAATTGTCAGCTTTGAATAAAGGAGCCTTCTGTCCTTTACAGCGAAATACCGGCCGGTTTTTGAAACGCATCGAGTACACCAGCATTCTTATGCAGCTTAAACACAAATTAGAATAAATAAAAAATCGAGCTAAATCCGAGTAAAATACGTAGGAATTCAGTTGTCCACGATACGTTTCAAAAACCGACCGGTATTTCACTTTAAGATTTAATATTAGATCCATCACCTCCCGCCAATCCCAGAAGGAGTTGCACGAAGAATACGGAATATCGTTGATTTTTCGTGAACAATTCAGTGAATAAATAGAGGAGACAGGCTGAGATAGCAGTCAATTTGCCAGTTAGAATCAATATCCTGAAAAATACCATAAGTAAATGCTAAAATCCCTTATACAATTTGCATTCACTTTCGCACATTTAAGTGCTTATCGTTAGAACTACTAGCATTTTTGATAGATGTACTCACGGTTATGATAATAAAAATAAGGGCTAACTTGATCTTCCGCATCTTATTGCTAGCTAGACCGACCAACGGTGAAGAAATCGCATGTCCGATATTATTTGCGGCCATTATAATTCCAAAGAAGGACTCGGTGGCGTGCGCGTCCAACTGAATGCAATTCAATAAGATAATTGTGCCAAGGTTTACGAAGTTCTTATGGTTAGCCAACACGATCGAAGGCCTCCCAGTATTCAATATACTCTGGTCCAGTAGAGCTATCCAGCCGCAAATCTTCACGCCGTTACTGAGGTATGACTGACCTGTGTAGACAGCAAACGTACACCACCAGGCGGCTCTATGAGTGAAAGATAAACCGTACGCGCTGCTGCACCTGTTCTAGTAAATAGAAGTACTCGTACTGTCACACTAAATCAGACTACTGTACCTGTTTCAGGTAGGGCCAAAATCCATTTCCGAGCACGGAGCCCTGTACGCCCATGAGAAATCCGACAAACGATATGGTGTAAATTGAAGCCCAGTCTGTCGATATTGATGAAACCATCTTTGATGAACCTCCGAGTTTCTTCTGGGCTTCTGTAAGAAACAATTATAAGCTTATGACAAAGAGAAAGAGAGAGATTGAAAGAGCGAGAGATATAGTGAGAGAAAGAGGCCAGGGATAGAGGGAGAGGGGGGGGCAGGAGGGGAGAGATATGAATAGATAGTGAGAGAAAGGTGTGAGATATGTATTGCAATTGGGAAGGAAGGGGGAGATACACAAGCTAGAGTTATAAACTGATAGAGAGAGAGTTGGGGATAGAGCAAAAGTTATGAGGGATCTATTTTGAGCTCCTGTATGCTTATAATAAAGCAAGTATAAAAATGGTATCCTAGGCAACTTTTGATTTTTAGAGAGACACTGAACCTCGAAAGTATCCTTGCTTGAAAATCCCGATTATACAAATATCAAAAAAGTAATAAAGCAAAATTCGATATCTTATAAAAAAATAAACCTTAAAAAAATGTGTCTTATATATATAAAAAAATAATCTTGCACCAAAAATGAAAAATCTTAAAGCGAAATGCTAGCATCTTTGGAAAATTTGCATATGATAAGCAAATCCTATGTATCCTATGCTAATTTTGTACGATTGCCGTGGACGCTAGCATTTCGCTTTAAAGCAACATTGTACCTAGTTTCTAAAATTTGCATAAGATACGCATGTCCTAAGGATCCTATGTGTAAATTGGTGCCGGAAGCTTGCCGAACGGGCACCAATTTTGCATAGGATACATAGGAAATGCGTATCATATGCAAATTTTAGAAACTAAAAGTACAATACGGCTTATGAGTTGAATTTCGAACTATATGAAGTGAAGAAGTGAAAGTACATAAATGGAAATAAAGGATGGAACTAAAACCTTTTGGATACACTTACACAGTAGGCAAAAACATTCCCACATTTCCCAAACACATTTCTAAAACATATTTGTTCGCTGAAAAAGAACCAGCAACGAAAAATGAATCTTTTTCAATTAGACAAACTGATCTCCCGTGACCTTCAACTAAAAACGTTCAAAGTGCGGAGGTCAGAATCAACATTACACTGATAAAAAATTCTTATTGGATAATTTGATTACATAAACATAATTATTCCATTAAACAAGTCTCATAACCTAAGTCTTGCACCCCATACCCATAACATGGGCCAATAAGTTACCAACGGTTATGTATACTTAATCATGTACATATAAAACAACATACCAGTGATGTAGTACTACTCTATATTAATATGACTTATTCGGTAGTTTGCAGGATTCGGGCTTATAAGTTATAAGTAATCGGGAGATGGGCTTGCTAATCCATAATCCTTTTCCCGTTACTTTTCCAAATTGTGAGTTAATTACTGAATATTAATTATGCTAGAAGATGATAATTGCACAAGGGTCCGGGCAATTATGTTATGGTTATACTTCGCCCGTGCTTAGTTTCCGATTTCGGACAATATTAAAACTGTAGTACCGCAGACCCAGTGCGAAAAAAAGGCTGAGCGGCAAAACCATGGCGCACATGTGGCGCACTTTTTAGTGTGTCCAAGGAAGCTCAGCTCTGTCAACGGGAATTGTACAGTTCGCGAACCCCTGGCTGATAATTGAATCCCGCTCAACCTAATCACGAAACTGCCTTGCGCGCCAGCTTTTCGTGGTGCACTAGCGTACTTTTTGGGTTACGTTAAATACTAGGCAGATACGTTGGGTTGGAAGTTTTAGGTACACCTTAACTTTTCCATTCTCACGCAGTGCTCCGTTTGGTAATAATTAACAAAGGCAATGTTCGGAAACAGTGAGAGCAAAAGTCAATCTTAGAGCTTCTAGATTTTAGATAAACATAAGAAGTAAACATAAATACATATAAACATAAACAAGGCCCGCAAATGAAATTAAATAAACATAAATGCGGGAAAATAAATCGAAAAAAGTAGTAAATAGTAGTAAATAATTTCATTTCATTTCATAAACATATACTCGTCTGGCCTTGTCTACATTACATGTCTTTCGCCTATCTCACTACAAACCGCAAAGAAAAATATGTTTTTTTGTACTGACACACACGTATAAAAAATATAGCATAGGTGAAAAAAATACTATTTACACTTATATAGTACATAAGCAATAAGAAAACATTCAAATACTTAGAATGGAAAAAAGATTCAATCTAAAAAAAAATTAAAGCGAAATACCAGACGGTTTTTGAAACGCATCTCAAATATCTGCATTCTTATGCAGTTATGCCAAGTGGGGTCGAATTGGTGTCTACTTTTATTCTAATTTATGCTAATTTGCATATGATGCATAAGAAAGCAGCGGTGCGCGATGCGTTTCAAACCGGCCTGTGTTTCGCTTTAAAAGTGACTCACCCGTGCTTGTACTATTCGTGCTTCTATCGTCCACTGATCTTTCTCTGTGCCCGTTTTCCATAATAAACCAAAAGTATAACTGGTAAAGAATTAAAATTAAACTATGAGAAACAACTAAAATAAAGTGTGAAAAAAGAAAATTATACGAAAGTACCCGGTAATACCCAGGTAACCCGTTTCGACCCCAAAGTCACAGACGGGATTTTATGGCAAGCTGTGGAGGGGTCATCATCAGTGTGATGCCACAGCTTACCAAGTATAAAATAACTGTTAATTAAATAATAAATTAAACAAATAAAATATAAAATAATAGTGAAATTTTGAGGGGATTAAAGAAAAAAGAACCCGGCGGTAAACGGAGTGGTGAATACGGCCGGGGTAAACGGAGTGGTGAATAAGATAACGGAAACGTGAATACGGCCGGGGTAAACGGAGCGGTGAATAAGATAGAAAAAAAAAGGTGTTACTGGGCTAGTCAATGAAACACCCGTGGCTATATTATTAATGTAGGCAATTAGACGCGTAGTTTAAAGTTCAATTTTCATTGACCAAACTATATGGTATAAACTGGAAGAAAAAAGGGAGAAGAAATCAGAAAGAAGATATTAGAAAAATTTGTCTACCCAATCAACTAGATGGTTTACGGAAATTACGTATTTTTGTGATAATACTGGATATTTTCTGAAACATTTGATGGTATTATCCTTGATAGCTTTATCGGGGTATTTATTATTTGCTAACCTATTAAGGAGTTGCTCTATCTTATCTTTAAAAAAGGATAGTGATGATGTGCATCTTCCAATTCTAATAATTTCTCCATATATACAGCTAATTTTGATATTCGTACTAATAGAACTGTCATACATATAGGAAAACGAATTACTTCAAAACAGTAATCATCAGTTTTATTATATAAGTTAATGCTCCACATAGAATCTTGTCGTTTTAGGTACAAATCTAGAAAGGCAGCTTCATTATCTCTATCATTAGCCGCTTCCAGTGTAAGAGTGGCTGGATACATTTGAATTATATTAGTTATAACATTTGGATCATTGTAAAAAATGGCTATATCATCCATATATCTTCTTATGCAAGTTTTTATACTTATATGGTGGTTTGCGGGATTTTTGAGGTATCTGAATTCGATCATAGATAGTGTGAGGTCTGCTAAGAGCGGGGATGCATTACCTCCCTGTGGGACTCCTTTTATTTGTTTGAAAATACTGTTACGGAAGACAAGGAAACTATTTTCAATTATATACTTAGTGAGGTGTTTTATTTCGTGCGCTCCGAAGCAATTCTTACTTGGGGAATCAGTGTAGAAACATTTCTTGTTATTTACATTAATTAAGGGTTTTCCTGAATTTTTGAAACATATGTCTATGAGCTCAAAAATGTTATTTAATATGCAGTCATGAGGTAAATTAGTGAAAAGACTACTGAAGTCCATAACTTTAAGCTTACTGAATTTATTCCATAAAAACAACCGAGCTGTAAAGCTAAATAAAAATAGATTTTTTTTTTGGAAATAGAATAATGGTTAGCATCTCTATTTTTGTGATATTCACTATCGATTTGATCTTTTACCCAGCGTAATAACAATTTACAAAAAGTGCTATCTTTTAAAATAGCTACATATGATATGTTGCCAGGACGAAAAGAAGTCTAGATTTGATTAAAAATGATTTAAAATGATTAAAGCGACATACCGGCTGGTTTTTAAAACGCATCGTGGACAACTGAATTCCTACGTATTTATGTTAATTTGCTCGAATTTAGATAGATTTTTTTATTCTAATTCATTTTCATTTGCATAAGCTGCATAAGAATGCTGGTGTACACGATGTGTTTCGAAAACCGGCCGCTATTTCGCTTTTAAAAGGAGAACAAGCGTTTGGTTCTATTTTTAACAAATCAAGAAACGACCATACAAAACACACCTGTAGACCAAGTATGTTTGTTTTTGTGGCAAATGACACAGATTGCGGATTTAATTTCAATTTGCTTTTTTTTTTCCTCGCGCTACTTTCTTTCTCTCCCTCTCTACCTCTTATTCTCAGACCAATCTGTATTTGTTTAGGTGTCTGCTGCCTCTCACAAATTAAAATCTCTGATTTCTAACAGAGATACAGTAACAGCAGAATTGCACTTTTTGGTTTCTGATAGTGGGTATCCGGTAAGAATACGGGCACAACAGGTTTACACGCACACCGATAAATTAGTGTTACGAGACGAAACATCCAGACAACGCGAAAATTTGATGGTGCGCGGCGAAAAAAAGGTGCTTCGCCCACGTTTCGCCCCGCACTTCGCACATTCTTCGCCAGACCCTCGCCTGTTACGTCAGGCGAAAGGGCGGCACACCGACTCTACCGGAAACGTGAAAGTCCATGCAGAAACATATAAAAATGGTGAGGCTCCCACTGTTCGTGCATATGGCCACTGGTTAGTAAACACGAACAGGAGCGAAGTGCAACAACTGGGACATAAAATGGATCGTAAACATGTCAATAAAGCTGATAAAGGCACGCGTTTCTTTATTTTGTTTATAAAGTACAGTAGTCCTTTCAGTTCTTTGTCTGCAGTCAATTTTGAGGAACACTTTCGTGAAGATAAGAAGAAAGAACCTGAAGTAAATAAATAAACGTGTTTCTTTATTCAAGTATTGTTCAAAATAGGATTTCGAAACTTATGACGGAGATCGCGAGCTGTAGCGAGACCCAATTGGGAAATCACTGACTTACTTATACCGAAGCTGCCTGATTCGGCCTGTATGTGTATTAGCTTATAGACGTCCACCTTTTGTACACTCTCTGGACGTTATTCGTATTATTTTCTATTTTGATTGTTTAAATAATCGGGGTTCCACTTTTTGCAACCATAAAACACATATTCAGCTGAGAAGAGTTCGGACATAACATTTCTTCTATTTTTTTCCTTTTATCTTAAAATCAGACGAACCAGTGTCAAACCGTGTATATGGCGTGCGTTTCCATTGTTCCTTTACCTTTTAAAGGGTCAGGCCCATTTCAAATTACCCCTATTTTTGATGACTCCATCGGATTCTCCGCTTAAAATATAGTAGGCTGAATTTTTTTCTAATTTTCAAGCGCAAAATGCACACACTATTCGGCAATTTACCGTGGGAAGTCATACCCAACTATTTATCGCAGTATACACGCCCCTTCGCGCTGATTGGCCAATATCGCAATTGCCACGCCCAATAGAGCATATCGCCCAATTAGCGCGAAGGGGTGTGACAACTGCGATAAATAGTTGGGTATGACTGGCAATGGCAAATTGCTGAATACTGCCTGAATTTTGCACTTGAAAATTAGAAAAATATCGTATCCTACTATTAATGAAATGGAGAACCAGATGGAATCATCAAAAATAGGGGTCATTTGAAATGGGCCTGACCCTTTAATCCAATATTTTTTAAAGCGAAATACCGGCCGGTTTTTGAAACGCATCGAGTGCACCAGTATTCTTATGCAGCTCATGCAAATGAACATAAATTAGAATAAAAAATAGAGCTAAATTCGAGCAACTTAGCATTAGTACGTAACCATTCACTTGCTTACGATGCGGTTCAAAAACCGGCCGGTATTTCGCTTTAATCTTCTTATCTATGTAAGACACGACGTATCCGAACCAGGATCTGACCTATTCCCACAGACCAAGAACCACCATTTGCAGACAGAATAATAAGTTGCAACAGATAATATTTAATTCCTTTTGCCTTTTGCGTCACTAGCCCGAAAACCTCGAACGCACCAAACTTTTCTGAGATTAGAGGCAACATTGTTGCTGATTTCTATGTGTTGGAAACGGCCGAAAAGGGATGAAACTACGCACAAGTATCATTGGCGTGATTAAAATAACACGATGTCGTGTGTTCTATACCATGAGGAGCGACGTTTCCTTGCTTAATCACGTTGAAAATTCAAAGAAGCGGCATAAACTGCGCAACCTTGAAGCAGTGTTCCATAAACTGCGCAATCTTAAAGGGACAGGCCCATCAAAATAAACCTACATTTACGATACGTTCATAATGACTATCAAGCATTTTTATTACAATATATACAAACTAAATTTCACCATTATTCGCCCTAGATAACTTTTTTCCAATGCGCTCTGCTCAAATGTATACCAAAAACTGCAGATTTCAAAGCTATATATGCAAATTTTAATCGCATTATAATTTCACGATAAATTTGCATTGACGACAAGGATATTTGCGGCTCTACGGTATACATTTGAGCAGAGCGCATCGGAAAAAAGTTTTCAATGGCAAATAAATGTGAAATTTAGTTTGTATATATTGTAATAAAAATGCTTGATAGTCACTATGGACGTTTCGTAAATATAGGTTTACTTTGATGGGCCTGTCCCTTGAAAGCAGTATTGTACCTATAAAGGATATGCCGATATGCGTTTATGCAAATTTCCCAAAGTATGTACACTACTGCTTTAGTCAGCCAGGCACAGTAACTTCTCTCGAGGGACTCGTCCGAAAATCAGATGTATAGTTCCGTTTATGATGCGATCAAAAGCTGTCGCGCTATAATGTAGCGGTGGAAGGCAGGTGGCGAAAGTTTGGCGCAGACCTGGCACAACATTCACTCGTGATTAGTCCAGGTTTTGACGAGGTCAGCGTTGTTCACGCCGTATACTTTTTTATATGTTTTTTTTAGGAATTTTCACATCCGAGGAACAATATACAAAGTTCAAAAGGTGAGATTCTGACAATGCTTACTAAAGCACATAACTTTTGATAAATGATCAAATACCAGGAAATAGCGTGTAGTTGAAAGAGGCGCTCGACGCGGAATAAGTGTTATTTTAAACCTTGTCGATAGCATCATCTCCATAGGCTTACGCGCATAAATTAACTCTTTTTGGCCGGTTTGTTCTTTTTCGCTTATCTAGTAAATGTTTTAAAAGTTCAAATTTTGAAACCTTTCATTCAATGCTAGAAAAATGACCGCTCCACCGAAAAACCACCAAAAATCGATAAATTCAGGAAAATCTGCTGAAAAGTCCCCATTTTTCTCACTGAAATCACATAGATTCCGGCTAACGCTACTGTTTTGCTATGGAATCTTCTGCACCAGGTATGGTATTTTCCTTACCGGTTTTATCTTTATTCCGCTTTTCTAAATAGCTAAATATCTGCTAATCCCTGAGAAACTATTTACCCTTATGACTGGCAGGGGTATATGTACGTTTTGATCTATGAAAAATTATTGATGTATTGGTCCCGATTGAATATTCGACACATCCCTTTTTACTTAAAGGAGCTTATTGCAATACAGTGAGGGATAGTTTTCTATAAAACACAATGTAAGTAAGTGATACTAACCTACCGGTTAAGTGTAGTGCCCATGATGACATGTTCTATAATCGTCAACTTTTGCAGTTCTATGCGTCTTTCTCTTGGTTTTGCCACCGTATGTATGGTCAACTCTACTTCTACTGCACGCGAAGTACAAACTTCGACCACGGATAGTAACTCCACAACGCTCCATTGCGCTTTTCCCATATCTGAAGAATCGCGAGAAGGATATACGGTTTGTTTTAGTACGACACTTGAGTGTTATGAACTACGAGTGATACGTTCTACTATAGTCAAACAACGATTGACGCCATTCGTTTATAGTTAGTTATTAAAGCGCAATGACGGACGGTTTTTGAGACTTATGTTTGATAACTGCATTGCTAACTATTTATGCTAAGTGGTGTCGATTTTTTATCCTAATCATACTCATTTGCATATGATGCATGGTAATGCAAAATCGTATCAGCATCGTATCAAATCGTACAAAATCGTATCAAAAACTGGCTGTTAGTTCGCTTTACTGATTAATCGTCGCGGTTTTGAGAATTGTCATATACTACATATTAGCGAATAAATCCATTTTTAATGAAAATTTTTATAAGTTATAAAATTTATAAGTTTGCCTCTTTAGGGTTCCCTCGACTGGAGTTCCGGTCAACAAGCTTTTGCAATGAGCGGCACATTCTATGGTGGTCTATTCACTATTGCCATATCAGGATATGTTGCCGATAGGTTCGGACCGAAGAGCTTGCTCTTAGGTAAAATGCAATTTAAAGCGAACTGCCGGTCGGTTTTTGAAACGCATCGTGGACAACTGACTTCTTACGGCTTTATGCTAATTTTAGCTCGATTTTTTATTCTAATTTATGTTTATTTGCATAAGCTTCATAAGAATGCTGTTCTACTCCATATGTTTCAAAATCCGGCCGGTATTTTGCTTTAAAGTTTAAGTCTGTAACTATATGTGAAAAGTATTTCCGTGAATTATTTAGTCGCCATGCTCGACTACGTACTCGTCACTTTTCTAACGCCAGTGCTCGCTCCGATAAATTTCAACTTATTTTACGCCTCCCGACTTTTCATGGGATTAGGCGAGGTATGTATTTTACTTTGCAAAACATTACGTAAGAAGCAAGGTTAGGATTTAGGACCATATATCATCTCACTACAATGCGCAAACGTAAACATTGTCGATCTGCAGCACAGCATATTATTGGCGCAACGAGGAAACATGATGCGCCTACCTCTAGCCGCGCACTGTTTGTTGTCGCCAAATCTTCGTCGGGTTGTCGGCGCACACCGTCCGCATTACTTTAGTGACATCACCAACCTAAATACTTCAATAACAAAAACGGTCTCTTTTGCGGGTTTTCAAAGGATGCCTGCCTTGAGCCGCGCACATTTTTCCGGTGCCAGTTCTTCGCCAAGCTCGTCATTTTGTTCAGGGTTTCGTTATTCCATGCATAAACTCAATCGGTGCGAGATGGATCCCCACACACGAGAAGGCAACCATGGCAGCATTGTTTACTTCGGGAAATCAGGTAAATATCTCCTCAAGAGATACTGCAGGGACGTTTCTCCCGCCGGAATCGAACCTATGACCTCTCGCCCGTGAGGCACGCTCTTTAGCCATTAGACCCTGTAAACATACCCTACAACGTAATTACTGAAAAAAGAGAGAGAGAGAAAGAGAGAGAGAGAGAGAGAGAGAGAGAGAAATCTTAAACTACATATCATCTAGGAACAGATTTTGAATAATCTTTCAGATCGGCGCGTCACTCACACCTCTCTTTTCGTCTCTACTTTGCGCCTCCACCTTTGGCTGGCCGTCAATTTTCTACGTGTACGGTAAATTTCCTATGAAGCGGTAATCGACGGGGTCAAATAAAGAAGTAAATAGATATTTAGTTTATTTGATAGTCAGGTAATTAATTATAACATCAAAACCGCCGTATACATTTAGAGATATTCTTAATTGTCGAATTGCGCCGAAACGCGGCCCGGTGGCCAAGGGCCTGCGGCCAGCGGCCTGCTGCTTGTACTAGTTGTTTTCTGTTTCTCTTCGGATTCTAATAGAAAATTAATTATGCAGGAGTCGTCGGATTATCCTGGGTCATCCTGTGGTATATATTTGCTTCCGATACGCCCGCCAAGAACAAATACGTATCTGAACAGGAAAGAAGTTTTCTCAATGAAAATCTTCCAGTCGATGGACAATTACCAAAGGCATGAATAATTTAAGACAGGAAAACACTTGCAATATCCAATAAGATCCTTTGAATACATTTTTTTTGCATGCATTCGATGATTAGTGATAGATTGTCATTCTCAGACAACTGTATCATTTAAAGCGAAATACCGGCCGGTTTTTGAAAGGCATCTTGGACAACTGAGTTCGTACGTATTTATGATTATCTCCTCGAATTTAGCTCGATTTTTTATTCTAATTTATTCTGCGCATAAGCTGCATAAGAATGCTTTTGTACCCGATGCATTTCAAAAACCGGCAGGTATTTCGCTTTAGTAACTCTATGTCTCTATCTCTCTATGTCTCTAGTAACTTTCTCTATGTCTCTATCTACCGACAACTGTCTTCCCGTTTCTGTGAGGAACCAACGCGGACGCACAGCACAAACGGGTCGTCCGCCGGTGTTTCGCCTAGGATGCAAGTGTGCGACGGGAGCGCCAGGAGTGCGCAAAAATTATGAAATTCATAGTGAAAGTGCATATGACTATGACCTATGCGTTTTCCAGAACGTTGTCGTTCCATGGCGTAAACTTCTACTCCAACCTCCATGTCTCGCACTTTACTTCTGCAACTTCACCGATTTATTCAGCGTAATTGTCATGCAAGGATACTTGCCAGTGTACATGATCGAAGTTCTACAATTACCCATTCGGCAAGTAAGTTATGAGAGTTATGCTTTTACCATTAGATGCAGTGCAGGAAGTTCCACTACCTCGTTTTTATGGGTGGTCTGACAATGGGCAAAGTTTGATGCGTTTGTAGTCAGCGCAAAGTTTTCCTACGTTTCCGGCTTCGGTATAAGTGGGCCAACTTTGGCAACTCTTCAAAGTAAGCGCAATTGAATCTTATTACGTGAGCTTGAAATATACGCTTTAGAGGTGTTTCACATAAGAATGCAGATTTTTCCGTGAGTACTTCGGCCTATGGTCTATGTCGGATTGGAAAGAAGTCCCAGGCGGCGACAGCCTTCAGAGGCCATATTCACCACTCAATTCCCCATGGGGAATTCTCCGTCTTTTTCTCTGCGTGTCTCACATTAAAACACTATTTTCTGTCCCCAGGCCCCAGGGAATATTTCCCCGAGGGAATCGGAGTGGTGAATATGGCCTTAGGTCTCTAAATAAAACAAATAGCATTCCAGAATGGAATGTTCACAATGGTCCCGTTCATCAGTCAGATGATAGCGAAAAATCTGATGGCATTCACGTCGTCACGATTGAAAAGTAAAGGCATACTCAGCAACACGTCATTGGTACGACTATTTCAGGCAATTAGTAAGTTAATTTGGAATTCAGTCATAACCATCTCGCAAGACTTGCAAGTGCTTTTAACCGAGAGTATCGTTCAAAGTTTAGTGCAGTGCTTTATTTCGGGTAGCTAATGCTTTATTTCAGGGACCATATTCACCACTCCGATTCCCTAAGGGAATATTCCCCGGGGGCAGAGAATAATATCCTAATGTGAGACCCGCAGAGAAAATGACGGGGAATCCCCTATGGGGAATGGAGTGGTGAATATGGCCTCTGGTAGTTAACGCTTTATTTCAGGCAGTTACGGCAGTTCAATTGCTCTAATTGCTCTGTCAATTATACCCGATTGCAAGGCACCGCTCACAGCTCTACCGATATTGGCGATTTATGGTGAGTTACACCTTAGAATATCAGAATCGACTTATTTATTACCTCGCTGTAGTAGGTGTTCCAGTAATGAAACCTACCGTACTGCCAGTCGCAACTATAGAGCTAGTTAGACTACCGTAGATCTAGAGGCAGCAACAGTAAATAGTAATAAATTAAGCTACCGTATTTTTGTAGTAATTTCTACAATACTTCCAGGCGCAACGCATGCCGCATGCACCTGCGGCTATTTCACGTCTATGATTTCCATCGCACCGGCCTACGCTGGCACTTTATCTTCGTTCGGCCGTGTACTTGCAACTCTTGGTAACATAGCTGGAACTACTATGATCACATTATTGGTATCGCTGGTAAGCGGTAGAATAATTTTAATCATAATTCAATCGATACGTTCAGTTTCAAAATTAGCGCAAATATCTCTATCCATAATTATTAGAAGTCGCAGAATAATGAACAATCAGCCCAAAAAAAGAATATTATAATTAGTTATCAACAATAATCGTAAACGTTGAAGGTACAATTCAGCATACTGTATATACTAGTTAGTTGTGGGCCCTAGTCCTAATGTCACGAGATAAATTCTCCTTCTACAAAAACGAAGTTATAATTCAGCTCACATCGAATAGAAATCATTTAATTCCAGGAGATTCCTCACAAATGGCCCGTTATCTTCTGTACTACGGCCGCAATCAAAAGTCTAAGCGCCACAGTTTTTGTCGTCTACGGAAAAGGTAGGTACTAGGGTTACTAGATTCTTTTGCGTAACATTGTCCGGAGGAAGAGTGAACAATTATAAACCTTTTAGAATTCTAGCGGGCAGCAAAACTAACCGTAAGATTTTTTTACACACCAACATGTTTGACGACCTTGCAATGCTAAATTCTAATGGCGCGGCGAAAGAAATCAGGTGCGCCTACATCTCGCCGCGAACCTTGTGGCCAGGTTCTCGCGACAGCACTGAGCACCCTTCCGCGAAGTGGCGAATAATGGGCGACGTCGCGGCGCACCTCTTTACCTGGTTCTGCAGTGTAAAACTTAGTCTAAATCTCCACACACCTCACAATTCATTTTCAGGTGACGTTCAAGACTGGGCCATCGTCCGTACGAAAGAAGAAAGAGAAGTTCCAAAAAATTCTCTCGAATAATACATTTCTTTCAAGTTGTCTATACGTAACTCAATCCCACCCTCGAATATACAAGCTACAAACAACACAATCAAGATCAATACTTTATTGGGCAACCATCGTACTCAACTCCTCAAATTAGTAGCAATACCTTGCCATACCATGGGTACCTTAGTAAACCAAAGTAAGCTAAGGGTAAGTTAAGGGCTAGTTTCAAATTTCAAGTAAGTCAAAAATAAAACACCTAGTATCCGCATGAAACAGATTGAATTCTCATTCAAGTTCACAAATAAACTAAATGAAAACATTACAACAAAACTGTATGCACCTTAATAAACTAATAAAACGAGGAAAAATTCGAGTCGCGTAATAAAAACTAAATAGGCACTGAACTGCAAATATAGAGCAATTAAACTTAAATTAACTTAACATTAAAATATCAAACAATCATCTTGTATAGGATAAAATTCCACCGAGTTGAAAACACAACGCTAAAACAACCAACGAGGAGGAATAGTTACTTAATCAAAACCCCTGTGTCGCTCGTAATACAATAGAGAAACGGTAGTTTGTGTACACGTATAGTACAGTATACCCGGTATACCGTATAGCTACAGCTACAGTGCCTCAACTTCATTACCATAACCAAACAATCTACCGTAACCTCATCAGCCACACAGGGGGTGTCGACGGGTGCGCCAAGTCCACGAATCAGACAGCGGGGGCCCGTTGGGGTTTATCCCGCCATCGTCACAAAGCGCGGACAGCGCGCGCAAGCGGTAGCGGTACGGTATCATAACATTCATAAAAAAATAGAGTATACCACCGCTACCACCCACACATGCCCGTCTGAGGCAGGTTCCGTCATCTAGACCAGTCTGGGCAATCAATAAGAGAGTGAGCGAAAAATCAGTTGCGTTTAAAGCTGTATGGCACGTGTTTTGTGAAACATGAGCCACACAAACCACGTGTCATACCGCTTTAATCCTTTAATGTCTCACTCTACCGTACCCAAACCTGGTCCCGAAGCGGAACCTTCTTTAACCTCAGCATCCGGAAGCCTCCAGCTTCTCGCCGTCCTCCTTCTTGATCAACGTGAGTGTCGTAAAGTTCTGCAAGGAAAATCGAGTAATATTAGGGCAACTATTGCCTGTTATAGTTGCAAGAGAAACTAAACTGTCCTTATTGTATGTCGAACTTTACACTAGAGTACCGTTTGTACGAAAATTTAGCGAAAGAATGTGTACGCTTGAGTTTGAGTTACGCCTTATTGTACGCAGCCACGCAGCGTTCGTTTCTCCGATACAATATGTATGTCGTATTATATATACACTAGAGTAAAGTTTGTATGTTGGTAAGAAAATGTAGCGAAAGTGTGTGTAGGCTTAGGCTTAGGTAGGCTTAGGACAATAAAACCGATGATACATTTCCTGTAATGTTTTATTTTCAATCGTCCAAAACTTTTTATATGGCTCATCTCTTCTACGGCTGATAGTGAATAGTAAAGTTTACCAAGAGCTTGTTTCCTCCATCTTTTATTGTGACTATGCTCCCAACGTAATCAATCACTAATGACCAACCTCAGCGACAGTGGGATGAATTCCAATCAGTCTATCAAAGTCCCTCTTCTTAGCTCCCAGCTTCATGCCGATTGCGAATCCCTGAGTCACCTCACCCGCCCATGGAGTCAGGATGTGATAGCCGATCACACGGTCCTAATATGTAAACGATGTTTATTGACAGAAAAAGATCCAGAACACAATTTAGCCTAATAAGAAGTTTTCATTTGCAATGCAAATTGATAAAACTCGGCTAATGGTAAGGGCAGCCTTAATGCTCACTGTGCAATTTGCACAAACATTTGAATCATATCCATCCATCATTAACCAATTAGATGTATGTTCTCGTATAATCATAATAAGAAAGACGGTAGTGAGAAAGGCGTCAAATAAGAACAATAATTGTCGGAACAAGAACAAGGCACGTTTATAGATATGTTTCAACCACAGTTAAAATGGGAGTTGTACAAAAAGCAACACTCTTTTCGCACAGTCATTAAAGGGATAGGTTCATCTCAAATCACCCCTCTTTTTATTGTTTTTATTGATAACCAGCCAGCTACGCCGCCCGAGGCGACTTTCTAGTAAATTTACTTTATTTTATACATACGTGAAACGTAGATTAAAAATCAATTAAAAAAAATTAGGGCAAGGATCATATGCTAAAATCCTCGCTTCGTCCCTTCTTTTGTTGCTCTAGATTTGCATGCTCTTTGTAGTTTACACCTAGTACTTTGAGCGCCGCGGAAACGCCCGAACGATACACCACACATATTCCATATATGCAGCCTTTTTTGGACGTTTGTGAGAGGGGCGCTCGGGAAGTGAGATGGCTCAGTGCACGGGAACGTGAACTACTGAACCAATCCTACAACCTGAGCGTAACACACATCATCCAAACGTACAATCAAACAAACGCACAAACAAACAAAGCTCCCAACTTTATATAATAAGATAGCACAAATATCATTCACAATGAAAATTAAGTCAATCACAGAACAATGCGACTCGCAGAAGAAGCTTCCTTTATTGGACACTAGTTGATCGGAAGCCAAAATCTAAACGCAAAAACTAATACCGTACACAGATCTCGCGGGCTAATGGCAATTAGCCAAGAGCTAATTAAATGACTACCCGACGGAAAATAATGACCCGCCGAGTGTAGTTTGTAACTTGGCTAATTGCCAAATTGGCCCGCACGATCTGTGTACGGTATTCGTTTTTGCGTTCAGATTTTGGCTTCCGATCAACTGGTGTCCAATAAAGGAAGCTTCTTCTGCGAGGCGTATTGTTCTGTGATTGATTTACTTTTCATTGTGAATGATATTTGTGCTATTATCAATAAAAACAATAAAAGGAGGGGTGATTTGAGAGGAACCTATCCCTTTAATTAAAGTCACGATTCACTAAAAACAAACCCACCTACGCTTACGACCTACACTAAATCAGTTTCAGAAACATTGACTCTTCAAGCAAATCAGCTTCAGATAGCAATTTATATGTTTTACCGATATCGCTATGCTTCACAAATACTTTAAAAACAGAGTCAGCGTACAAACAGCAATATCACCTAATCTAATCACCTTTTTTTCTGAAAACTACCGCAACCCCAGTAAAGGTAAAGAAACCTCACCTCCTCGTTTTTCAAGCAAATCAGCTTCAGATAACAATGAGCATTCTCCATCCGCTCGGACACTGTGTACTCCAGAGGGATGAACATATTATGGTAGACAATCACGTTCTCCTGTACGAAAATAAGAATAAAAATCTAGATCAACTGATCAACTATCAACAGTCACGTTTACGAAAAAAAGTGTCACTCATTTAGCATAACAATTAACAATTAAAGTCGCTTCTTACGATGGTCCCGTTATAACCCTTAGAGTACTCTTAAGGTTTCCTGAGCTTCCTGTAACTCTTCTAATCTGATAATCAATTAAGAAAGTATGAATTCAACAAACGTTATTATAAGCATTACTATAACTATAACAAACCGACCTTTCCATATTTCTCAACAGCGTGCTCTTCAGCCAATCCACAACAGCCGTACTCGAGTGGGGTGAACACAGTGGTCGGGATCTCATCGTACTCGGTCTAAACAAACAAGGTATACATAATAATTCATTAATAATAATAAGTCTAACAACACTAATCACATTACATTTAAAATCGTTAATATGTTGTGAGAGCAAGACGGCGGCAAAGTGAAGCAATATTAAAGCAAATAGGCAACAAGATAAATGTGGCATAATAAGGTATTCTTAGTATGTCAACATATTCGGTCTGAAAAAAGAAGGAGAATAATAACTAAATACGCTCTTTATATAAGGCACTATGTTTGAACACATCGTAAAACCCAAACTATGTTAGCGCTAACAAAGGATAAGGTACGAACCGAAGGAAAACAAATCTGACGAAATAAAATACAAATTTTTGACTGTTAGCATTCAGTGTTATTTCTTGGAGCACTCTGCATTTCAAAGTTTGGTGAAACATGGCGAACGGGCTTGCACTTCTTTCTTTCTTTTTCAAATTGCAACACAAAATCAGAAATACAGCATAATTCCAACCAGAGAACCGCTCACTATATTTTCACGTACGGTTTCAACCAAAACCATACACTCTCAGAATTACGCCAAGAGCAAAAAAAAACCCAAACATATAGAAATATTCACTCACCAATTCTCCATTTCCCTGATACAAACGTCTCATAAGGACTCGGCCAGCCTGGATGGCCACCGGTGTCAATTCCGGAGTATTATTCAGCACGTCACCAATGGCGTAGACCCATGGACAGCTGCGAGACTGCTCACGACGGCCCATCACCTTCAATGGGTTGGGTAATTACCGATTATTCAGATGGGTAATTAAGGTTGTGTAATTATAACGTTACCCTATTCTAATTGACATTCGACATGCATTTTCAGTAAGGAAACAGCATCAAGGGAAAGAAGCAGTGTTTAAACACAAGCATCATTCAACACACTTGTACGCAAGCAAGGCAGCAACTATTCCTAAACAATTGACTGTCAATCAAAGTATGAACCCAAACTCAAATAAACCAAACTAACAAGTAACAAACCTTCAAATTCTTCGCAAAATCCACTCCAGGTAGGTCAAGTGCCAGATCCTCTGTACGAGCTTCACGACCAATGGCCATAAGGACCTATAAGTAAAATATATGTAAAAAAAACAGCAAGATCTTGACTCTTAACACAGTAAATCGTAGTTTGATGACAAAAATATTTGGTTTGCGTCTGTCCAAGTTGTCCTAACGCCCTAACGGAGGCGTATTCAGCAGAAGTATTCTATTAGACATAGTAGTGCTTAACCTCCTAGTCTCCCAAGGCCAAGAACGAAGACCAATTATGAGCCTAAATACTGGAAACTGGAACACCCGAATTTCGAACACAATGAATAAAATCAAAATGGCAAAATGGCAAAAAAACCTACAGTATTATATTCTTCGCTCATCTCTCCCACATTTCCCTCTGCATCTTTTCCTTGCCAGAATACTCGCAGCTTCCCAGCCGCTTTCTTTGTTTTTGGCTCAATTTCTTCAATTCGAATTGGAACGGCGCTAAAATAGCACGATATAAACAAATCAAAATCGTCAAATTGAGCAAAAACCCAAAAACCAACATTGGAATATTGGATAAAACAACCCGGCAACCGAACTTTTATCATATATTGATTACTGATTCCAGAACTGAATATTAGCTGGCGTGAGTAGCAGAACTACAAAACATAATCACAATAAAAATCTTAGGTCGATATCCCAAGCCACGGAACAAACAAAATAACGAACAACCAAACAAAAAATAAGGATTTAAATAAAAATGCGGGATACGCTATATGAACGTACCGCCGTCCCTGCATAGGCAGAGAAACAAAGTAATAGACAGAAAGAAGACGGAAAAGGAGGCAGAGACGCAGAGATAAAGAAGAAAAGATATATAAACATGAGCATACCTCACAAACTTGACACCATATTCGGTCATGTGTTTTCGTATCCTCTCCGCCATATCTTGGTCGAAACCGCGCAGCAAAATTGAACGTACCATCACCTGAAATGGAATTCGCGTACTTCAATATGAGAGGAACCGGAACAATTACCAGGCGACGGCACCGAATAATTATAAATAGTCAAACCGTCACGGTCATGTACAGTGTCGACTAAAATGCTTTCCTTCCACAAAACACATAGATTGCAAACGTATCAGAGCAAAGCAAAAATGCAGTAAGTTCTAGAACTGCAAGCATCAAGGTTCAAAGTTCAAGGTTCAATCGAGAGAGTTCACAAAAGCTTCTACTAACAATAGCAATAAGCAATCTCGGAATAGAGAGAAATATATGTGACTAAAACACGGACTTCACTTGAAAGGAAAAAAGTAGATCATACCGACTAAGACACTAAGGAAATAAATCCTACCGTAACATCGCATCCCACGCCATGTAAGAATCCCGCGCACTCGAGTGATACATACGAAGCACCCACGCAAAGCGTCTTCCCGGGTTCGTAGGGAAGTGAAAAGAGGTCGTCACTAAAACCACATATTGTAAAAGATTAATAAAGTCATTAACAGGAACTAAACAAAAACGAGAATTCAACGACCCACAACGTTTCCAATCCACAAGTACACTTATGTAAAAAATCGCAGCTGTTACAAAAGACTCAATACCAACACGTAGCGCAGAACACTCCTCATAAATAAAGACTTTGAAACATATAGAAAACACAGAAAACTGAGAAAACTCCGAAGCAAAACGGAATACTGCATGCGGCTGAATTCATCGCCAAAACAAACAGCAAGTAAATGGAAATAATGAAAAAAGTAAAAATTTAAATTAACCCACCTGGAAATACAGTACTCCTTGGCACCAGGAATCTCGGAAAACTTGGGCCGCAATCCGGTGGCGATCAAAAAACGATCAGCCGTTAGCTTTTCAACCTTAAATTACATAAAATTACACCCTTAAATTATATACCCAAAAGCAACTGAAATTTGGCTAATTGGCTTGAATTCTCTTTCCTATTTCATCATGTAGGTCTTGTCTTAGTTCTCTTGCCTTAGAGGTTTTATTTTTATATTCCAAATTCCAATGATAAAGAACTTCGCAAAGAGAAAGAAACATAGGTTATCGGCTCTGGTGTTAGGGTTGAAGCAGCTAGGTTCCTCAAAATTCAAATGCTGTAAACCCCACCCAAAAAGGAGAGTGAAACAAAATACGCACCTTTCCCTTTTTATTCGTGGCCGAAACTTCGTGCGAACCAGTAAACACTCCGTAAGAATTGATATAGTTGACCTAAACATGATAACTGATACTAAAACTTTTTCATAAATCTCGTATGTTTAATGTTTCTCGAAGTATGCGATATGGAGCCCCTCCCCTGAAATCCAGAAGCCAACAACCCCGAAACAGACTGGACAAAATATGTTCCTATTTCCTAGCAGCTAGTTTCAGCTTTCAACATTCGACTAGGCTTCAAGTTGCCGTTGTCGAACTAAGACAAAGCAAAGAGAGACCTCAACTTTCTCTCTCTCTCTCACGCTCTCACCCAATCTTTCTCTCTCCATGCTTGATTTTATCATCATCCAATCCTTCTCTACTATCTTTCTCACTCTCTAACTCTATGTTTACCTCTCTGTACTTTACCTGTTTCTCTCTCAGCTGCACCCGGTATCCCCAGTTGAGCGAGGCAATATGGTCCTGTATGCCGTCCTTCATTATCTTCCAATTGTGTTTCACCTCACCGTCGGGAATCTTCCAGCCAAATTTCTTTGCGTCCTCTGAAGGAAACAGTCAGTAAGTAAATAACATATTATAAAAGGGCGCAAAGAACAATCCATTATCCATTATCTATTTCAACGACAAACAACTACAGCAACCATGCTTACAGGACTCGCTCGAAAGGTAAAAAGATACTGACTATGGTGCGGAGTGCGAATTGAATAAGCTAAGAATCAAGCAGGTCGAAGAATCGATCTCATACCGAATAACTACGTTCGTCTCCATTCATTCCGGTGGTCTACAACAAACTCTACTCTACGACTCTACCCTACATTACATTTGTATTTGTGGTCGCATACATTTGGAGGAGCTAGGTTTTCATAGTTATTACACGTGAATTTATGTTTCCCGTCGAGAACCTGAGTAATATCTGAGCCTTTAAAGCGATATAAGTTCAGTGCTTGAAAAGTATGTTGGGCAACTGCCAACTGCATTCCAGTAAATGAATATAATTAGATTAAGAAATCGCACAGTTATTTGTATACACTGTATGGGAATACAGCGCACGTTTCCAAACCCAGCTGTAATACAGCTTTAAACAAAAAATACAAAAGTAACTCACTAATTGAATGTCCAAGCATAGATGCCTGATGCATCAACTTCTTTGGGATACAACCAACATTCACACAAGTTCCTCCCAGTCCCCATGTGGTGCCTTGTGTGGAAGGTTTCACGTAATCAAGACAAGCCACCTTCTTTCCCAGCCTGAAAACAGGGAGTACTTACAAAAGATAAGTATATACAAATATAAAAGTATCTATATTTTTCGTTGCACTACATTCAGGGGTATAGGTTGGCGCGTGAAAACACGCACGAACCACCTCCGGAAGCAATTCCGAATTAATATATTTGACCGAAACATGGTGTTTTATTAAAACGGTATATCACTAAGCTAAAGAAACCACCTCCATTTCCGCACTGAATTTATATCCTGACTACGTGTTCCCGTAAAGGGAAGTCGGAAGTACAATGTCGTAATAAATTTAAAAAAAAACCGCAGATCCGACTACAGCGAAACTAACAGAATGTTTCAAACTATCCTCTTCATATACACAGAGAGAACGGAAACTGATATCGACTGCCAATGAATAGACACTAAAACCACCTCATTTGCACCAACCAGAATAGGAAATAGGATTCTAATTACGAATGCAATATGCAAATAACTGGACCTTCCACGAAGGCAATCCAGGTTCGTTTGAGATCAACAAAACAAATAATGTGGGTGGAGCCATTCGGACTGACAAACAGACAAAATTACAAACGTAAAAGTCGTAAACCCCACCTAGCAGCTTCCTTTGCCGCAGCCAGTCCTCCCGATCCACCTCCAATAACCACCAAGTCATAATCATGAGGTTTCAACCATTCGGCCAGGTATCCATTCTTAGCAATCTTGGTCAGCTGATCCAGACCACCCACCGGGTCACCCTAAATGCTTTTGTATGCAGATAAAATAAAGCAAAGCAGACGAAAGACCTAGTTCTTTCTTAATCGACAAAAAAGTCTGATACGAAGGAAAACAATAAGTTCGTAATGAAGTAAAAACTGAGCATGGCACGTCGCACGTAGTATAAGAAACGGAAAATAAGGAAGCAATATTTTTAACCCATGTGTTCCAGCTCCCATGAAACATTGCGACTTACACTGATACTGATACGATGTTGGTAGTTCTAGCTAATTCTGACTAATATTATGTATCCTATTTTCACAAAATTCATTTAAAGTATTGGCGATTGAGACGCTAACGGTCTAGTGCACTTCCTATTTCTCGTTCACGTAAGATTCTCCTTTAAGATAAAGCACTTCACATACCTTAACAAAAACAAGAGGCCATTCTTCGAATTCCGTTATTTTCTGAAGTAATTTCTTAGCTTCGTCGTCCACTCTGAATACCAGCGGATCTTCTACACCGGCATCGGTTAACAGAGAAGTCAACTAAAAAGAAAAGTTGGTAACGGATTCGGATACAAATTCATTCGAATGAGGTGAGGTTCTTTAAGTCTAAATGAAGATACCATATACGTCATCCCACTAGTACTTATAGTACGTTCAGGGGAGTTGTGAAGAGTATAATACTTACGTTCGATACTGAGATTCGAAAGTTAGAATTGACTAGTTTACGATTATTTACGAATACATGCTGTTATTATTTTATGGAGTTGGTAACTGGGAGAGGGGTACTGACTTAACGGATTAATCCAACCTAAAACTAGCATGCTTTCAAACTTTCAACTGAAGTTTCATTGATAAACCCACTCCTATCAATATAAAAACATATCAAAAAATACTCACCGGTGCGACTATTTTATCATTGTCCGAATTGTGGACTACAGCCGCTTTGGCAGTGGCAATCTTTTCCATTGCCTGAAAACAGTCGTCTTTCAAATACTGCATACACCAGAGTTCAAATCAAAGAGCGAAAGCGCTCAGATTTTCTAAGGTAATTTTCTGGCCTAAGCCTATCTACGAGGTTTCAATCGCATCTTTTAGCTCGCAGCTCGCACCCATAGAATAAAATGGAATTCATAAGCTAACAATTAAGCACGTTTAAATTGTTTAACAAAATAATAATAAATTATTATACCTATACATTACGCTTCATTTCCATTGTTTTATGATCAAATCACCTGTTTGCTAATCAACGACAACACGACGAACTCGTCGTTATATACTACTTTCTTCTCATCATTTCATTGTGATGCACACCCTGTGGTGTTATTTAATAAATAAATCAAAATTAACATACCACAGATGCAGCCATAGTCTGTGGGGCTAATCTGGAGGCTCTCGAGGAGCCATGAGATGCCCCACTAGTCATCGTGGCCGCTACCGCACCCGTGATGGAGTCGGCACTTCCGCTGGCACGGATACGAGCTGAAATATGCAAATTACTAATATCATGCTAATACTATGTATGCTAATTTGAAATTCTATGTAATTTGCACCAAATTAACAATGGACGGGAAAAAGATCCTCATACCCCTTATGCCGCCAGATTTGGATAGACTATCACGCAACAAAAGCACAAATTAGTGGAAATGATAATTTAAGAGTATAGATGTGAGGACGATCATCAATCATCAGCAAAGCAATTAACTAAGAATTGTCTGTCAATTGTCACATTGTCAGTGACAAGACTAAAGTCTAGATCTGCGCATCTACGTTATGCATTCCTCATTCCCCCTCAAAATTGTTTGGCTTCTGCGGTAATATATTGAAAGAAAGAATATGGTGATTATGGAAGAAACAACGACCTTACAATTAGTCGATATCGCACCGAATTAGCCCCTAGTAATTCTCAAGAACATATAAACACGCATACGCTTTAAAAAAAGTGACAGCTCAAAATAATTCAGTTCTAAAATAACTAAAAGAGATCCGAGAAATAATGTCGGAACGCAGAGTCACCTGAGTAACAAAGGTCCTTGTGACTGCTATTGGCAATAAAAAGCGCGGGAATGACGACAACAAGGGCACGCCAGAACAGACTACAAACTAGAGGAGACACAAACGCAGAAACAAGGTCACTGTCGCGTTTTAAAAATCAGCCATTTGATTGCGTTGCATGTGTAACTATTAAAAAAAAAACAATTTAGATCAACACCCTTCGAAATTATACAGGAAAAGGTGATCGGTGGTATTTTGACTAACGTGATCCACCTTTTGTCATTTGCTAGAGTAATGTTTACTAAGTCAGGCATAATTGTTGCAAAACAAAACAAATAAATAAAAGGAACAACGAAAAAAATAAAAACCCTGCTTAAAAAGTGCAAAATCGCCGAAATCGTGCACGAAACTGTTTAAATGAAACTAATGTACGGTACATTGCAGCAGTTTTTATAAGCGGTCTACCACTCCAGCGCATATTTTTCTTATGCATTATCACTCATCAATAAACTACGATTTAAATTTTACCAAAATGCTTATTATTAGAATCGAATTTTGGCCGTTAGTCCACATAAATCTGTTTTCGTTTTATAGCCGCACTAAAAACCGTAAAAAGCACCTGGCCCTACTGAATTCATTTCTAAACACAAAGCAAACAAAAAGTCAAACGCGAAATATGTGCTTATAACACACTAATCTGTATATCAATCAATTAGGAAGCCATTTCTTTGATTGTTTGGCACTACAGATTATAGAAATTCAGAAAAAGAGGCCAATACAACTTTAACAAGCAAACAAAGTATGCCTGATTGTGAGACGTGGTGTTTTATAAAAGCTATGCAGACCACTTTATGGGAAAAAATATTTCTACTGATAATGAGCAAAATCTGAGGAGCTACATACTACACTACATACATTTGATAAGCGCAAGTGACTTCTATAGAACTGACCAACTGACAAACAAACAAACGTTTAATAGTTAGTGAGCGGCTTACGTATGCAACAAATTTAGTATAGTCTTCTAGTAAATCACGTAACTACTGGATGCAAAATTATTATGTGATTTACTTCACAGCAGCCTTCATCCGCATTGGTCACTACTATTGAATTGCTACTATAATCACTCTTTGAAACGTATCATATGCGAAATATACCAATTTAGAAAGTAGTAGAAAATTTCAGAAATATAGCAAAGACGAAAATGGCGCGGTTTCCTTTGAGGAAAGCCTTTCTGGACCCAAATATTGACCGTACAGGCCCTGTCTTTGGTAAATAGATAAAATTCGGAGAATTCTGGTTCCAGGGTTTCATTCGCTTATAATCGCGCAATTGACATCTCTCGTGGAAAAAGTCCTGGGTTCGTTCCCACTCGTTCTAATATCATTTTATTGAAACAGCAATTAATTATGACCGTATTATGGTGAAAATTGGGAGAAGAAATTACGTGCTGATTGCGTTGCGCAACAAGAAGCCAACGAAGAGCCATGCGCGCGCCGGTACGTTGCTGCGCAGCAAACTTTTCCCGAATCAAGCATGCGCGAAAAATTCCTCCGCGCACAGTTTAGGCTTTCACAGTGCATATGCCATTCAAAGTAATAAAAGCTTAATCGCATTAGTAACTTATAAAAAATAGAAATTTGTGTGCACTCAGAAGAGAAGTACATTTTCAAGTAATTTCTAAATAGAAATTGGAGCCATTGCAAAATGTACTAAACCAGCATCATATACATAGTATTTAAATTTATGGTGTTTTACGTAACGTGTAATATAATAGGGATTTTGAATCAAAATGTAATGCCTAAAAATGGGTTACGTCAAATTTGGAAAAACAAACATAAAATTTGAAAGTAGGCCTGCATAACGATCAAAAATGGAGCACTAAACGAACTTTTTATGACCTTACTTACCCAAGATATACTTTTATTTATGACATTTTCGACCAAAATGTATGCTTATTTGTGTCTAATAGAGCCTGAAGTTTCAAAAAAAAAAGAGTTTTGCAATGAAATGGCTGGAGGGCCAGATCCTAAGGTTCCACGCCTAGCCTAGGGTATCACTCCCGAATATTTACAAACTTGATAGTTTGCTTGCGCCATGGGTAAACTCTTTTGTACCTTCGATGATATTGACCTTCCATAGAGCCTGCCATAGGGACATGGAAGAACTATTTAAAG
This sequence comes from Pelodera strongyloides, assembly GCA_036852015.1. Classification (NCBI taxonomy): domain Eukaryota; kingdom Metazoa; phylum Nematoda; class Chromadorea; order Rhabditida; family Rhabditidae; genus Pelodera; species Pelodera strongyloides. The sequence continues at coordinate 256,877 of JAANDG010000076.1, read as the reverse complement.
CCCGTTCTCGGTTTAGAGGTGGTTCAAACCATTTGGTGACCTCCTGGCGACCTCTGAGATTCTAATTCTGTCCTCCTTTCCCTGACCTATCACCTACACATACTGATACATAAACGGAGAGAAAGTTTATGCTGCAACAAAAAAAGTATAAACGTGCAAAGAAGAAAACAAAAACAACTAACCCGACACCCTTTCTCTGATTGAGGTGAAGAATCTTCTGAATCTATTCCTGTTCGACACCTCGGCGTGCTCATTGTGGGCTGGCGAGGGTGAGGTGCTGGCACCGGTGCCCGTGCTTTCACCCGGGCCTTCGCCCATCATGCCCGCTAGCGGATCCGACGATTCTTTAGATGGCGAACGGTTATGGGAGAAGCCACAGAGGAGTCCGCACAGTTCAGGACACGCTGATGACATCTTCACTCTCTGATAGAGATAGAGAGGCAGAGAGCTGCAGAGGTGGAAGCTTCGATTCTCTGTGAGAGACACAGAGATGCAGAGATGCTAGATAGTATCAGCTGATTGTAGACAGAGACAGTGATAGAGACGCTGAGATACTAGATACTATCAACTGATTGTAAACACCGAGACTGTGAGGGGGAAACAGGTTCTATTAGCCAATGAGGGCCGAGGTTGTGCGAGCGACACCTTGTTTCAAGAGCAGCTTACACGCGACAAAAACGATATCTTTACTCCACTCCGATCAAATTGATATTAGCTTTTCAGTTTAGAATAGCAGAAATTCAGTGATTTTGAAGAAAATTCCAGTTGTAGAACAACTGAGAATCAATCAAATAATATATAGAAGTACCCAGCGGTAGGCCTGTTTTCCCCACAATTATTTTCCCGGTTGAATGAATCTAGTTCACGTTTTCTGGTAATTGATCTGTTTCTTGATGGGTAGAGGTCGAGGCAGGCGCAGACTTCGTTCTTTTCCTTGGAAGAAAATACCGTAACCAGTCAAGTTCCGTAAGTGGAAATTAGATTTCTTCAGAATAAATTCAGAACTGCCAATCAGGAAATAACCAATTCAAAATGCATCCTTCTTCCGTCAAGTAAGAAAATGGTCACTGAAAATGTACTATGATAATAAGTAACATAATAAATAATAATATATTTTTCAGCATGAGTAGGAAGGAACGGGAACAAGTACAACAATAGAAAGAAATGAAAAAGAGCTATTGACTAAACTTGTCAAACGGAAGGAAAACAAACACAGTTATTTCTAAGAAGCTAACAGTAAGAAAAGCAATCTGTAATCCGTTATTATGGTTTCTGCACGGGTACGGTACTTGTTGAAAAATAGTTTTCCGTAAAAATGGTATTTATTTTAAGTTATGTTCGAATTCAAACCCCTGGTTTGATTCTTACGATAGTTTATAAATACAGCACATAGTAGGGAGCCCCTCAGCTCCTTTATTTTTTATTTTTGAACTTCGATTTTTACGTTTCTGCCCGAGCTATGCTACACAATTATGCTCTTCAAAAGCTTACGTTCTTAAAACCCATAAAAAATAACTACTGCAAGAGTAAAAAACAACTTTCCGTATAATTTTAGTTTTATTGTTTACATCGCTACAGGTACAGACCGTACAGAGAACAATGTAACAATGTGCAAACGAATTGCATATGTAAAGTATGGCACTGCTATAGAGACAACTCAAATACAATACAGAAATAGAAAATAGTGAGTAGAAAATGAAGCCTGGCGAGGGAACCATGGGCGATCCCTACTGGCCCTAGCCTATGTAAATTTGTATTTGGTAGCAAAATTTGCATATGACACATAGAATATGGTATAATATGCAAATTTTCCAAAGTAGGCAAAATACTGCTTTAAAAAGGAATTAAATGCAAAATAGACAGTGAAAGGAAATTCGAAGTGAAATCGAGATGTGAGACTTGACGTAGAAAATGGAAAAAAAAAACAGAAATAGAAATAGAAATTAGAAAATAGAAATTGGAATAGGAACTAGAAATTTGAAGAAAATGTCGAAAATGGAATAGAAAATGATAATAGAAAAGAAATAGATATATATATATATATATATATATATATATATAGAACTTGCAGTAGAAAAAAAACATAATAACAGGAAACTCTTGAATTGCTCTTGAGATTGGCATTCAAAAGAGCAAATAAAATCGAAAATGTATAGAAAACAGATGGAAAATGTTTTCTTTCGTTGAAATTGTTTTCCAACATTTTGTTTCCTTCCCTCGGCATTATTTTATTTTGGAAAAGGCAAGTTGAATAATGTCTAATGTCAAAAGCAAAAATTGCTAAAACTCTAAACACTTTCGGTGCAAATTTCCAATTCTCAAAAAATTCTAGATTGTAATCTATTTTTAATAGCAATTATAAAGTTTAGATAAACTATGTTCTGCAGAAAATTCGAAATTTTATTGCCTAATAAATATGGTCATCAATCATAGCATAAAGAAATCAAAAATCCAAAGTCTAAAGTGTAGATCAAGCCGTGATAAAATATAACATTTAATTTTCCGTTGCTACTATTCTCTTCAAAATAACACGTGATAATACATATACCCGGTGGAATTCATAAAAAATTTAACAATTTTAGTTTTCGGTTTTTACTGTGCTCTTCCAAATAGCGTATCAAGAGATACACGCGATATACGAAGTAAATTAAATCGGTAAAAGAAGACAACCAGATAAAAAAATATAGAAAATAAGTAGTAAAATTTATATATGCACCAAGAAAGAATAATAATGTAATATGCACCTTTCCTCATCATATGTAAGCAATAAAGCAATAAAATGATCAATGCGCAATTCGGTTCTCTTGAGAGAGAAACCTGTTTTTTATGAACAAAAAATGTGCTTCTATACAACCTGAGTGCTATGGGGTACACTAAAATTAATTATAGCCTCTGCCATACATGGGTAGATAGTATAGTATTATAAATTGTATTCCTAAATTTAAACCCTTCACCTTACGGAGAAAATTTTACTTTAATTTACAGTAAAAAAAGAAATGATGAAAAGTTGACTGAAAGAGAAGTGAAAAGAAAACAATTGTCAGAATACAAACCAACAAACAACAACAAATAATTCCTGTATAGGATTTTAAGAAGGCAACACATACAAAATCGCTATACATATGAAAAAATTAACAGTGTGAATAAAAAATAGTATACCTAAATCACAATGCGTCAAAAATTAATCAATTTATAATCAAATGACAGAAAAAGGCTAGAAAAAAGCTCTATAGGACGTGCGAATTTCATCCCGAGGGAACGTTATATTTATATACTAGTTGTAAAGCTTAACTCGTAAAAAGGGAATAAAGGCTATTAGGCTATTAGCAGAATTCGTATACCCGTTAAAATTCTCAGTACATAGGCAGTACAATTGTACCTGGCGATCGGATGACTAAATTTGGAAAGAATAAATTTTATTTATTTTGTTACCTAAGTGATACTCAGTTCTCATTGGAAAATGTACAGCAGTAAATATACATTAAAGCTTGTTTTCACGTACTAGTATTATCATAAAGCGGTATAACAGCCGCTTTTGAAACGTATGCCTGACATCCTGACGCTGAAAATTCCCACCCTATTGTATGCACATACCTGCGCGCTACTGCGCGATTATCTATTCTAATTATGTTTATTTACATACAACATACGTGAATGAGGTCCAACATACTTTTTAAAAACCGGCTTTTATATCGCTTTATTTTGAATATTCTACATAGACAACGCGGAAAGTTCAATATATTGAGGTCGCAGTCAGTTTTCATATATGCGCTTTTAAATCAAAGTTTCCAATTCTAAAGTGCATAATGTTCTTCATAAACTTTGGGGGAAATTTGCTAAATAAGTGAACTCTGCTTTAGTATTCCTCTAACTCTAAGCTCTAGGGCTCTATGTAACCGGATACACCCTAACGCATATATAAGAGCCGGCACCTTTATAAGGTAAAAGCAATCAACAAAATGCACTCGGCTGCTCCACTTCATCCTAATATTAGCGAATTGACGTTGTTTTATGGAAATACGAGACAAAAACTGACGCAGTCGCACGTAAAATGGTCCGAGTTTTCGTTTCTTTTTATGAATACGACACATCAGTGAGCTGACGTGGTAACTGCAGTGGTGCTGCACCTAACAAGATGTATGGATATTTTGAACATGCCCATTTTAGGGGCATTTGCGCGCGGCGTGATAACGGCGTGCAAGTTGCACGCCATTTCTATTCCGCGCGCATTTTTGCACGCCACCACATTGCCAAATGGATTCTGCGCGCCGAAAGGTTACGCTGGCACGCCAACTTTCGCCAGTGCGAATATAAACAGAAGGGAAAACTCACGTGGGTATGGGGTCAGAGCAAAGCCATGCACACAATTCTCACGGACATCAGGAAATCTGAAGTAAATAGGCATTTTATTAATATTTTTGGAACAAAACGAGATTTTTGTAGTCTGTATTCGCTTTTGTAGTTTGTGTAGTTCGTATTTTCACACAACTGCATTTATGCTCCGAGTGCAGAAGCATAAAGACAACTTGAAACAAACGCAGGGGAAAGGAAGTTGTTATATTCTTCTTGTCCTAATACTTCTGTCCTACGTGAAATGCGAAAACACGAGTGTAATTGTTCCCGAATGCAATTAGTTAATCCAATTGAACTCTAAAGCAAGTTATATTCCTACTAAATTTTAAATTTAAGGACACTTATACTTACCTCGGACAACTTCGTGGAATTTTCGGGTAAAACATTCGACTGCCCGGGCTAGGGCCCATTCTGAAAGTAGCGAAAAATATAGAAAAATAACTTCAGTTGTGAGAGACTGTAATGTATTTGTATGAAAATATTTAGCGACAAGGCGAAAACGAGTATAATTACCGCAATTCATTCATCTCAACACAGGTACCAATAACGGCCATAACTATGAAAATAGTATTGCAACGACACACAAGCATTTTCAAGCCTGTCTTAAAGCGAAATGCTAGTCTCTTTGGAAAATTTGCATATGATAAGCAAATCCTATGTATCCTATGCTAATTTTGTACGATTGCCACGATCGTACACAATTAGCATAGGATACATAGGATTTGCTTATCATATGCAAATTTTCCAAAGGGGCTAGCATTTCGCTTTAAAACTTGTTGGGCTACACAAACATCCGCGTACCGTAGTCTCATCCCCAAAAACGGTAGCATGCAAATTAGGTACGTTAGTAATTAGATACACGGTATTCCAACTTATGTATGGTTTCAGCGCATGCCAAGCTCGGAGGCGCTAAATTAAAATGTCGAACCCCCCGTCACCATACGGAGAGGATCAAAAACAGTATTCCCCTGAGAATTTTCATCATTTCTGAATTTTGCATTGAACACAAAGGACTTGCACGATCAGCAAGTTTATCGGATTGTTAATTTGTGACTCACTATCAGTAACACGCACACGTAAATTACGTAATAAAATTACGTAATTGCCTAATTACGTAATAACGAGGGTGCATCTGCATGTTAGCATGTTCATTACATAGGCGAAAGAAGTCAAAAAGAGAAACCAGCCTTTTCACTAGATAAACTTGGGCCCTAATTTGCTATTTTGAACTTAGGGTGCATCTAATCTAGTCATTATGTCCAAAAATTGTAGAACATGCTCTTTTTTATCCATTTAGTCGATTTAGTGTTTTGTTGGTCTGGTTTGTCTAGGTCTAGCCGCACCTAATCATAGTCCTAGTCCATAGTGGTCATTTACAAAATTCACTTTTCTTTTGGTCATTAACAAAATACACGTTTTGCCTCATTGTTTTTTGCCTCATCTGTCGACCAAAAAAATATTTATTACAGTGCAGAAAAAGCAATATAACACCTTGTAAATACAATGTATCAAATTACATGAACAAACTTCATTTTTTTTTCAATTTTGTAGTTCAATTTACGAGCTGATTAATTGGTAACTTATTAGTAATTCAACAACAACCAAACTTACTAAATTAGTCTGATAAATAATATAGTTGAAACGTACAAAAATACAAGTAAAGACAGCATTTTTTCCAACAAGTGAAGAGAAATCATTCTGAATTCCGCAACAATTAACTACAAGAAAAGTATCCTATGAAAAAAGCTTACGAAAAAGTATCCTTATAAAGAAAGTGAAGTTAATAGAGAGGAAGAGAAAGAGGGAGAGAGCTAGAGACAGAGAAGAGAGAGCCGCGAGAGAGGCGGGCCTAAGTAAGAATTGTGAGAGAAATAAAGAGAGAGGGAAAAATTTAATTAAAGCAATTTGTTACAGGGAACTAGGGCTTTGTTTCTTGGGACCGCATTCGGCAACATCGGTTTTTTCTAGTTTTATAATTAGCATAGATCACTTATAATTAACGCGCGCGTCAAGGCTAAATGTTTCCGCCGCGCACCCTTGGCACTCATCGTGCGTCACCGTTTCATCAACAGTTGCTGTGAGTAATCTACTTGTTACTTTCCGAAAAGCTATTTTGAACGTTATCGTATTAGGGAAAGCAAAAAAAAAGGAAATCCATTTGGAGTATTAGACTTGTTTGGAATATTTATTTGCCAATTTATTTATTTAATAAATAACACCGAGTTGTACCAATGGTGATGTCAAATAATCTCTCACTGTCAACGGTGATTCCAATGCAAATTTAAAATGTGTACTATAACTGATAAAGATGACGTCACATTTTATTCGAGCTACTGTTAGAAACATTTTTCGGCGTTATCATAACTTTATCACAATTGGTTTCCAGGGAAACATTTGGACTTGAATTAAGAGCAAGCTCGACTTGTTTCTCAACTCCCTTATCTGGGCGTAACTAAAAAGTTATTTTACTTTTCTAATTTTCACTTCTCAAATTCAAATGGACTTCTGTACCGAATTCTCCTCCTACTTCCTACTAAAACAATGAGCGCATACACTGACGTAACTTGGCGTCCTAGCCGCGTAAGAACGGCGTGCAAAGTGCATTTGGCATCATGCGTGCAAAGATGGACGCTGAATGGGAATGGCGTGCAATTTGGGCGCCGATCACACGCCGCTTGCACGCGAAAAGACTTAACTGAGACGAAATGGCGTGAGTACGGCATGCAAGCGGCAACTTCACGCCTTTACGGCACTCGGCGGACAAACTGCACACCAGAACCCAACGGCGTACCGCTTTTTTCCGCACCGCATAAACGACGTAACGTTGCCGCTTGCACGCCAATTTCTACGCTTTATTTTAGCTTTAAAATTATCTTCAAGGACGCAGAAAAGTTGGCGCGCGTGCGGCAGTGCTCGCTCGGTGTAAATTGCGAGCATGTAAGCTATATCAACACAATACTGAAAATACTGGGAGTTTGTCTTCAAGGAATAGGTTTACGTAGCAGCGTTTTATGTTCAACTAAAGAATTACTTTTCACGAAGTTGAACATCTAATTGGTCTCTTGTGAATATTCTCATGACACTCCAATTCTGAAGCCCAAAAAAGGGAACAAAAAAAGGAAATTGTTAAATTGATTTTTAGACTTTAGGGCGCGTTTAAGATGGCCGAAAGAAAGAAAAAAAATGCGTTTTCGGCCGTTCAGGTTGGCCGAAAAGAAAATTTTTAATACTAAGGGAAAATGAAAAAATACAGTAATTTTTTTCGGGTTTTGTCTGCGTTTCTTGTTTTTGCGTTGTCTTTCAAAAGTTTTCTTTTCGGCCAACCTGAACGGCCGAAAACCTATTTTTTTCTTTCTTTCGGCCATCTTAAACGCGCCCTAAGACCCGTCCCTGGGAGTTTGCAAATTGTCCCGTAAGTCTCCGCCCACGCAATTAATTGTTTATACGTATTTCTATGTCTATGCTTGCTACTATGTTTTTTTTTGTCTCAAATACGCACCAACATTCTATTCCCTTGGAATCGATAGCCATACGAAAACACGAGTGTGTGCAACACCCAGCCTTATTTCTGTAAATTTGCAATGATTTGTTTTGTACCATATAATTTATGCTAGCAATTCATTTTTTCGTTTAGTTTATTTCTATTGATGTTGTATTATCTCGACCAAACTTGCGCGATACATTTTATGTTCATAATAAATGTTGTTATGCTTTGCAATAAATTCTAAATAAAATCGCTAAAAGCTTCACTAGCAAAATTGGAAACAAAAGCGTGAAGAAACTTTATCATAATGCAAATGAGCACGCAACACAAATAAAATTTAAACTACAGAGTATTTCAATTAACGTTCTGCAGTCGCACAAAATTAACACTAAACACCCGATGAAAAAAAAATGAACTATTATTAATTAAAAATCCTCCATTCCTATAGTTTAACCTCCATAGCTACCTAACTATTACAGTATACTTCCGCCGTGGGAACCCTGAATGCTACTACTCTCACTAGATTTTCACACCTCTTCAGTATATACATCCACACACACACACACACACACACACACACTATACTTACTACCATCCCACACAACGTCTACTACATACTACCAATTTCTATAATGGGCAGTAATGAATAACTACAGACTACAGACATCAAAAATAAGCTTCAAAGTTAATTCTTTCAATTTTATTAATTATATTCAAACGCCTATGAGAAACTACAAACATATGTGTCCTAGATCTATTCTCAGCTCAACTCTCAACTACTTTTCGGAAGGAATTTCGAGAAGAAAGTCTTAATTTTACCCTCTTTGCCTAGTCCAAACTGTCCGCGATTCGCTTCCGAGTTCGCTACCTGGAATAGAACAATTAAACGAAAACATGGAACGCATCCTAATCTCAGTGGACAGATGGCAGTGGGAAGAAAGGTGGGCGGATTCAATTCGCCCTTAGGGTGCGCGGTGCGCCAGATACGCGCCAAATCTGCAACTCCACTTGGCTAACCTGTGGCTCACTTTTGGAGCAACACGTACCTATCTAATTGCCATCAGTAAAGGAAAGCGTATTCAATTTTTAAGCTTCAATTTCTCCCCATCCAATCGCAAAATGATCAAAAACTCTATTAATTCACTATTCAGAAAACTACCGTAACCATAAAATAGCAAAACATAAATTTACATATTAATCATTCTACCTGCAATGTCTGCAAATCCAGTCCAAACACTCCTGATTTATATGAATTGGGAAAAGTGTTGCCCACTTCGTTCGCCAACAGTCGTTCTAGGGCTGGAAATAGATCATTTTTTTTCCAGTCAAAATAACTTCGCAGTTAAAATCCGACTTCATTCGAAGTTAAGACATTACTTCAGAAATTTCCTTTTTTATATAAAACACTCCGTTTCGATATTATATGCATTCGTGAAGAGGAAAGCTACCATAACCCGCTTTTCCTTTTATGAAAGTCGCATTTCTCAGAAAAGTTCGTTTTTGGAGACGCTTCACAATGAAAACACACGGTTACGCACGAGAATGCTCCATATATGACAAAAGCAAAAGCTAAATTTCATCAACATTTCCGACTTATTGTTCTAAATGTATACCCTCCACGAAACACTGACATTTTGATGGGCTTTCCAAGCATGCTTAAAGGGAATGTCAAGCCGGTTTTTCATGTTGGGCTCAAAAGAAAGCTTATGTTTTGAAGGTAAGGAAAGTGAAAATGAAAATAAACAAAAACTTTCATATAAGAAGAAAAACAATTTCAAACCCCTCCAAAAAACTCCTTCAATATTCAAAACTGGTCCTTCAAAATCAGAACTATTCTCTGTCCGCTCTGTTAATGGATTGCGAATTCGCACCGGAAAAGTAGGGCTGTGCGAATTCGCACAGCAAACTTTCCAAATTCGCACCGGCAACAAAGCGGTGCGAAATCGCAGACTCCTCCACATTCTGTGCGAATTCGCACCGGAAATCAGTATTTCGGTGCGAACTCGGCCGAAATCCGGTGCGAAAAAGTATTCATCCTACGCCCCGCCCCCCTCTGACAGCCACATTTGCTAATGTACGTGTCTGTACGCAATACAAAAGTATAATGTGCGACAGGTTCCTGTATTTTTGTGCGTTCACGATTTATTTTAGGTCCCGCCTACTCAGCGCGCGTCATTTTTGTATAGTAATTGTTGTTTCTTTACTTTTTTAGTATTACTTTTAGTTAGTATACGTGTTTAGTGTTACGGTGTTATTCAAGGCGGCTTTCTGCTTGTAAATCTAGCTAGTGGTGTGTTTGTTTCTGGCTAAATTTTACAATAAATGTTCTTTTGTAATCTTAGGCCGTCAGTTGTTGTCATTTTCACTGTCGGTCGCCGCGTCGTTTTTGTAGCTTTTATGTTCTCTATTCTATTTATTGTTATTAATTCTTCTACCTTTTTTGTATATGTTAAAGAGATTTTGATCCATAGCACCGCAATTATAAATTATCATTTAGCATGAACAATCGGAGATTGAGCAGCAGAAATAAACATAAACTTCGGAGGAGATTATTGGCAAGTAAGCCGGCCTCATTAGGGGATGAAAGTGAAAGCGAAGAAGGTGAGGGTTGAAAATTGGTAAATTAATAAGCAAGTTCTACTATTATGCCTGCCACCGCAGATCTACATTTGAAAATGATACACCACTGCAGATTTTAATTTAGTTTGTATTGGTTCAATGAATTACGTCAGTTGTTTAAGAAATGACGCAAGAAGTGAAGGGTTTTGATCGGGCAGACAGACGTGCACATGCCAAATGCGGATGAATACCATTCGCAATTCGATGAATATCAATTTCCAGATGATATTGATGAACAACTCAATGTGGTAAGTATATTTTTGGTATCATTTAGTTTCCAACATGTATCCAATCCCCCCCCCCCTCTTATCCGTGTCACTTGGCAATGAGGGGACAAGGAGAACGGATACTGGACACTCTGTTCTTTTATTATTATATATCCGTTTATAATCTGTTGGTATGGTTACCTTACTATTTTCAAAGTTATCGTTGTATGTTAGTTGGACGAATTTACATAGTGCTGTATACTAAGCTTATAAAAAATTTATAGTCGCAACAACCGCACACAATTCAAGCTATGCAACGGTTCATTTGTGGAGGAACATTTTTTGACAGTCCAATAATGGAGGATATGGCGGCCGTTAGAGAAGAGCTTCTAATTTTTTTGCACAAGGTAAAATTGCGAATTCATTATATTTTAGTCGTTTTGTGGTTCGTATGTGTTGTGAATTGACTGTTTATTGCGGTTTTATTAACTAATTGTGGGTTTGTTTGCCTCTGTGAAGTTGTGAAGTAATACTGATTTTCGTGTAAAAAGTAATTATTGTAGTGGATACAAAGAAGCCGGTCGGATAAAGAGCTAGAAGAACTATTTGAAATGTCAAGGCTTATCTATGGAATAGGAAGTCAACCTTGTTTTCCTGCGAACGATGTGAGAGCCACGCTTAAATTGATAAAATCGGTAAGTCGTAGAGATTCGAATTCCAATTTTATACTACGTTTAAATTTAGTTTGGGTGTTTGGGTACGCGATTGTCCGATTGTGGAGACTGGAGACCAAGTAATGAAAAGTCTACATCTATGAACTGCGTTTTCAGGTTCTAACCCAACTATAAAATATCTCATTATTTACTTATTGATTTATTTTCGATGTTTTTAGGAACTATTCAAGGAGACCGTGGTTATTTGCAAGATCTGCGGGCATAGGCTGAGGAATCAAAATGCTATGTGCTCGAATGGAAGTTGTCCAAAAAACAAGTGAGCAGTAGTTCGTTAAATACGAAAATAATGTTTTTCTTGTTCTCACTCTAAGCTGTACATTGTTCATTAATGTAATTTTCGTTTTATTTGAGAAAATTTTCTTTATTCTTGCTGTTTTCCAGGAGGCGTCTAAGGCTTTTAGGCGAGAAGTTTAAGTCATTTATTTTTCCAGAGGGTGTATAATTTTTTTCACTATTTACGCTCAGTCAGCTCAGTGAGAATCCCAACTAATTTTTTCCTTCATCCGCTTTATCTTGTGCATAGTTTGTCGTTAGGTAGCATTTGTTTACTAAAGTGAAACTTGTCCACTTACCTTATTACGGTTTGAGTAGCGTACCCGTTTACCCGTTATGCACTCTTGTTTTTATTGTTTGTTGTCGTTAAACTCTTCCTTATTGTTCTGATAATCCGCATGTTCATTTAGTCGTTAAATAACTTTAATGACTTTAAAATACAGTACATTTTGTTACTCTATTTTTGCCTAAATTGCGAGTTTACGAACCCTTGTGCCATAATTTTGTTGTTAAGTTACTCATTGTACAATAGTTGATTTGTTGTTCGTTTCCTTTTTTCTAATAGAATAATAAAAATTTTAAACCTATTCTTTTTTTTATTTCAGTGCGGTAAATTTTATTTTGTTTTATATATGTCGCATGGTTTACCGTAGTCTGGAGGGATTCTTCGATGTATGCTCTCTCTCAGGTGAGAGAGCATTTTGCGAATTCGCACCGGAAAAACTGCGAATTCGCAGAGCCAAAAAACCAAAAAGAATTCCAAGAGAATTCTTTTTGGTTTTTTTCCGGTGCGAATTCGCAGTTTTTCCGGTGCGAATTCGCAGTTTTTCCGGTGCGAATTCGCAGAACAACATCCTAGCGCAGGACCGTTTGCTGTTAGACAGCAAAGAAAAAGAGGAGGGCGCGAGAGAAATTTGTTTAAGTCAGCAAAGAAAAAGAGGAGAGCGCGAGAGAAATTGTGTAAACTACGGTAGCTGTGACAGCGTGTTATAGAATATCTGTGAATCAGGCTTGACATTCGCTTTAAAATTTACCGTATATTTTGGAACCATACGAAAAAAATGTCTTTTGATTTTTTTTAAAGGTTGCGTGCAAAAATACGGTAGTATTGACAAATCAACACAGTTTTTTTGGGACACTTGGAACTTGAAAACCCCATTAGAACCATGAAATTCAGGAAAAACAACGCAAACGAACCATTTAATCTGCGATCGCATAGCCCGGCTTCAGTGGGAAGTAGAGACGGGTCTTTCTGAAATCACAGTTTTACGGGGTCTCCAAGTATGGTGAAAATTTACAGTACTTTGGAACTATTTGAGAATATATTTTTTTTAATTTTCCTTCTTATATATGCTAGTTTCGTGCAGAATACAGTAGTACTGACAGAATCACACCAATTTTTGGGATACTTGGAAACCCAATTAGCGACGGCAGCAATCATCTGGCCTTGCGTAACAAAAACAGTAGAATAGACCGGGACGAGCTTCTTGTCTAGCTAATTGATAACAATGGAATAAGCAGGATCAAGAACCAACAATGTACACAGACAAACACGAAAATATAGATGCGCGGGCATTTACGCTTCCTAATCATGTTCATTCTTTTGGCCATCAATAAATACTTTATTTTCTTCCTATTCTTTTCCAGTCACTGTCACACCCACCAACCGTATACAAACACCAACCTTAAATTGTCGGTCCAATTCCTTTTCCATAAAAACGGCCAGGTCCCTTGGGGGTCCTTTGCTTGGGTCCTTAGGCCATTTCGCTAACACTCTCACATATTGCTTGAAAAGGTGTTTCGACATGCCTTCCTGAAATATATCCACTAGAATGTACAAGCTCGAATCACAAGGCCAATAAATCCATTAAAGTGACAAACTTTGAAGAAACAACTCAATTCAATGACAAATTCGGCAATAAAAAACATAACTTTCACTTTAGATATATAAATAAAACCGGCCAGCTCTACGTAGAGAAATCTACAGATACACTATCAAAACAAAATCAACTTCGAAAAGTAATAATACAATGGTACAAACCAAGTTGAGGAAAATCATTAAAGCAATGTTCAATAGTTCTACTAATATAATATATCTTTATCTCAGCAAATAACAAACAAGAAATAACAAATATATATGAAAGGTATAACAAACTACAAGTCAACAACCAAATCAACAAGTGAGACAGCGGTAACAAGGAAAAACATACTGTTAGAGGTGCAATAGTCGAGCGGCGAGTTTTTCAAATGAGATCTAAAACTTCAACGTACAAAGATAGAAGAAAATTATCCCCAACACGGAGAATTCGATCAAATATCTGGGAGCAAGATCAAATAACGTTGGAATAAAATGATCATGAGCAAAAATCTACAAAGGAACAAATTTAGAAAATTATCTAATCTAATACCTAATGTAGCAGAAGATCACTTTTAATAAAATCACTCCGCGCCACACTAATCAAATCCCACTAACAATCAATAAGCTATCATGCTATCGATACAGTAGGCAATCTCTTCAAAATCGATTATATGTAGCAAACAAAAACAAAACCATTGAACGAAATAAAGAAGAAATCGTTAATCCCAAATACAGTAATCCAGAAACCCAACTACCGTAATCCAGAAACCCAACTACCGTAATCCACCGTAACTTGGAACTCATCAATCAGTGGTTTCCGGTTCATCATCCGAATCATATCCATTCTCATCCGAATCTCGGGCCTTCTCGTCAGACAATTGCATCATTTGCATACGTCCCTCCATTTCCAAGTCGTCGAGTTGAAATTCGGACAGGTCTGATTTCAAAAGCTGAAATTTATCGTACCTTATTATATAAATTTCATACAACAAGGTGTTGACCATGAAACACCTAGAAAGCGCAACAACGGTAGACGAGGCTGTAAACAAATAAGGCTCCAACTTACACTTACGTAACAACCGGCGGGTCACATAACCAACACACGCAGGGGTACAGGTTGGTGCGTGAAAACACGCACGAACCACCTCGGATTGACTTTAACCACCTCCGGCAGCAATTGAAAATTTATATATTTGGGCGAAACCTGGTGTTTTATCAAAACGGTCCATCACTAAGTTAAAGAAACCACCTCCAACCAACTCCATTTACGCACGGAATTTATACCCTGAACACATAATCAATCTACCGTAAACGTCAATAACCTTATCCTGAGTCTGAGACGATCCTATGCCACAGATACCGAAAGAATACCGCAAACTATACCACCTTCCAAATTACCACACCCCTTAAAGGGAATATGTAGGCACTCATAATGTGCAAAACAACTGCGAAACTGGAGTTTCCACGCCAGACATGAATTTAAAGGGATCGGCTCACCTCAAATCGTGTCTGTTTTTTTTTCTTTCTTTTTTTCTATAAGGGATAATAAAAATTTGGAATACAAAAAGTAGTGTTCTATTTCAATACTCACGAAGATATTAGGTGATAAAGTGGTGGATCGATCGGCCCGAAATGAAAAAGTGTAATTGTCCTGCCTTGTTTGGATGGGACAATTAACACTTTTTCATTTCGGGCCGATCGATCCACCACTTTATCTTCGTGAGTATTGAAATAGAACTGCCGTGTAAGCGGCTGGTATATACCTCCACCCGCGTAATCAATCTACCGTAACCCCCCAAGTTACCGTAACCTCTATAAAACAAAAACCTTAAAAAATTTACCTGCACTTCCGCCAGCTCCGCGGTCAGCTTATTGATCACTCCATCCCCAACACTCTGTATCCACAGCAACAGATCCGTGAGTATCAAATCATTAAACAGATATCGAAACTCCGATCCGCCCACCATTAGACTATGACATTCACAAATGGCGTGCACGATGGCCGCACGACCTAAAATTGAATAATTATTAATTATCCCTACCGTAACTTACCTACAGTGGACACCTTACTCCAAACTGAATGTTTGAGCAACAATATACATTTTCTGAGATAAGATACTCTCCGGTTCACCGGTATGCCTATCCCGTATATTGATTCCGTTGATACAAAATAATAATACTGACTCTCAAAAAAATAATCATACCCATGGTAAAGAGCTTTCTTGTGTCATCCAAAACCTTCAATGCTAGTTCCCAGTTTCTGAAGCGAACAAACAAATTACTGCGTGTAAAACCCCATGAAACACCGCTTTGCACACTACATCACTAATAAAGCACTACATACAGTCTACTCTTGACGGATCACCGCTAAATCTTAGTTTCACGTATATGTTGCTCACGAAACATTGCGTTTCACCAAAAATGAAATAACACACAAAACAAGTAAGCAAGTTACAGATAACCAGTTAAAGTCATGATGATGCATTTAGCAGATAAAAATAAAAATTCTCGAAAACCGTCTTGTAACACCAACCAAAAAAAAAATTAAGATTTTTAATATCGCTTCGTAAAAAACTTCATCATCAGTAGTTCATCAAGAACATTAGATTAATTACCCCAGAATTGGGTAATTAAACCAAGCCATACTCAAACATACCTATAAAGTGGCTGGGTCAGAACTCGTGCTACCACTCCTTGTACTGCTTCCCTAGCATTTTGCCATTTTACAAGCCAACACAGTGAAGGTGCCAGGTGGACAATATTCCATCCTGAATACATATTAATTAATTAATTAACTAAATAATTACATAACTAATAAAATGGACCAAGCAGCAATCAATACTAAATGAGGAAATCGAACAAGCATTAATAAAAAAACTTCGGCAACAGATCAAAACCGCATACATTACCATCGACATGAAAAACTAATTTTTGAATAATGACTAATAGCCGTTCTTGATGGCAAAAGGCCAAAAGGACACAAACTCTGAATGTGCACACTATTATTCACTCTAGTAATGCTATAAAACCGCTAATTCCCCGAAGGATGTAACCTCAAAGGGTAAAGTATAATTACCCAATTACACAATTCAATAATTACAATTACCTGACTCGACGGAATGGTCAAAGTCATTCGTGCGGATATCATAGCAATATGCGTAAACAATATCCACTAGCGACAACGCCACCGCGTGTTCTTCCGCAGGAGACAACCTAAAACAAGTACTTAGAGTTTAGAATGAGAATGACCTAGAGTACTTATAGTTTATTGATTTTACTCACTTCAGGTTCTTTAGGTAGTGTACACAAGAAGAGTGATCCACCTAGTGATACGTGCAAGAATTTAGAAAAAATTCAAAGATATACTGTGCTTATAATCCCAGCAAAGACAAGCGGAGTTATACTGTTTACTATTTATTGCCTACGTTAGTTGTTGGCTTCGGCTTTCCCAGATTATACCTCTTAATAAAAAAAGAAGTTCACAGCTGAGAAAAACTCCAATACGAGAGTACAACCTGGTGTCCGTATGCACGAACACCGGGAATATGCTCCCAGTGGGAGGTGAGAGAAATAGAGGGATCACGCTAACCAATGACACGGAGAGACAAATACTCCCACCCAGGGAAGGTCCCGGTGTTCGTGCATACGACAACAGAATGTTCAAACAAAGCAGAACTAATAAGGAAAGCCAGAGGCTAAGCGAAATACCTCCGAACCACGCCAACTATAATGCCACACGGAAACATTGCGTTTTTAACCTTTTCAATTTAAAATAAGTACTCTCTCGACACCGAACAAACCACAAATGCAAACTAACCTCATACCACAATCAAGGATCACCGTGTGCAGCTAAACAACACTCATAAACACACAACGAAAAGGTGTAGTAAATAATAATAATAATAAAAGTACAAACTTGGGCAATTTACGATTCGGCAGGTCCTTGAGCCGTTCTCGGTCCGCCTCGGTGAGTTTCATTTCCGAAGGAAAGTCCAGGCGAAGTATCCGTTGCAATTCCTCATCAGGAGTTAGGTTATCGCATCTAAACATACAAAACGGTATGACACGCGATTTTGAAACGGACGCAGTATTAAATGAAATTGCATGACAATTATGTGCCGTTAAGACTACGTATGACACGGTCATCAAAAGGCGCTATGTAAAATTCGTTTTATGTCTGTTAAAACTAACTTAACTCACCAAATACCACACTTTTATATCGCGCTAAAACATCCGAAATACGGTTTCAGACGCAACTGGGCAACTTCACAAGCTACCTATCATTCAAACTGAGCATCGTACTTCAAGCTAATCACTCAAAACATACAGTTAAGCATACGTGCGCACCGTCTAAGTTGAAGTTCTAATTACGTTACGGTAAAATAAACTCAAAACCCACAAGTAATGTTCCTGACTAAAGTTTTCCACAGCAGCTGCTCTACACTGATGGGCCCTTTCCGCAACAAGACTTTCTTCAACGTTAGGCACCTCGACCAAGTTACCTGAAAAGCACTACAACTTTCAGTTTCAATTCAGTTAAATCGGTAAAGTCTGTGAAACATATACTGGACAATTGCCTGCATTAACTAAGTGCTCAATTCAAGGGCACCTTTTGGTTTGTTCCGCATGTCATACTACCGAGTATTAGTAATATGAAATTTGCCACATTATTTTACTTTATATGCGTGAACTCACTAATAAACATTATATTATAGTATAACTATAACACACCGTACAAAGGATACGGATACCATACAACATAATACCGTAGATCCAAGCTCCAAATCCGACTCCACCTCCCAAAATCAAATTCTACAGCAACCACTCACCATGGAATCTAATTCACCGTAAGATTATGTAACTACAATTCCACTTCCCTAAATCCCAATTCTACAGTACCCACTCACCAATGCCGTATAACGTACTGCACCGCATAAGATACCGTAGGCCAAACATATCTCAAGTCCCACTTTCCTAAATCCAAGTCCTACGGTACCCACTTTCCTAAATCCCAATTCTACAGTACCCACTCACCAATGCCGTATAACATACTGCACCGCATAAGATACCGTAGGCCAAACATATCTCGAATTCCACCTCCCACAATCCAAATCCTACAGTAGCCACTCACCAATTTCCTTAGACAATTGTCCCAGCACTCCGCCTCTTTTCCATGCGAATCCGTATCCGCAACCCGTTCCTTCGCTACACGTCTCCTTGACTTCTGTGGGATTCTGCTCAACCAGGAACTCGTCTGCGAAAAAAAGGATTACAAAAAAGTTAAAGTGGTATAACATCCGGGTTTTGAAACATATAGGACAACTACATTCCTATATATTTATGATACTTGAGGGCCTGGGCTAATTTTTATTCTAATCATAATCATTTGCGAGAGAGAGAGAGGATCAAGCGTACTCGGTCTTCTACCTCCATATACATGACTAGTGAAACACACTGCTATAAACAGACTACTACGGTAAAGTCAACAGCTAATCGGTAAATAGCGAAATGTGAAACTTTGGTAATGCTTTACAGCGCGAAAGTTCCGCTGAATAGTGACAGGCCGGCACACCACGAAACGCCAAACCCGCGCCAATTACACGCCGCTCGCACGCCAACGTTGCCCAATTGTAAATCAAAAAGAGATCTCACCTCCTTCATTGTCATCTGCATAATATTCCTCATCTTCAACATCGCTCTCCGATCCAGACAACTAAATGTTTCAGAAATGTTATAAGGCAAAGTCAGGCAATACTTTGACGATCCATGATGAAGACTGAAGACCACAGCTTACCGTAAAAATCCCGTCTATGACTTATGGTTAGGGATCGAAACGGGTTGTCTGGGAAATACCGGGTATTTTTCTTACGCTCCCCTTATTTTCTAGTTCTTTCTCAAGTTAACTTTCACTTTCATACCCGTTTTTATTTTGTTGTTTATTGCGATATCTGAGTGCAGACATCGTTAAAGAGCCAAAAATTCCATTACGAAAAGAGCTACAAGAAGAGCAGAAATGAACAAAAAGTTTAAACATGAACATTTTTCGCCTATTATGCTGTCCAATGACAAACGATTTTCATTAAAGCTTACATATTCTCAGCTATGGAAAAAAACAGTAAAATTCAAGTATATAAGCGTAGCAATATGGTATGTTACTACGTTTTCAGTAACTTTCATAACAAAAAAAAACTTTTATAACAAAACCCAAAACTGCAAAAGGTACCTCCTCCACAAGTGGTGCAGCAGTGGGTGCCGCTCTCTGAGGTCGCAGCAATTCGGTTATCATATCCAAACCCTCGAACGTCTCACCCTTGTTCAGTTTAGGAACATGCACTGTGAAGGTTCCTGAATACAGAATTAGGTGAACCTCGTTTATTAGAAGCAGATAATCGTTGTGTAGTACCTTGCCATACAAATATTCGTTTGTTACTTCTGCTGTGTTATTCACGTCTGAACATTATCTTCATTATCAGTAAAATTAGATGCAATAAGAGGTGTTTTAAGAACAGTTTGTTATAAGGTATAGATTTGTTATAATTTGTGTTTTTATGAGAACACTTTGAATTTGAATACGTCCCTAAGAAATGAATTTTTATCAATAAACCTTTATTTTTTAATTACCACACGTACACTATTACGCATTACTATTGTGGGTCACAATGATAACTGATAGCGTTGAAACTAAACTCTGAAGCTTGGTGTTTCTCTCCACTCCACTCGTCCTACTTCCTACCAACCTTTTCTAGCGTAACCATCGTATTTAAGTACTTTACGCTGTCTGGGAGAGTAAATAAGGCGATCATGCAGAATTGAAAATTAGAACATACCATCGTCTGCATTATACTTTGCAGAGGACCGCTCTTCGTCATAGAGCACCTCCTTCGGCAAATTTATTTATTTATTAAATAACACCGAGGTGTGCATCAAATAATATGATGAAGAGAAAGCAATGTAGATATAACGAAACCAGTTGTACTGTAGTCGATTAGCAATCGGGTAAAAGAAAAATGTGAAGGTGTATTATCATACTCTTGGTCTGCTTTACATAGTTTTGCAAATATTTCCCCAAATCCTTTGTTTTATGGGCGACATTGTATTGTTACCTCGAAAAAATGGGCCACGAGATAAGAACTTCACAATTGGGCTTAGGAAAAAGTAACTATTACAACTGAATCTCAAAAACTAGCACAGTGAATACCCTCCACCCGCAGGCAACCTTATGCGCTACAATAAAATGTCGCAGCGCCGCAAATGGCTTTTAGTGGATAATCCACTTGATTTTGGGAAACTTTGCAAAAATATGACGAAAAAAGAAAGGCACAAATAAACAAAGCACAGTGTTAGAATAAAGACCCGCATCGATATATCCCGCATAATGTTTACAAGAAAAGAACCAATCGAACAATGAAATACATAAAGCGATTAAACAAAGATTTGTAGTTAATTCTTCTTCGTAGACAGAATAATAGCTTCTTCTTCTTCGTAGTCGAAATCAAATACCAAGGGTAATATGGGTTCCCTACCAGTTCATTCCATAAACTAAACGAATTATCATTAACGATTCAAAGTAAGGGTATACTCTCGGAAGTTGGATGTTACATCATTTATTTATAACATCGTAAGTAGATCATTTCTACCATCATTTCTATCCATTGACTTTAAACGCCGACTAAGAGATTTCGAACTTGGTAATTGTAAAAGTTTGTCTGGGAGTTTGTTTAGCCATTTAGCCGTGCGAATAAAGAAACTGTGATAATAAGGATTCAGTTTTGAGAAGGGTACATGCAATTCAAAAGATGAAATACGACCTCTAGTTGGTCTCCAAGCATAGTATTTACTAAACGAGGTGGAGAGTTCTCCCTTGAGTAACTTGAATGCAAATACAAGGTCTTGCTTTATACGTCGTTGTTGCAGAGATAAAAGGTTAAACTTACGTAGCCTTTCGCTATAGCAAGGGATCGGAGATTGTCCAAAACATTTTTGAAAGATAATGCGCGTAATACGGGCTTGAACTTTTTCAACTTTGGTTATGTCTTTCTTTAAGTAAGGGCTCCAAACAACGCTTGCAAATTCAAGGATTGGCCGAACATATGTTTTATATGCTTTCAAGAGTATTAAAGGATTTCTCTGTTTTATGGTTTTGTTAATCGCAAACCAGGCTCCCATTCCTTTAATACACATTTTGCCTATATGATCAACGTATTGCCAATTGTTTTGCACTTGTATGCCAAGATCTCTAATTGTACTAACCGAACCCAATGCAAAGTTTTTCACTTCGTAAACATATTTCATGTTATTTTTTCCAAGATATAATACACTGCATTTTGATTCGGATAATTCGATTTGCCAATCATTGCAAAAATCTGATAGAGCGTTTAAAGAGATTTGGAGTAATTTATGTGAATTACTTCCTACCAACCTTTTCTAGCGTAACCATCGTATTTAAGTACTTTACGCTGTCTGGGAGAGTAAATAAGGCGATCATGCAGAATTGAAAATTAGAACATACCATCGTCTGCATTATACTTTGCAGAGGACCGCTCTTCGTCATAGAGCACCTCCTTCGGCAAATGGACTCTAAAAAGAACAAACCAAGTGAAACCCATAGCCGAATAACGGTAGTACAAACACTAGGATTGGCACGCTCTCCTTTTCTTTCATTACTGTCGAGTCGATTTTCAATCAATTAATTGCCTGGATACATAAACATTTACAGTAATCTAACACGTCACACCTGTATGTATAACTACCATAGTATATCACCCACTAAATACTCCTTAATAGCCATAAGTAGAAACAAATAACTAAAAAAAAGGACCCACCTCAAATAATACGGCTTGCTGCAGAATAAAAAGAAGTTCTCCGCATATTCAATCTCCGTTTCGGCAATTTTCGCATACGGAGCCTTGATCGTGAAGATCAGAAACTCGTCGTCTTGAATAATAGAGAATATAGGGGTGATCATTCTGAAACGTAACAATAGTTGAATGAACGACAGTCCTACAGTGCAAAAATAACTTCAACATCAACAACGAGGAGAATAGATTTTAAAAAAAAATGCAAACATAAAAACAAAGAAAATATAATCAAGCACCCCAAACAAAAGTTGTAAAAGACAATACTATATCAACTTATTCTTGGAACTATAGAAATAGCGAATGATCAAGTGCACAGTAATAAGAGAGACAATGAAAAACCGAATTATTAGATATTCAAACAGTCTAGCAAACTGCATGTATAGTTCAGGAACAAATAAAGAGTTGCTTCAAAGTTATCGCACATTTATTCTAGAATGCTTCAAGTTTGTTAAATTAAACTATTACGAATGAGAGCTCTTAAGTTTAACCATTACTCGTAAGTTTACCAATAACATCCAACCAAAGTTGCCGGGTGCTCTGAACCGCAACCGTAGACGGATTTGATCCATAAATCGCGTGCACACCATCCTAAACAAACTGTATACATAAAAAAAACTCCATACTCAGGTCACGCTGAAAAACGTACCGGTCAGCCATGTATAGCTCGGTTTGGTTACACATTGCCCTACCTCTAAGGTATCGTGACTTAACGTGGGTGGTACAAACAATATACGGTCAACGTAAACATTTACCCCCAATACAAACTAGTTATGTGTTTGTCGAGAAAAATCAGAAAAAGAAAAACCCTGGATTTTAACCGAAACAAGCCCAACTGAAAACTGAACCTAAAACAGCAAGCAGGCAGACTACCTATGTGCCCATTTTACTTTGTCATCATCTATCATCTAACCACCATGATCATATCACATAACCAATAACAATAAATTTTTTTCTTAAAGCGAAGAGCGAAGTACTGGCCGGTTTTGGAAACACATCCAATAGACCAGCATTCTTATGCGCTTATGCAAATGAACATAAATTAGCATAACTACGTAAGTATATAATATAGTTGTTCGCTATGCGTTTCAAAAACCGGCCGGTATTTCGCTTTAACTCACCACTAAACAGGTCCTAATGTATTCAATCGCATACAATCCACAATCACTTCCATTTGTCTGCGTGGCACAGAGTACCGGAATTGGACTTTCCGATGAACAGCCGGGTAACAAAGGGGATATCGCGCGAGCTACCTGGAACAGAGTTTTTTTTTCAACCACGTTAATTTTCTGGGCCTCAGCGGCTGAGCACAAACAATGCCAATAAATCGCACCTACTCAATGTTCACCTTATAGGTTTCGGCACAGCAAGATCATATATTTTTTCGGGCACAAAAATTATCGGATCATTCAGGCCCCTGTAAATTTTAATGCGTTGTTGAAACACGCTGATTTGTGATCATCCATACTAGCTCTCCAAACTCGTAGTATAAGTATTACAGTACTACCTCACGTGCCACCACTTTGTTGCGACCCGGAATACTGTCCATTGAGTAGAATTTCTTATCCGCTGTCACATAGGCCATCACAGACCTGAACAGAAAAAAAACTAAACGAACTCGCATAAAAATCCCAGTGCGTAGTATCAGTTAGTAAGATCTAGAAAAAACCTGAAATAAAAAAAAAACCACAAACAAAACCTGAAATAGAGTTCTTAAGAGCTGAAACGTACGCATTCTTACAAGGTCTATGCTATTGGATTACTGTATGTATATATTCTCATCTCTTACATACTTACACACCCATATCTACCTAGGAGCTACTTCTAACGTATACCACAAGTGTAGCTACCGAGAAATGAAAACAAAATAAGTAGCCAACTAAAATCTAACCAATGATTCCCGGAATTCACTCGTGTGGGATCTCCAGAATCACTTAGTACGAACAAAACCTGAAATGTACATTTTAAGTGCCGATGTATAAGTATTCGCACAAGAATTGTTGAATTGTATAATTAACACCTGCTAATGTTCTAGCATGCCCTACTATCTGCTGATTTGTTTTATGTCACAGAACACATAATAAAACATTACACAATTTCGCTTACCATTTCCTTCTTGTACAGCTCAAGACCACCAAAGGCAGCTTCTACGTCATCACCGAGAAACTTCACCACTTCACATTCTGGAGCATTCATTACGGCGATCTAAATGAGCCAACCTTATAAACTTGCCCCGAGTTTTATAATATCAATGTATTGCATACAATTCACTAACAACCAACTAGCACATAATGAAACATTCATTGCAAACTACGTAAGCACAACATGATGCCAAGCCAGCCGAGCTCAATATTTGAAAAAAAAAATCAATAAAAAATGACTATGAGACAAGGATTAAAGAAAACACAACCACCCACCGACTGCTTACGCTCCTCTGGCAACTGATCAAATATGTATTGAACCGCAAATGTTATCAAACGATCGTTCAACCATCCACCGGCTCTAAACTAAGATTATGTTAAGGATCATCGAGCCATTTAGTTAATTAACAACAATGACAGCGCTTGGCGATAGGAGATAGGACTGTGAGAAGAGTCGTACCGTAATTCGCTCGAAAAAAGACAACTTTTTTGATCAAATATATCATCTCAGTTAGCTATTATTATTAAAGGATCGTTAAAAAATCCACCGATTCTAAACTGAGATTATTTTTAACTGAGATTATTTTACGCCATGTCCAACCAGTTAGTTAACAACAATGACAGCGTCTTCTGATAGGACTGTGAGAAGAGTCACACCGTACTTTGGTCGAAAACCTATGAAAAGTTCATGCAATTTGTTCCATAAACTACAACCAAGTATGACAGTAGAACCTCATCAAATTTTTTTTGCATAAAAGTAAAGTGGTTACGGTAAATAAAGTATAAAAACATAAAACAACCAACTTCAACAGCTCCAGATCTCCTTCATACAGAACCACGTCTCCGTATGATAACAATCGTTGTTCATCTGCCATCTGAAAGAGAAACAATAAATTATAAACGAAAGTGAAACGCGTGAAAAAAAATCAGACGGATATTTAGAGATTTAAAAATACAGCTCACCGATTAGTATCGAGTTTTCAAATCAGCGTACATATATATGGGTTATGATATTTTATTCACAAATATACAGAAAAAGCCCCTTGACAATAATATTTTCTAAAATACTACACGCTTCCTGTAAAAAATCTCACCACGGTCCCCAATTTTTTACAATGCTAGCCTAGCATGATACCCCAATTGACAAATATATATATAAGTATAAACACTACGATCAACCGCATAACACAGAACCCAGTACAATACTAACATGTTATTAGAAAGCAGAATACCTAATAGAAAAACACCATGATTAATCGTATAGTAATGAAACCCATTGCCCAGTCAGCACAGTACAGTATTCTTAAAAGAACTGCAATCTAGACGCTTAAACCGGAAAAATCTCAAGGTGTAATATGCAAGGAATCTCGCACAATCAATTCAAAAAATAAATTCAAAACCAAACAAACCAGTACAGTGAAAGGCCAGCCAATTTCATCAATATGCATCTGCTAAGGTGCAAAAGTTGCAGCTGCAACCCACACAACAATAGTATGTGTAAATGTATGCTTAAAATTATACCAGGGAAACATTCTAGACCTTAGTACAGACAATGATAGGAAACTGGGGAGAATTGCGTGAGAATCTTGATAATCAGATAAACTAAATTAATTTCAAACACTTAGCATAAGTGAAGAAAGAAAACATAAGAAAAGTATGCGAATACATGTACAGTACAAACTACATCAACAGTACAAAATATCTAAAGAAAGGACTCTATCATCAGATAGAAGTAGAAAATAAAAATAAAATTCAATTCAATTCTAAATAGCTAAGTCGCGCACCTCATGCAATCCACTGCTTCCCATATCTATCCGGTTCTGGATATTTCTTATCCACTAACCACGGTTCATCTGGATTTTGATATCGAGCAATCGGATAGTCAAAGGGTACTTCAATCCGTTTTGGATCCTAAGATAAGGCAATCACAGGTTAAAAGGAGCAAACTAAGACCAGTCACCAACACTACAGAATACTCCAAATTACGATTAAAAAAAGAAAAAAGAAATTAATGCAGACTTCTCTTAGGATTCGATGACATGTTTACATAATGTTAAAACAGTTAAGGGCTTATCTTTTTTGGAGAATCTATGCGCATGGCATTAACAAGAACTTCCCTACTATGCCTTACATAACAACATACTTGGGGAATAACAAGGAACTCAAAATTTGAAAACTGACCAGAATAAGCACTCCAGCTTCATAACTTCTCACCATTAATTGTTCTCCGTTCTTCTGAATATCACCCCAAGCCGCCTGAAATAGGTTGACAAGTTGACATACAAGGGAAAAAATCCTGATTGACGAAAATTTCTACCAACTACAATTGGAGGTCATACGGTCATACAGTAATATATTACATGCTGATGTAAAATAACATGCAGTGTTAAGTGTTGTGTTGATGTAAAATAACATACAGTATGCGTGTCAGTGTGCACGTGTAACAACCCACCCAACTACGAATACCGCCTAACGTCACTGAAGCTGTAACTGGAATAAAACTCACTTTACTCAAATTTGCCGACGTGAGCAACATCCACTGCGGGACACCCTCCAAAAACTCGACATAACTTTTCACGTGCGGCATTGCCCGACTACGGCCACGAGTCTCCGAGCGCCAACGACACATTTTGCTTCTAAAATCGGGCATCTATAATAAATAGGTTCTCAGAGGCGAGGCCACACTCACCACTCAATTCCCCGTCTTTTTCTCTGAGTGTCTCCTCACGTTAGAATGATATTTTCTGTTCTCAGGGAAAATTTCCCCGAGGGAATCGGAGGGGTGAATATGGCCTCAGGTTTCACAACCATAACAATAAGCAATCCAGACTGAAACAATTAAATTTTAATTCTAGGATAACTCGTCAGTACTACAATCACCGGTATAAACCACTGAAATGTAACTGGATAACTAGACAGTACTACCATCGCCGGTATATAAACTATACACAACTGAAATGTATTCCATCTTCTTACCGCAACCATTGCTGCTTTGTGTCCGTTGCACTCGAATAGGGCAGACTGCCACCAGCCACGTATCCTTCCACACTGTCCCTAACTTGATCACTGGTGGGAAAAATTAAAAACAATCGCTCGCTTCCTGAAAGAACACATTTGAAGCCAACCTAGAAAGAACAAACCTCTTTTGTAAACTATTCGGATGCTAATGCTCACAAACAGAGTTTCCCGAAATACGAAGTGGGTATCATGAAATCGAAAACCTACGAAGTGACTGTCCATACATGCATATAAAACATAACATAGCATAACACTTGTTACGATAACAAAATGTGTATGGTATGCGTGTGTGTACTCATTCTTAACCGGTTTAATTGCTCAATTTTGACAAGTTTAACATCATATGCGATCTTCTTGTCTCACAAAAGGTTTCGTTCTCTTTCAATGGTACCATTGAATACAGCTTGTTCGGTATAAATTCCAGGCCAGAAAATTCAATGCGATAAAATTCACAAGTGAATTCACAAGTACTATTCCCACCTTTCTGCTTCCCTCCTCGCAGACTATTCAAAAACTGGGAGAACATCCACTGCTCGGGACGATTTCCCAAAGAGCCTAAACAAACACATATACATAATATTTTGAGCCGCACACAAATGGGGGCGGGGTGTCCGAGCAGCCGAACCGCACGTCGAACAACATTAAACATTAATCGGACATACATTAAACCGAATCACAACACTATGGATATATTCATCACCTCAAAGATGCAATACAACATCCTACAGGAAAGTGTGATGCGCACGAGAATAGCCTTGTTCGTTAAGAATCACAGCAAGAATAAGAATATAACTCAATAACTAACCAATTGAACTACACTGCGCGACAAGGAGCGCTGATGATGCAGTGGCTTCTTTCCTTGCTTCCGCGAGAACTTTCCGGAGGCGAAGGTGTCCAAACTACGAAAAAAAAAGAAGGTGAACCTTTGACGCAATAAAGACAGACAGTTACAGAAAAACCATTGACACCATTGAGTGTAACTGAGATGTATTTCGCAACCACGTTTTACCGGTCACCTTTACCTCCTCATGTAAATATTGTTGGTGATATAAGCCAAGCCAAAATGAAACAGCCACCTACCCACCAAGTTTTTCCGATCTCCTTTATGATATCCGGGGCATGAGAACAACAGTCTGTCAGTATTTTCCAAAAAATCCGCGCTCGCAATTCGCTCTGTCCAATAATCAAGAGACGACAGCTTATAGCTAAAACATTGGTGAAAACTGCGACGTCGGACTGTAGCACCCACTGCTTTTCAACAGGACATCAGCAACGTAATACATCCTTGAAACATGGTGATATGTCATGTTACCGATGCCAGTTGCAACAGATTTGGACAAAAACATGACGCAGAGAGTAAATAAAAACTAACACCTTCCTTTCGTACTATCGCCGACCAACAGTCACGGTGCATATCAAGTATTGCAATGCAACATTGACAAACAGTACTCTTACACTCTTAGTTCCAAGCAACCTCAACTATACAAACGTATACCCGTAATTAGTGAAGGACTTGATCCCTTTACTCTGGTGGGTTCGGTTTACGCATTTGTTGTCATACATATTTTCTTTTCTCTCTTTATGTGTTGCTTAAAATAAACCTTTATAAAAAAACGAAAAGGACATACTCTCTCATGTACTCCAGTAAATCTTCTTGAAATGGAGAATTGCTCTTTGTACTAGAATCCAACAAAGCGCTACAGTAATAAAATCCCTGTGTTTTGCCTCCCCAGTCACCTAAATATATAAAAGAACTGTAAGTATAACTTAAACAAAACGAAAACCTGAATAATATAAGTCAGCAATGACAAACGGATATGACTCCTGTTATATTCCCTAAAACTCAAATCCACTTATTTATGGCTCAAATATGAGTTCATACACATCTGTCATTTCTATGTATTAATTAATACGAAATTGATTGTACATCCGTCATTTCTATGTATTAATTAATACGAAATTAATTGTACGAAAGTCAACCAGACCTTACCCTCCACAAGGTTCGCAGTCATAACCAGCACGTGAATCCTCCCGCTTGTCTCATAAATAGAAATTTTCGTATGATGCGAACCAAAGGGAATCGGCATCTTGGCACCACTAACCTAAACACTACATTCAAGCTCGAATATAGTTTTAACAACATCTGTCCACAACCAGCCAATTATTATAAGTGCACGTAAGCAGATATGCAGAAGTACGTCGGTTTTTTTATGCAGACACAACTTGACACTATTTCCACACAGAGAGTACAAGAAAACTGAAAATTCGTCACAACTACAGTAACCCAAGAAAAAACACTAAGTTATAGTTCTCTCACTTGAACATTTTGCGCATGCATTTGTTCACACAGCCGCCGAACTTCCGTCGCCGTAGTACCATTACTTGCTCCAACAACCAGAGTGATAGGCGTCTTACGCAAATTTGGGGGATATTGCCTGTAAGACAGAACATCACTTAGTAAAACATTCAACAAAAAATACAAAGAACCCATCTGTCAATTATCAATATCAATAGGTTGAAGTTTCTGACAACCGATTTGTAATGATCCAAGAAATTAACTAGCAAATACAATTTAGGTGATTATTACTCTTTCCTCATCATATGCCATCAACAGTACAACTGGTTTCGTTATATCTACATTGCTTTCTCTTCATTCTTCATCATATTATTTGATGCACACCTCGGTGTTATTTAATAAATAAATAATGCCTAAACGGTACAGCCCTCGTCCTTGTCAAAAATATAAAGAAACTGAAGCCCTGCAACTTACCTCAACAGCCAGTCCGGTTCGATCATAAAGTTAAAGTGAAGACTCAATTCCGGTTTTATCTCATTGAGTAACTGTGATAGAGAGAACGCATTCTCATTGAAACACTCGGGAATATCGCGCACCTAAAAGAAAGAATGTTTCAGAGCAAAAAGAAAATTGAACGCCTATAATATTAGCATTGATCGCGTACATACATCAAATACACCAACATCCTTATGCAGCCTACGCAAATGAACATAAATTAGAATAAAAAAAATAGAGCTAAATTCGAGCAAATTAGCATAAATACGTAAGAATTCAGTTATCCACAATGCGTTTCAAAAACCGGCCGTTATTTTTAAAGCTCAATCTCAATTAGCGTAATTTTCTGACTTTTGACCTATTTATATGTACGTTTATACTCTGACTACCATCCTTAATAGCCTTAACAGTTAAAACACGACGATTAGTTAATCTCGGCAACACTCTATAACGCTTGGTCGTGAAACGAGCAAAATGAAGTAAACTAATAAACTAACTAAACAATTAACTAACCTTCGTGTAGTAAACATGCCCGGACGTCAGTCTGCCTGTTTGCAAAGATGTGAAGTTAGAAGTCTAAAAAAAAAACAATCTAAATATTACTTTTTATCACTGATGATATCAACTTTCCTTTCGATACAGGGCAATTGTTAAGATTACTTGAATTTGCGTACTAGATTATACATGATCTTTAATTTTGTTTAACGTTACGTAGATACCTACATACTAGCAACTGAAAGCTTTGGTAAGTTATTGTAACTTGTAACAAACTTTATCACCAAGTGGTGATATGCTATACTTCCTTGCGCCTATTCAGTGAAGAACTGCTTTAGCAAATAGTAACACACCGTCAAGCTGTCACAATAGTAACCCACAATAATCCTCACGAAGGAAACAAAGCAACACTTACAACGCAAACGCATTAAAACAAAATACAAACAATATTAAAAACATAATAATAATAAGAATACCGTTGGGTCCACTTTTCTCTTTTTCACCGGACCACCAGATCCACAAGCCTCAGTGTTCACTTTAGAAGATCCAACATTTTTCTTGATCTCGTTCTGCCGGTCACCATAGCGCCGCTTCATTAACCTAAAATACACAATTCGGAAAGAAATCAAAGAACGCACAATAAAGAATATACAACGAAAACAACTAAAGAATACACAAAAAAAGTAGAGAAATATGCCGTGTTAGGTACTCAACGTTGCCGAAAACAACAATATTTCATTTTCCATAACGACATAAAGACATAAGTCATTTACTCCTCAACAATAACAATATGACAAGGATCATAACAAAAACGTAATAAATATAAACAACAAACACTTATCATTCACAAGTCATTACCTAAAGATGAGAAAATATAGTGTTTTGTCTCTTGGATTATTCGACGATACACATAGAAGAACAAATGGAAACCATAAAGACATGAAAAAACGTAAAACAACCATACTAATCTAATCATAACAAAATCATTTCATAAAGTTGAAAAACCAAACAAAAAGCACATTAACAACATTTCGTAAGCTAAAGCTCTAAACTCCTACCAAGAAGGCACGATGATAAGTGAAATATGACAAATTAGAATAATAGATCTCAAAAAGCACCTAACCCAACATTTCTCTCTTCCTACCACGAAGCCGAATTTCGTCCAATTTCTTACCAACTGCTTCGCCTTGTTTACCGTTCACGGAAGCATAACTGGAATTGAAAAAAACTATATACGATATAAACTACTGAAATGAGAGAATGAGAGAATGAAAGTAACCCAATAATGATCAAAACCTCGTAGTACAAAATCTGCAAACAACAGAAGAAGCAAATAGAGCGAGAAAGCCAGTTGCTTCTCAAAAGTGTACTTCATGACACATCATAAATCCAAACAAAACAAACAAAAAACACTAACCCTTTCATAATTGACTCCATAATGTGATTTGAATCCAAATGTGTCGATTGTATCGCCCGCTCTAGTACATATAAATCCACACCCTTCTCCTCTGGGTTCACCTGGAAAACGGCTAATTAAAATGTATTTCTTGACAATTAATTTTGCAGTTCTCTCTACCAAAGAGAGCTGCGCCTAAATGATTTACCAAGCTTAGGAGTCAAAAGACATGTGTCAATTAGACAGATACTTTCACTCAAGTATACAAACAGCTCCGAGTTCCCAGGTTCCCACAGTCAATAGTCAATTACGCAGCAACTGATATACACACCTTTCCAAGGTTACACAGTCCAAAATCGATGAACACCAATTTCGCCGGATTCCCATCCCTTAGCATAATGTTCGAAGTCGTCAAATCACCATGGACCAAGTTAACCGAGTGCATTTTCCCTACACATTCACCGATACGATAGCCAAGTGACGATGAAGCCTCCTGGAAAATTTACCTCGTTGAATTAACAAAAACAATCAAAGTACCCAATAACGTCAAATATCATTTAAAAAAAAACCAGATTAGGCAGCTACAACCACCAAGAAACAAGCACCGTAATCGAGTCCAGTTAGTAACACTCCTGATACAAAATCAGAACCCTCTCGATAGCGGCACACGACACAAACACCCAGAATAAACATCTCAAGAACGTTGTGCCTATACAACATTAGCTTGCCACTCACCACATATTCTTCCGAGTTCTTGGTCGTTCTTTCAGTTTCTATCCACTGTTTCGCAGTGCATCCAACTATCCTTTCCATAATAATGCGATTATTTGTTTCATCGACAAAGTACACTGTAGGAGAAGCGACACCAATCTGAATGTTGAACACATAAAATGGTGGTATGGTGGATGGTGATATGCTGGATGGTGATATGCTGGATGGTGATATGCTGGACGGTGATATCCTCTCTCTCTCTGGCTATCTCTGTCTCACCGCACACACTACTACTTACTACTTCTCTTTCACTGCTACCTCTCCTATTTCTCACTGATGTCATGATATCTCTCTCCCCCTCTGCTATACCTCTCATTGCCTACCAAAAACCTCTGATAAATGGATAATAAAATTACTTCATATAGAAAAAGAAATAAGATAATCAAAATTTTAAGATGCAACGTACCGATCCCGCCCGTTGTATTCCCTTCAATTCCGCCTTCAAGCGCAATTTGTTGAGACGCGAATCCAAAATTTCATGCCGATATTTTTTGGAGAATCTATTCGGGAAATAATTTAGAGTAGGTCACGTGCGAAACCAATTAAACGACTAGTAATCCAATCATTCATATTTCAATCCAAGTTGAAACATCACTAATAATCGGCCAAAACATAATGCTATTTCGAGAGATGCCCAAGCGCCAAAACCCGCCTAAATGTGCGTTTGTATATAGCGGTAAAGGGGTAAAGTAAGAGAAACACATACAAAAGTAACAAAAGTATATGGATTTCTCGGTTCGTTTCGAAGTATCGACGCCAAATTCAACATTTGCACCCCCACTATAAACAAGTAAGTTATAGACAATCGACGACGCAACAAACCCGAGGGAACTCACAGTAATTGAAAAGGAATAAAAAAACCTACCGTTCTTTAATCATTGCTGGTCGCCCAAGGTAAACACATTCGTAAAGCCGCGCCTCTGCACCTTGCCTAAATAATGATTACTATAATTTTCAGTAATCACTATTGAAATTCGTCTAGATCCCAACTACGTTCACCAAGTTCAATTTACTTGCGTGAAAAGGTCACAAACGCAGTGCAAGTGCACCTAGGTGTTAGCTTTCGTTTTGTATTTCATATTCATCATCAACTACAAACCTCAGGATCAAAGGATTCAAACTAGAACTGAGCAAAACAAAAACAAATAGAGATTCCTCGTCTGGAGGATGGCCTTCTGGAAAGTACGGGATTTTGATTAAACAAAATACAAATGCAAAAAAAAATTCAACTCCATACCGTAACGAGGCCTTATCTATCGAGTAGTTAAATCCGGCTTCAAAATCATCTTCCACCACGTCGAACTCGTCACTTTCACTCATGTTTACCTAGAATTATTTATTACAATCATAAATATATTTCGCAAACTGTTTCTATGCTTACCTTTTCGGATGCATGCTTTACTGCAATGTAAAGATAAACACAGAACTACAAGGATAAAGGAAGCAAAACAACGCGAACAAAACAGTCAACAAGTCAACAGAATAACAAACGAAATAAATATCAATGAACAACGTGAAGACGTTGAGGGAAGCAAAGAGAAGTAGGAAAAGTAAATGTGGTTGATGAAGCTTCATATTCCAAAAAAGAGCAAAAATTATAGACTCGAGTATGATAAATCGACGGGTTTATCATACAGAACTCAACACATGCCTACATAATGTTAGGTTATAGGTTACCTAAACAACGCCTTAGAAATTCCCTCACTGGATATTTCGAAGTATATACATAAATCACAAATAGAGTCACCAAAGTAATTGGAATTTGTAATACCGTACTCTTTTAACACAGGCATAGTAATCAACAATATGTAATGGTACATTCTATTGAACTGTGAACCCTTTTAACACCTTCAGGCCATTAACTAAGGTAGACTAACTCAAGACACCCTAAAAATTCTATTCTAAAACCAAATGAAAAACTACTCGTCTTCTTCACTCTCTTCCTCGCTTTCTGACGGTGGAAGGTCCATTGGCCGCTTTCTGGCCTCAATGGACTCGCGCTCAATTTTTTCCAAGAACCTGATAAATAAAAAAACATTTAAAGGGAATGTCAAGCCGGTTTTGCATGTTGAGCTCAAAAAAAGCTTATGTTCTGAAGGTGAGGAAAGTGAAAATAAAAACAAACAAAAACTTTCATACAAGAAGAAAAACTATTTCAAACCCCTCCAAAAAAACTCCTTCAATATGGGATTCTGGTCATTTGGACAAAATCAGAACTATTCTCTGTCCGCAGGACCGTTTGTGAGAAAGAGGAGGGCGCGAGAGAAATTTTTTTAAGTCAGCAAAGAAAAAGAGGAGAGCGCGAGAGAAATTTTGTAAACTACGGTATTTGTGACCGCGTGTTATAGAATATCTGTGAATCAGGCTTGACATTCGCTTTAAAGCAATATGGAACGTGGCACGGGAGGCGTTTTAGATGCAACTTGTACTCCACTCCTGTGCCGGACATATACAGAAGGATACATAAGAAGCTGATACATGGGAATGCTACAGCTACACTGCGGTAGAGGGTTCAAAGATACAGATTCCGCTACGAATAGCCCACAAGTAGTAACTAAACATACCAATTTTGCTTCTCGATAACCTCTTCAGGCGACTTACAAGCAGCATAAATTTCGAAAACTTCTCTAAAATGATGTATTACTTACTTTGACAAGACATAAACGAGATAGCTTCTTATCGAAAAACTCGCGTGGTGTACGGCTAACTGCACAACGACTAAAGCAAAACAATAGAAACAAAACTACGAAAAGTACTTATTCCTCACCTTGAGGATAGACTACTTGAGAAAGCCCTGCTAACAAAGAAAACAAACCTATTCATATCAATAAACTGGGGTCCATAACTAAATTTGCTCATTAGTTTCGCAGCTTCATCTCTGAACCCGCAAATGTACAGGCCGCCGGCTAACGCCTCGGCGCAGTTCAATTTACACGGTTTACCTTCAAATTCACACATTTACACATAATTAAATTAACACGTTTTTAACCTATAACTGTCCAGTCATGCCTGGCGAAGGGCGAAGGCCCCAAGTTTGACAACTCTAGTCTAGACTATGATTTAAAATCGAAGTAGCAAGCATACTAAAAAATTCAAAAAGAAATTGTCAAAATCTAGAAACTTGGCTCAAAGGTCACCACCTACCAAAGTTCACTTGGTTCGCAGCCACCATGTACGGTAACAGACGATGCTCCGGTGCTCGAACCTAAAAAATCAAATACCATCCAAGACTGGGCACAACCTACCACCGTGATTCAGATTCACTAGACGTAGATACGCTTTCAAGAGAGGCTACTCAACCGCGTACATAGAGAGAGATTCAAGGTTCACTACTAATTACCACAACTACCACAAAACCCTGAACCTTATTCAAATTAGTCCTCTCCACTTCATTCCAGCTGCAATCGACCACACCGAGACCATTCTGCTCAATAAAATCCCGATCTGCTGGTGATAGAGTAGAAACCCCAGTCGGAGACAACACTAGGCCGGGAAAACGGGCACCAAGTCGTATCTGAAATAAGATACTTGGGATACAGTAGTTAAGATACTGTAGTTAAGAACCGAAATACTGTAGATCTCTGATTAGGACCCGTAGTTAAATTATATGCCATATTCTACCTACAAGGCCAGGAAAAAACGAAACCTGGAATACTATGGTTCATTCATTGAGTAATTATACATCAGCGAATTATACTTGGTACATAGTTCATATGAATCACGTTTAGACACAGTTAAACGAGACATTAACGCCTAATGCGGAGAACCATACCGAGTATAGGAGATTTATCACAGAAAAATTAGTGAAAACATTTTATACGCTATCCTCATCCTCTTAAAACATTCACGAAACATGCTGACATTCCGGTGCAAAAATAACATTTAAGAGCGAAATACCGGCAGGTTTTGGAAACGCACCCAGTACATCTAAATCAGCATTCTTACGCAGCTTATATAAGTGAACATAAAAGATAAATTAGAATAAAAAATCGAGCTAAATTCGAGCAAATTAGCGTAAATACATAAGAATTCAATTTTCCACTAATCGTTTCAAAAACCGGGTGGCATTTCGCTTTAATTATAAAATTCTACAACGCACAAGGCACCCACTTCCTCAATCATTCCCATCCTCGCCAACTTCCTGCCCGAACATCTTTTCGGGTCGCACTGATTGAAATCGTACATTGCGAGGCGGACGGAGATCTCAATTTCATCCTGGAAAGACTTTTATGCAACGATGGAAAACGAATTTTACTATAAGGGAACTAATACCGATCGAAAAGATTTGTCAAGAATACCAACAAAAAAGTACTAAAAATAGCTAACTTGAAAAGGAACAGCTTTCTATCGGCCAACAAAACAAGTTCATCTGATTCGGTTTTCTGTCAACGTCAATGTAGCACTGTAGGGCCGCAAGATATTGTTTTACTGTATTCATGCATTGGAAAATAAGTGACGCCATTAGTCTGGTCATCATTGGAAGTGGAGAAAATCTGTGTTGGAAGGGGAAAAATCTCAATGTGCGTCCATAAAACCTGACCAGAACACCCAAAACTCAAAAGATCTGACCTCATCAGAGTCGCCAGACGATGATCCTTCTGATGATGTTTCATTCTCTTGTCCGTGCGGGTATTCATCTTCCACGCTCCGACCCTAAATGGTTACAATGCAACGCGCACAGAAACGAAAACCGGCCACTTCACTCACAGACAGTATGGAGTACAGAACGAACGCGTGCAAAGACCTCGGTCCTTTCCGGAAGGACCGGAAGCGAGATCTATTTATGAACACAAATGAATGACGACGACCAGCATGAATGCAAGAACATCTGATAAGAATTTCATTTCTGCGCAGACTATCATAGCACAGCGACAGCGATTAATGCGTCAGAAAATCTGCAACTTCCTAGACAGGCACAAAAATACCTATACACGGATTATCACTAGACTAGTCTCAAATGAGTTACCACAGTGGTACTCAACTTCAAAACCAAAACTCACCGTAGGTCCAGTTGGTCTCCGCCTACTATTCCCAGCTCCGCCATGATCATTCGATCTTCCTCCGCCTCTATTACCACCTCTTCCTTTACCGCGAGCCATTCCAACTCAAACCTTTGAAAATATAGAAAATAAGCAAATTATTCCATATTTCTTAATAAAACAATGGACAGAGAAGTGGGACAAAACAAACCCACATTCACCAAATATTAAGCAAGAAAACGTATTGCTCTAACTTCACCTATACTTCAACTTCAAATGTCGACAAAACACCACAATCAATGCACGAGTAGCTAAAAATCATTTCTAATAAACGTAA
Organism: Pelodera strongyloides; assembly: GCA_036852015.1. Lineage (NCBI taxonomy): Eukaryota > Metazoa > Nematoda > Chromadorea > Rhabditida > Rhabditidae > Pelodera > Pelodera strongyloides. The sequence goes on along the minus strand of JAANDG010000076.1, from coordinate 218,567 downwards.
ATTGCAAATACAAAAGCACTGAAGGGTCTGTAGCCCAATCAATTAGTAAATACCGAATCATTATATCCATATTTTTATTCATTTGATAATAAATTGAAAATACTATATTAAAGCAAGAAAACTAGACCAAGAAAGGGTTAGAGGACAGGAAAGAAACGATAATTTCATCCAAATTTAAATTCAGAGCCGAAAGAACAAAATACTCTGAGCTCCTAGCTCGTAAAAAGAAAACTCTAGCTTGTTCTAAATAGGATAGAATATTATGACAGCTTGATGCCAGGACACAAGTTGACTTTGCGCACATAAATACATACACGGCGCTCAGAGTGGAAAAAAAGGAAATGAAATTATGCCGCAAATATAGGAATGTAAAATACGGATTTAAAATTTAAATGGTGTTTTGGTATATTTACAAGGGAATGGATCTGGTATACAGTATACGGTAGACTATAAACACGCTATACATACATGCCTAGGAAATAAAGGAAATAAACCCGGATCGACTTAGATAATACTTGAATGGTAAGCCCAGTGGGCTGCACAACAAAATCAAAGCATCCTTTTCCTGACATTATTCAATCTCAAAATACGTTTACATAAAAATAGTTAATCCTAGAAAAGACTAGAGAAAAGACCGAAAGCACAAACATAAGAGAATAATTAAATAGAAAATTAAAAAAATAGAAAAAAAAACATTTTCATGCACCCCGCACCCCACATAACAACAAATATAAACAGATAAAGAAAACAGATTGCGTAGACAAAAAATATACAGACACAGAACAAAATTTACCAGATAGAAAGTAGCCAAATGTAACAATTAACAGCTTAATTAATCATTGAGAGTGAGAGTTCATACGTTCGTAATAACTAGATATTCTACACCACTAGATATGTAGCACACTATGAATATAACGGCTGTGCATTACACTAATTTAGCCGTTAGCTATTTCTTAACAAAGCGAAAAATCCCACAACTTTACCGTTTTGTCAAACGATCCACTTACGATGTGCTTGTCATCAAACTGCACACAAGTTACCCCATCGGTATGTGACTGCAATGTACACAATCGGTCGCCCGTCTCCACGTTCCAGACCTGAATTAATAGCAAACATTTACGGGATGTTAGGTATTACTGTATATATACCTAAGATTAATTATTGTATGTAGTTTGCTCACTATCATTGTGTTTCAGTTATTACTTACAGCTGCTCATTGATCTTTAGTCTTTGGAAGATCAATGTTTCACTCTCTAGTAATAGTAATTGCCCGTTGGCATGATTGTGTGTTTCTGCACGTAGCCACTAGTATATAAGGGCTACTGCCTACGACTCATTGCTCATGATATCAACTCTACCACTGCCTTTTGTATTGCTAATAAACACTGTTACTATTCTCGTCTACTCTTGTCGCTCAGTATCTGTTTGTACAGACGAATATCTGTGAAACATAACACGGGACAATATCAATAACTTAATATTAATATCATAACCAGACCGTTCAGCCTCAGCTTTGGTGCGTACACACTACGAAGACTTAATTGCAATACCATTGGTAGCTCTGTCGACGTGTGCGACAATTAGGAGAGAATAAAAACTTCAATTACAGGCACCGGCATCGGTACAACATGAACACTTCATTATTACTTATATTACTGCGGGTGAGGATTGCGATATGATTTACAAATTTACAAAAATGTAAGCAGCTAATTAGGGAAAATATAACGCAAATACCTTAATCGTTCGATCATCAGCGGCACTCACGAGGCGCCACGCGTCGGCCTAAAATCAGTCACACTTAATTGTTCATTTTTTTTGCCACTGACCATGTCTACTGTACAAACAGAACGACGAAAAATACAAACCGGTCAGTACAAACTACGAAACTACAACAAAATACCCAAAGGAACGACGAACGACTAAAATCGGAAAACTATAGAAAAGGCGAAGCCGTTAAAGAATAAATTACCTGTAGACAACGAACTACTCCAGTATGTCCTTCCGTTAGTCTCCAGTCTATAGTATGGAAACATTTTCCTGAAAATCCAATAAAAAATAAATAAATAAATAAAAAACATTTTACACTCACCCACACCCATATAAAACAACTTTCCCACCGAACAACGACAGAAAACAATATTGAGAGAAACTTAATTCGAAGTTTCGAAGCATATCCACACCTCCATACAAAACAAATTTCCAATTTCCAAGTAATAGAAGAAGAAAAAAGTAATGGGAATATGAAAAAACTGAGAGCACATTCCGTGTGGCGAGAATAGTACACTCAATTCAAATTCGAAGAGTCGGAATCGAACCAACCCACCAGTAGATTAAGAAAAACAGCATCTAGAATCCAATTCGTAAAGTAAAAGATACAAATAAAATGCTTTACCTGTCCGCACATCCCACATTTTGATCATTCGGTCGATGCTCCCGGAAACAATGCGTTGAGCATCGAATCGTACACAAGTCACCTGAATTATCACGTTGGACTCTAATTTACATGAAGTTTGAGTGTTTGAGGTAAATTAAGTAAGTTTGGATAAAAGTAAGTCTTTGGACCTTATTTAAAATAATAAATATAAAATGGCTGATTATATTCCAGCAATACCGGCTCTTTCGGGTGACACCGTATTCGTAAGGGGGTAGCGAAAAACGAAAAATACACATAAAAATGCGATATTAAAGCGAAATGCTAGCCTATTTGGAAAATTAGCATATATGATAAGCAAATCCTATGTATCCTATGCTAATTTTGTACGATTTTGTATGATCAATCGTACAAAATTAGCATAGGATACATAGGATTTGCTTATCATATACAAATTTTCCAAAGGGGCTAGCATTTCGCTTTAAAATGGTATTATACCCAGCTTAGTTTGGAAAATGTGCGTATGATATGCATATCCTATGTATCCAATGCAACGTGCCCGTCCGTCAAGCTTCCGGTACCAAATTTATTTAGGATACATAGGATTTACGTAACATATACAATTCCCCAAAGTATATACAATACGTCACGGCTTTAAAATAAAAATAAAACTCACCGCATCCTCATGAGCATTGTGAATCGTCATTTCACACTGTCCCGTCCGCACATCCCAAACCTAAGGAAAAAAAATACTGTCATATGCAATCAACATAAATTAGAATAAAAAATCGAGCTAAATTCGAGCGAATTAGCATAAATACGTAGAAATTCAGTTGTCCACAATGCATTTCAAAAACCGACCAGCATTTCGCTTTAATAAGAAGAACATACCAACAAAACACAACCTCAATACACAGCAAAACAAAATCTAATACAATCAGGTACCAATCAACAACAAAAGGGCAACTACTCCTTTATATACAAGTAACTCACAACGTTATCATAGCCTCAAATTGAAAAAAAACTTACCTTGATTGAATTATCTGCAGAACCCGAAACACATTGAATTTCACTAGTCGGAACATATTGTACACACAACACTGCATCGTTGTGACCCCTAGAAGAAAATTGTCGTGATTGATATCAAAATAAATAAATAAAATCTTTTACTGCATCGTTGTTAAAAAGACATTGACAATCAATGGAATTAACAGACCATCGTAAAAACTAAAGGCAATTGCTCCAGGAATACTAACCAAGTCCAAAACACTCCTAGTTTTCAACTTAGGAAAACATACACTCGAAATTTATTCAAAGTCAGAAAATAAATTTTTTAGAAGGCATCTTGGAAAAACGTTTGCATGAACAAAAAGTCAATCTAGCTATCTAACTTCAAAGTATAAATATAACGAAAACAAAAAAACGTACGTAAAGCTTCGCTGGCATTCTCCATTTTCCAACGACCATAATCGTAGTGTGTGATCATAGGAGCCAGACATCAACGTCTTCTCATCCATCTGAAACCTCATATCAACACTTATAGGCTTAAAGGGACAGGCCCATCAAAATAAACCTATATTTACGATACGTTCATAATGACAATCAAGCATTTTTATTACAATATATACAAACTAAATTTCACCAATTTTTCTTTTTTTGCATATATAGCTTTGAAATCTGCAGTTTTATGGTATACATTTGCGTTGAGCGCATTGGAAAAAAGTTTTCCAGGGCGAATAATGGTAGAATTTAGTTTGTATATATTGTAATAAAAATGCTTGATAGTCATTATGAACGTATCGTAAATATAGGTTTACTTTGATGGGCCTGTCCCTTTAAACTCCCAGTTTCCCTTCGTCACTTTAGACCGGTTTTAGAATAACAATAAAGCAAACAAACAAATCAAATCAAAGATTCGGCGATGAAAATGGTTTTGGCAACGACTAACGACATAATAAGATTATAACACATGAATGCCAATACAATATGTATGAAAGGGGACATGAAAAGGCAAGAGCAGCGGTAGACTTACAAATACTGTTTCATTGTTTCAAACTAACATTATACATTCTAGGTCGCTAAGGCATACCCAACCCACGCTTTATTCAAAATTCAAACAAACGAATACCTGCAGGCATCGGACAAAGTTTGTGTGTCCAAGCATCGTTTTCCGGCACGCAATACTCGACCACTGATGGTTCATGTCCAGATTCCACACCTAAATTAAGCTAGATTTACTCTCAAAATATCATCTTTAATTTGATTTCTGAAATTCTGACCAAATGTAAATGTGCACTGTTGGTGTTGGTGCGCAGTGCGCACTAGGGCCCACTGCACAACTTTTTATACAAAGCTGAATTCTGACAGCGAAGAAGACGTGCCTGAAAGACATGCCGGAGCAGAAACGAAACACGTACCTTTATCGAAAAATCATTTGATCCAGATGCAAGCGTATTTCCACTAAGATGTAAACAACGCACCTGCAATGGAAAAATGGAATTGAAACAGTTTTTTAATCAATCAAAATACACTCGGTTTCCTATCACTCCAAAACTTCATTACATTAAATTAGAAAGCGAAAGCAAAGCGATAAATAAAGTATCTGGATGTAGATAAAGTATAACTTACAGTAGCCGAATGACCGTTGAGGGTCATTTGTCCAAGCGGGTGATCTCGGCGCAAATCCCACAGACGAATCGTACTGTCACTACTGCCGGATACCTGAATCATGCCATTCATTGAGAAACATTGTCTTTTTGGACACGAAACACTGGTCGTGTCTGTAACCAGTATGTGTTCCAGTTCCTACAACTTATCTTGGGGAATCCTAGTACCCGTTTTTTTTGGCCACCACAAATAAAATAACATATACGGTAACGAGTACCGACACGACACGGTAACGAGGAGAAACAGCTGAACGCTGAAGTCCAACACAAAACTGGCTGATGCCAAACACAGTTATACATAACAACAACTTACAATACGTTCATTATCGAACTGAACACACGAAATTCCTTGTGTGTGGCCATGGAATGTTCGCACTACGCATCTACAATATTTAACTTCATGACTAACACAACAGCCGTTGCCGTTGCAAAACGAGCCAAGCATAACGCGAAATGCTAGCCCATTTGGAAAATTTGCATATGACAATCAAATCCTATGTATCCTATGCTAATTTTGTACGATCGTCCACGGCAATCGTACAAAATTAGCATCGGATACATAGGATTTGCTTATCATATGCAAATTTTCCAAAGAGGCTAGCATTTCGCTTTAAATTCGTTAGATTATTCTAGAAGTATAGCATTTGGTGGCACTGATAAAAAAAAATCCATACGTCAATCAACACAGTCATAAAAAGATCAAACCAATAAAATCTCTTAATCTCTTAAAATCCATAAACTATTCTCTCGACTCTTTCGCCATTCGCCAATCAATATTGACAAGATGACAAGAACATCATTAATAAATATCAATAAATACCTTCCAGCGTGCCAATTGCTCCATAATCGATATCGTTCCGTAAACGCCTCTTTCCACCGTACAACACCGCCAGTTGTGTGCTGGACAAAATGGTCGCGCTCCACTTCCTAAATAAAAACTTTTTTTTACCTATTAGAAAATAAATCTTAAAATAAAACCATGTTTTACGAATTGCACATATGCACATATACCGAAGCAAAATCACAAACTAATTAATTCATTAATTTCCACATTCGGAAGCTAATTTCTACCGCTAACATTGAAAAGGCACATCAGTAACTGGTTTTCTAACAAAAAAACCTACCACACTGCTTAGACGATAGTTGTGCGGGTGATGGCACAACGATTTCCATACCAGCGGGTCTTGGCTCATCCGGTACCATAACTGCGACACGCGCTGACTTCGACATAACGATACTAAAATAAAATAAAACAATATAATAAAAGTGGGAGTCCCGTCCCCCATATGACCATACGACGGGCACAAATCGGTATAAAAAATGACCTCCGGAATGGCTTCGATAAATTCAGAACGCAATAGCGGCCAGTAGCGGATTTGTAAATTCGAGCGAAATACATCTTAGCTACATAATATCCCAGTGTGCAATGCACGGAAAGTTGGCAGGTCGCGGGGTTTACACAGGATGAGTCACATGGACTATATCATTTACACAAAATAAGTGCCCGATTCTTATTCTTCATTTGTGGGATGTTTCGATACTCGTGCTATCGGGTCAAATCAAATCACCAAAAACGATGCGCCTATAGTAACGCAAAGTGTTTCATCGTAAAATTTTAGTAGATTTGGTGAAACATTAGCATTAGTGCCTAGCTCGAGTTCGTACACAGCAATTTTCAGTCTGTCTGGGAGCCTGGGCAAATACTTCTCCTTCTCACAGAAGTTTTCCGAATGCAAAAGTCCATATACATACCTGGATCGAGGTTCAGCAATATCTTCCGAATGACAAGAGGCGGTAGTAGTGAGAATATATCCCTCAAATTCTCCTTCTCCAACAAACGGTCACTTTTAGCATCATAAACGAGATTGTCCAGCTCGTCAAGTTCAGAATCCTCCAATTCTGCCTGGAATGAAAGAATTTTCAATAAATGAGTTCACATTAACAGAAAATTAATAACAAATGCTTTACCTAAGCCTAAGCCTAAGCATCATAAACGAGATTGTCCAGCTCGTCAAGCTCAGAATCCCCCAATTCTGCCTGGAATGAAAGAATTCAAGATAAGTTTATGAAACTAACTGACATATAATAAAAATTCCATAAGATTCTGCTTTTGTTCTTTTACAGAATAAACAATAAAGTATTAAATATATCAGCTTTTCAATCCATCACCTTCACCTGGATTGCCTGGATAATAACGATAAAACCCATAACCTAATAAAAAAGGTACCACAACATATAATACAAAATCACATTCAGCCTGGAAACAAACGAATTTTGAATGAGTTCATAGTTCATATTAACAGAAAATTGATAACAAATGCATTATGCATTACCTGATTATGGCAGTTAACTGCTTCTGGTAGATATAGCCCTAATCTTTCGAAGACCATTTCAACAAGTTCAACCAACACATAGAAGAGAAGAGAACAACATTCATCAATATCAGTCTGAACACAATAAAAGGTATAACCAACCACTAACTGTCGGGTGAATGCCCTTCTCTCGTCAGGTGAGATCTCCCGCAACCATTGCATGACGAACTGGAATTGGAATCAGTATTTAGTTTTACCTTCATTTGTACGTGAGTAAATTATATTATAATAATTTTTAGATTATTTAGTTTTATTTTTAGTTTCATTTGTGTACGTAATACATATTATTACATTCAAACATTTCAAATAAGCACAGGATAAGGTTCAATTTGCTTCATACTTCGCTCAAAATAAAGCTACCAAAGATCGTACATAAGAGCATGTTCCGAAAAGCTCGCGTCGCGTCAGGATTTAATCGTTTACCAAAACAAGACCGCAATATGCATACAGTGGAATGCTTGAACTAAATCGACATCACCGCGTGCGTGAACACCGGATGGGCGAAAATTTCCCCTGGCATAGCGCATACAAAAAAGTGTATTAGTGCATTGTGCATAACAAAGGCAGACAAAACAAAATCACCTTTTTGGTGCAGACATCCTTCTTCATTCGTTTACTGTTAAGTGAAGACGTGCCTGAACACGGCGAGCACCTGAAAACCAGTTTATAAATGGAACCCGCCGAACTTTTGATATTATTCAACAGTCCAAAAATAATACAAAACAGTTACGCAGCCTGTTGAATAATATCAACAAAGACAACATTCACAAAAAAAAACCCCCACAATAAGTAGAACGTGGAACTAAGAACTATAGTTTTAAACATAAAAAATGAAAACCTTACGCCGAGCAGTATAGCATTACGCCGAGCAGTATAATGAACAAAACGGTTGAACCGACTTCGACTGTTCGACTAGAGTAGAGAAAAGGAAAACGTAAAACTAGCCTTATTTTGGAGCCACTGGACTCCATAGGGTACTGTCACCCTCAACTAACAGAGTTGTTCAGATGTCCTTTTGCTTGATGAACGGCGAGTAACTGCAATAATGTAAAGTAAAAGTGTAGAATATAGGTAGTATGTCTTGAGTCTTGACAATATCTATCCGGAATAAAAAATACATTGCTTACAAAAGAAATACAGCATAAATTGGACTGAACCAACTAGTCAAAGAAAAAAGAACATATTGGAAAGGAAAATATTTACCAGTGAACACAAGTAAAATTGAAGCTATCTAATTAATTCTAATTACAACACTACTCTAATGTAGGACTTTAAACATAAAAAAGAATTCACTAATTCACTTGCTATAAACAACTGGAGAACAAGACTATAACAGACGAGCTTAATCCCATATGAATGATACGAAACAAATCCCCTCTGACTTCACTTCACGGAATAAATTCATAAATTTGTTCGTAGATATGAAAACGATATAAGTTTCAATGTTCTCTAGTATCGCTTTGGCAAAGTTAATCCGACAAGGTTGGCACTCTCTTCTACTGTCTTTTCACAACTCTTGTACTGCTCATGAAGTTGTGACAGACGGCGAGTACTAAAAAAAAGAAGATAATATTCCAAGTCGTCCAAAAGGAGGGTTATCAATAATAGTAAGGGCGCGTTCGGGACACCGAACTCCGAACAAAAAAACGTTTCAAAAGTAGTTCGGGATGGTCGGTCGGAAATGTAAATCTTTTCCACAGTACATATAACCTGTGGGCACAGAGGCATTCACATTGGCTCCAAACATTTCTGCATATCTAAATAGAAGTGGTCTCTGTGCCCACGAGATATATGTGCTGTGCAAGAGTTACATTTCCGACCGGCCATCCCGAACTACTTTTGAAAAGTTTCCGTTCGGAACTCGGCATTCCGAACTCGCCCTTATATCCTTATTTATAATAATATAACCAGTTGCACAATTGCTGCAAGGAACATGAGCGCCGTGTATAACGAATAGATAATTTCCGCAAAATACCTGCTGAGATAAGAAGCATACAAATGCGCGACGTGCTCCATCTCGTGTGGTGCTTTTGAGAAAATGCGTTGTGTTACCTGAAACGGGAATTCTAAGGTCGCGGTAGGGTAGTTGAGGGCTGGCAATGCCAATTTACTCGATACATTTTACTTTTCTCCTTTTCTGCAATGCAGTTTACGTGAATTTTCAAATTCTGCCACATAACCTAAGTAATTTCCAGCACAATAATTTTCCGTCCGCATGACACTTCACTGTTTGCGCCAACCGCCAACCCCAACCCCAAAAACAATACCTGATGTTGTTTCATTTGGTCCATGAGATACGCATATTGCGGGGAGGAGCTGTTGAAGTTCTTATCCGCCTTTTTCAGCTCTTTAACAATCGATCGAAAAGCACGTAGAGCAGTAGCACTGCGCTCAACAGATGCAGCCATTCCCAAGTGACCTTCGTCCTTAACTTGTTAATGCTTCAAACAAGCAAAACAACGCTTATCGACACAGCGAATTAACTAACCGGATAGCAAAGATATCAGTAGACAGGAGGACGAAAGGAAAACAATATGGGCGCATTCGAGTTGGACATTTTCCGGAAAAGAAAAGAAAAAAGTGGTTCGAGATGGACACCCAGAAAAAAAATAATACACGCAAAATAATTGTCGAAAATGCAATTGTACCGTAATTGAAACTAAAATCAATCGATCATTTGCCTGTGTATGCGTGGCAATTGCATTCTTTTCTGGTGAAATCCATCTCGAACCACTTTTTTCCTTTTCTTTTCCGGAAAATGTCCAACTCGAATGCGCCCTATAAACTGTGAAAGAATCTGATTGAAGGATGGATGGAAAAAACATCATGAACTCGAATTTTTCTGTGGTGTACATACACGATGCTACAGTACATCTGCACATTTTTATTTTATTTTTCATTCTCGTGCGCGGCGCATTAAAGACTACTTTTGCGTACGAATGACGAAGTAGGCGCGATCACTGAGATTAGTTACATCCATCAGTGACACGGACCCCCAGTTCTTTTGCAAGAAAAAAAACATACTGGATCTATATTTTTTGGTAATTTTGTCTTTTGCAACAAGCCGTACTGGTTAACCTTATTTCATAAACGTAACATTTTACTACTTTTTTTACAATCAATGAGGTACAATTTCAATCAAGTATTTTCCGTGTATATAGCTTATTAACATTAAATAAAGCATAAAGTTTTGTAACGGGGTCCGCAACGAAATTAGAATACCTCATGTCCGTTTTGTGTTCGGGGCGGTATAAAAAGAGGGTCGGAGCTCACAGGACAAAGAGCTCCGCCAATACTTGTTTCAGGCGTTTAAACGTAACAATGTCTACTTTTTGTCGAAAAATGCGTATTTTGATCCTGCAGAAGATACATACGTTTGCTTAACTGTATAAATAAGAACACTTTTCATAATTAAGAACATGGACGGAATGTCTTCGAAGGGCTTCCTCCATCGCCTTATTCAAGCATATGCACATATGCTCGGCCAAAAACCATAAGCGCACAGATTTTTTCTTAATTCATAGAAACCTTGCGCAGCGTTTATCCATGTAGATGTAACAGATACGTCGGCTTCGCGATAGTAAGCATTTGCATAGTAGCATAGTGTCTTGCAAGGGACATTTCCCTTGCTATTTAATGTTAGTTTAGTAAAGATTTGTATAGTATCTTACAAGGGACGTTTACCTGGACGTTTCCCTTGCCATTTATTTTTAGTTTAAAGTACATTTATTTACTATGTATTATCGTCAGCGGGATAAATAATTCCTTGAATTATTTACCTGCTTTGTACCTGCTTTCTACTGCCAAGTTTAGGTTGACTACTATGTGAAAATTGCCTCGGGAAAATCTTCTAAGCCGAAGTTATTTTCTTATTTCGACTAGCTATCTTCCATAGCTTTACACATTTTTAAGGTGAAACCTCTCTGATTGCTTTATTCTATGCTTACCGTTGGAATTTGCAAAATTGTCTGCATATCATGAGTTTTATCCGCTTCCCTCTTTTTTGAATTACTTGCAAGACATCATTTAAATAACCAAGGGTCGCCAACCCCAGACATTTAATAGCAAGTATATTTTATTAAAGACTACAGACGATCTTCTTGTCTGTGCACAAGCACACGAATGAAGATGTAAACATGCGTTTTTTGTTGTTGTTACTAGAGGGACACCACCTGTCAGTGTGTTAGTGCACAAATGTTGGAATGTTATTAATGATGTTAGCTATATCTTTTTTTTTTTTTTTTTTTGTGAATACCACTTTATTCAGACATGCAATCATCACACATAGACTTAAGCATGTAGAATCCAGGGTCCCGTTTGCTCTCGAAGTCGGGGATCTTCATTTTTAGCTCCAATCCAAGGCGGTGTCTCTTAGCCTTCTACCGTCTACTTCCCATAGAGTGAAGTAGACGGTAGAAGACGGCACAGAAGATAATACAGAGCGAAAGGTCCGTCCTAAGGCTAGGCAAGGGGAGCGCCTTAACTTTATTCCCGACGCCGTGGCATGTTTGCAAGATGGTAGCACTGGGAGGGATTCGAACCCGGGTCGTATGGGTGAGAGACGAGAACTTTGCCAGTGAGCCACGACGCCCCCTTTTAATCACATACACACTGAAGATATTGTCTAGTTTTGCAAAAAAGGACACATCAAACGGTATTGATTAGTTGTTGGCGTGGCAGCCCCTTTTTTGCAACGTGCTTTCTGTGTGAATATCGATTGATTATTGAGGGCTGCCTCTCAGTCAATCCAGTGGGCGGGGCCGAGGCCTTTATAAGCAAGGCGGGTGTATTACCAAGTCATTCTAGGCCATTGTTCCCATGTGCAGTGACGCCTCCAGTTGGCCGAGGGCCATTCTGTTTCGTATTTTGCGGAGGCGTTTGTTATGTGTCCCACCCTCCCACCCTTACTCTGGTCTTTTAGCGGTGTCCGGACGTATTGTGGAGATTTGTCGGAGCGTGGAGGACAGAAGATGTTTCGAGCTGTGGTGGCGGTGACGGCCAGGGAAGGCACGCTGACGGCAGCCTCGCTTCGGGCCTTCGGACGTGGTCCGAGACACGTGGCTCCGAACTACAAGCTTTCAGGTGCGATGTCCGTATTGGTGTTTCTAGTAGGAGATGTACCAGTTTAAGCAGTGGTTCGTTGCGACTGCTGCGTTGTATTACACTTCGAGTATCTGAATGGAAAGGAAAAATATTGTATATTCGATGGCAAAGTCAGCGGGAAAGTGTGCTCCGCCTACAGTACATAGGGAGTTAGAAAGAAATTAGATGTGGAAAGGGTGCTGCGGGTTTTTTTGGTAGTGTGTGGAGTGCTTAGCGCGCGCCGAGTGTTGTTTGCAGCTCGTGGTTTTTCGCTCTTCTGAGGATTTTGGAGTTGTGTGAGCTTCGGTGGCTAGATGTGGAGGCTACTGAGCAACATGTAGTAGAAAGTACTTGGCGGAAGCATGGAAGCGCCAAGATGGTGGCGAGATTGTTTTGTTGGTAGATACGTGTATATGTGTACTGTGCTCAAGTCAGTATTTCAGAAGTATCGCGCATCAGCGCCTGCGGATCCTATACACGCGCTTCTGTGAAAGCGAAGAAAGCAGCACACCGCGTGCTCGAGGTCGACGGTGAGAAAGATGGAAACTTCATACCGGATTAACCTACACTTTGTCGGTGTCAGTCAGATTGATCGCTGGAAGGGCGAATGAGCAAGCGTCTCTTGGTAGAACGCAGGAAAGTTGCCGGGTCTTACTTTTATCTCCTGTATTTCTCTAGTTCTATTCCGGTTTGCTTCGTTTTGGTTTCTCGCGCATGATTTTGTTATAATTTTTTCCTTGTGGTTACTCCTTTTGGTTTTGCTTCCGTTTGCCGATTGTTTTATATCGCAGTGTTTCGTATTGTAGTACCAGTTTTGGCCATTCGACATTATTAACCGTTGTTACTCCATTTTCACTTTCCGTTTTATCTGATCTTTGGTATCCGCTGCTATTTTCTGGCATTTTGGTTTCTCAGCCGCTCACGGTATATTGGTTGAATCTGTGATATGTTACTTTGTGCACATGTGGGAATAAAGCCTTAACCTAGTTGTTGTCTTTTTGCAAAACTCTAGTTTTCATGAAGTGAGTTCCGAGCGAAATGAAAACGTTCATTATCATCTATAAGGAAATGGGCTCCATTTTTATATCTCAAACACCAGCACTATCCCAGCACCACAAGCAAACAAAAATAATCTGTATTGCTCGACAAATAAAGCAAGGTACAGGCTACCACTAATACACAAAGATGAACAGTTTACCAAAATACATGGGGCGAATAATGTAATGTAAATAATGTAAATACGTGATAAGTAATTTGTTTCCAGTCTGAAGTCTCTGAAAATTATCAAGATGTTTGTTTTCAAGTTTTCTATCGAAATATCGAACATCGCCGGATTGACGCGTCAAGAGGCCCCGCCTGGGTCTCGGCCCCCTTATGACCCCAATTATGCCAATATATAGATTATTGACATTCTGACCCATTGCAAGATTGAAAACCGGCACATAATTGTTTTCCTTCTTTTTTTTGAACCGCTGTTCACCGTGGATCCTTCGTAAGTTAGATTTCTTCATTATACCCACTAACATTAGCTTTTACAAAACATTGGATTGGTGCAAAGATGAAAATTTCATATCGAAATCTTTACCATTCAATAATTTAGAATATGTTATGAGAGTGCGAAGGCACTGCAAAAAGAAACGACATCGCAACAGCAAATTCTACCTTTTGGAAATAATCAGTAATTTTAACGAAATATACGCAATTTACATGACAATGCGCGTTGCATAAAATCATGCGACGCGCAGTATTAAATTACTTACGTACCGCCCAGTTTTAAACTCGATTTTAATAAGAATTCTCAGAAGTCGAAATTCGTTCGCCCATTTTACTTCATTCTTTCCGTTCCTTTTCTTTGCGCACTATTATGAATTTGTTGTGTAGCTTTTACATTATGTTTCAGTAATTAAAAAGAGACAATTTTTTTTAGTTGCGGCTAGTCCGGGTATTCGCAGGTCATGGTTGTCCGATCCGGGTGTGGAAAGCGGCGGTAGGATTTTATACCTTTCTTCTTCTTTTTCAATATTCGTTATTTTGCCTTACTGACATAGTTTTAGCACCGTAGCACGTAGCACGGCAAGCAAATGTCCAATGCTTTGTCAATATGTGTGTTAGTTGTGTGAATACCACTTTATTCAGACATACACAATCATCACACTATCACACATAGACTTAAGCATGTAGAATTCAGGGTCCCGTTTCACAGTTCGTACGAACCGAAACTAGGATGGGCGGGGCCTAAAATCTCGGAAAATTACGCGTCCATTACCATTTTGGCTCCGCCCCAATTTTTGATGTTCCCTAATTTTTAGCCACCACTATTTGTTTTAAAATAAAATCACATAAACTGGGAAACGTAGAAATTAAATTAAGAATGTGTTGGGAAGATGGTCTAGACTAACTACGACAGTTATTATCATACAAAATAAATTTGTTTTCAGTACAAACATTATTAACAAGAAGCCACGCTGCGCCCTGTCACAACAATAGTTGAACCGTATAAAAACTGCTATGGATTTTACGGTTCTATTCAAAAATAGCCGCCCCAAGGAAGTGCAGTAATCCCAAGATTGACAATCGTCCCATGGCAGGCTCCTATAGATAGGAAGGCAAGCAAACCGTCCGTACTGAAGTATAGTCGCCCCATAGCGGTGCTCGGGGCCAACCGTCACATTGAAGGATTGAAGCACAGCTGTATAGTCGTCGCAACGAAGTAAAACTGGGAATACACTTTACCTTTGACCCCCATTTCGTATGTCGATTAAGGGCTTTTTAACATCTCCTTGTGCCTCTAAACAATTAATTGGTGATTGTACCGAGTGTTTGTCCAGGAAAATTCATGTTTGGTCACAATGAGTCTTGGTCACATCTAGAACTCGCAGAGATATTCCACGACAAACAGTTCGGAAACGTACTGTAGTCAGAAACATTAAAAAGTTTTTACTGTTTATATCTGTTCGTTAGCATTTCTTATCTACATACTAATTGTTAAGCGAATGAAAAACATTCCTTTCAACAATGCGCTTCCAATACTGTAATGCACTATTAAGATTCTGACTAAGGTAACTGTCCGAACAGTTTGCCGACGAATAATACTGCGAGTTCGGTTTTAAGAAATGCGGTTTTGACGGTAACATTTCTGAAATCGGCATTCAGTGTAAGTACGTTGAGGAAAACTTTTTTTTCCTTGGGCTTGTCTTGGGCATCTCTTCCTAATAATCACATTTCAAGGTATGATGTGTACTTGTTTGAGTAGGGAGGGAGGAGGTCGCTGGTAGCATACACTTGTTTCAAAGCACCTCATCCTCATGCCGCTTACTTTTGTCTATGAACTCTCGGATTGGAAGGATGATACTAGTGTTTTATACTTGCCAAATGTGATAGCATCGGACGTGATGTTACATTGGAACGGTTAGCCTCGCATGCGACGGTTATACTTCCAGAGGATAGACAGTACACGCCGGCGGAGCTTTTCCACCGTGGTTGACAGCCTCATGTGTGGGCAAGTGCATGTGTAGTCAGAGAAATTTAAATATCATGTCCGTCCGTTAGCCGCTGGACTCCTCTCTGCTGTGCGAAGCTTGACTCGTTCGAAAAATGAAGTTCGTCCGGGCGTCGCCAGACATTTGCATGATATGCCCAGAATAGGGGCGACGCCGATGTCCAGCGAGAGTCGTCCTTCTAAGTCTGGGTAAAAGGCGAGCCCTGTCTTCGCCAGAACCTCGCATTATGCCCAGAATAAGGCTACCGTACGAGAATGTGAAATCTATGCAAAAAAATATAAAAGGGGTGCACGGCGCTTTCGCCTAGTCTTCGCCTCCTTTTCGCAAAAGGGTAGCCGGTGTACTCGCCTGCATGTGGCAAGACCACTATAAAAGGGTGAATGCCCGAAGTAGACGTAGTTGTCTGGAGTGTTGGAGAAGACGCGGATGGCACATATCTGCATGTTATCAGGTAAGAAATCCTAACGAGCAAGGGTGTTTGAGCCGCGGTGGAGAATAATCTAGTGTTGCCAAATATCGTGTATTTAGTCGAGAGGAAGGGCCTCAAAGAAATTCAGGGCGTTCTCCACATACAAAGGATGGAGACTTTCGATATTCGGAAAATTCCATATTCTGGCACGTCGGATTATCGTGCCACGCTCGCACAACGCGCAAGATGTTTGCCCTGTACGACTCACGTCGAAGCGAATGGACGGGCCCAAAGCATCTTGTTGAGACGCTCAAGAGAAACACGGTGCTATACTTGAGAAGTTGCATGAACATGAACAATAATTTTGGAATTCCGCTGGCATAGCATCGAAACAAGAAGGGTATTGTGTTGCCGAAAAAGATAAGATGTTATACTGTACCATTTTTCTGAAAACTACACAATGCTGCGTTGTGCCCCAGAGTATCTTCTAGCTAGCGCCAGGTCATTGATCCGTAAAGTTTGATGTAAATGAAAGTATTTTTTCTGAACAAAGTCAGGGCCCCATGTCGCATAAAATGTAGGTTATATTGCGTTGTAGGGGTTTTCTCGAACGAATGACTGAAATATTTTCCTTTGAATGAAATGCGCAAAGTACTCTAATATAGGATGTTGCGCGATTTGAAGCTGTTCCTATAAATTTAAGATACAATATATATATTCTTCTTATTATATAAAAGAGTAACTGTAGCGTAATTTGCATACCGATGTGCGTTACGGAAATGCAAATTTCGTGTTCGGGTATAAAAAGAGTGTCGCAGCTCAATATCGTAGTATGCATATGCAATTGTTTCCTATTATGTGAATTTCTTATGATACGTTTGAAGCTTTGTATATAAGTATGCCCATGCTAAACCAATCATATTTCCATGTGAGTCGCCTTACGCGGCGTGAGCCGACTGGTATATGTATATATATTTACTGAGCACTATGTAATCCTATTTGACTACTTATCACGGGATTTTGCGCTGTCCTAATTTTCTCGAAAACGAAGAGTTGTATTGAGCTAATATTTCTACGGAAATGTTCAAAATTGTCTATTCTTGGGCGCTTTCTAGTTTCAAATTGATCCAGAACGTTTGCGGTGTTGAAAAATAATATTTTTTACATCACCATTTACGGCTATTTACCGTGAAAATGACGACGTGTTTTGCGCTGTACCATTTTTCTCGAAGAATATGGGTTGTATCAAGCTAATTTTTTCATAGAAATGTTCAAAATTGTTTATTCTAGGGCGCTTACTAGTTTTAATACGTCATATGAACTTTGAGGTATGAAAAAATAATATTTACTGCAATCTAAGCAACTTTCGCATTTTTTGTTTTTGGTGAAAATGACGACGTGTTTTGCGCTGTCCCAATTTTCTCGAAGAATATGAGATGTATCAAGCCAATTTTCGCGCAGGAATCTTCAAAATTGTCTATTCTTGGGCGCTTGCTAGTTTCAAGTTGATCCATAACGTTTGAGGTATTGAAAAATAATATTTTTTGCATCACCATTTTTGGCTATTTTCCACTAAAATAACGAAGTGTTTCGCGCTGTCCCAAATTTCTCGAAGAATATTAGGTGTATCGAGCTAATTTTTTTGCAGAAATGTTCAGAATTGTCTAATCTTGGGCGCTTCCTAGTTTGAAGTTAATCCATTATGAATCCTTTCTAAAATATGTATTTTTATAAAGATATTATTTATGCAAAAATTAAATTTTCGAAATTCCCCATATTTCGTCCATTGTATTACCTCGTACTTTTTGCCTACTGCCGACGATTTGCTTGGGCCTACGAACTGTGGTTTGCTCTCGAAGTCGGGGATCTTCATTTTTAGCTCCAAATCCAAGGCGCGGTGTCTCTTACTATGTTCCTCTCCGACCCAAAGTGCCGACCCAACTAAAGCGAAGTCCGACTCTGGGCGGTCCTAGTTTCCGCCCCGGGTCGAAAAATTTGAAAAAGGCGTGGGAGTTGGATCGGCAAAACCACTGTTTGGAGTCGCAGTTGGGTCGGCAACCACCACGGTTTGGAGTCGGCACCACCGTGATTTGTACAGAAGCGTAGCCCATAAATTCCACTACATAACGGGAGGAAATGTTTATTGCGAATAATACATACACAGTATATGACTAAACATTCAAATTTGACGGAGTTTTAGCGAATCTTCCATTGTCCAGTATTAGTATCAGGCAGCAGATAGCATCTTTGATGTTGTGAACTTCCATGGAGCAGGGAGCTGGCCACCAGTGTCTAAATGTATTAAATTAAATAGTAAATGAAAGTATAATACTTCTGCGTCATTCTGCGAAGATTACAAACTATTAGTAACATATACTTCTACGTCTGAGTCTATCTATAGTGACCGATGGGAACCCTATTCTTACGACATCATAAACTTACTTTATCGTGTTTCCTTCCGTTTGTTTGCTTGCTTGAACGCGCACCAGTAAGTGAAGCAATGGTACCTGTGATAGCAATAAGTTAATAGAGGAAATAATAAAGGAAATATAAACAAATTAGAAAGAAACCAGAAAGTGCAGGACTTCAAAAAATTTTTGAAAAAATCATCGTGAAAAATGCGATGTGCATGCGGAAGGGCTGCAAGCGCGCCATTTGGGTCGGACCTGGGTCAGACATGGGTCAGTTTGACCCATGTCTGACCCAGGTCCGACCCAAATGGCGCGCTTGCAGCCCTTCCGCATGCACATCGCATTTTTCACGATGATTTTTTCAAAAATTTTTTCACTGCTGCTGTCTACTGTACTGCTACACTATTTGTACTGCTAAAGGGTCGGCACTGCAAATTTCAGTCATATTTAGCGTCGGCGGTGGGGTCGAAAGCCACAATTTGGGCGCGCATTGGGTCGGAGATTAACAGAGTAGCCGATGTGTCCCCTAGAGTGAAGCAGACGGTAGAAGACGAATTCGAATATTTAGATAATATATAGTTGGAGTTCTTTGGGGCATAACATTAATTGTGATTAGTTTTAGTGTCCTTATCACTTTACTGGGTGCGACCGCGTTGCTTTGCTTTTGGTGGAATTCTACGCCTCTGGAATCCACTCAAGCCTCATTTCGACCCACGAGTTCAGAATATGGTTCACGTGAGGTTTGTCTACTTATCACGGGGTCTTATCTTACAAGTCGTGAGTCGTGAATTACATACTTAGAAATTGTTCAGAGGTATTTCCTCATATTTTACAACTCTCTTTATTCTATGATTGGCAATTATGTGCATCAGGCGGCTAATAACGCACGTAGAGGGACGTGACATTATCTCATGATTTTCTGTTCAAAAATACCCTTGTCTTATTTCAGAAGTTCGCTATCTTCGGTTTCAACGTGCTGGTGAAAGGGGTAGATGATGGTTCGTCGAGATCGAAAGATAAACTGGACGGGCACGTTCCAGAAATATCTGGCCCTGCAAAAGACACTCAACCGATCCATTCAAATGAAAAGGTTGGCGATTGTTGTTATACATTTATGTATATTTCGGATTCTATTAGGCAAGTCGAAACAATTCCATGCAAAACTGCTCTTAGCCTTGGCATAACCTGGTTATATCACGAATTCTTTTCTTCGTCCTTTATTTTGCTGTTTATTCCACTCAGCTTTTATTGATATTGCTTGATTCAGGCTTGCAAGATTCCCAAGCTCGAAATGAACGGATCAGAAGTTGCGCACTTTTTCATGCCGACCCCCAAATTCACGTGCAAAAGGAAGACTGAAAATTGGGCGTATATCGACGAGAAATCGGGAACTTTTGCACTAATTAAAGAAAGGTATGCTATTGAACCTTGTTTCTGCCAAAGCAAGAGATTCAAAATTTGGGAAAACGGCAAAAAATCGTCATGTTCCAAAATCAGGGAATGAGGGCGCGTTCGGGATTGATTTTCCGAAAGGAAACTCGGCCAAATCCTCGTTCGGGATGGACGTTTTGGAAACGTTCCAATGCTTGGAGAAAACCAAAAATACAGTATCAATTAGCTTGCGAAAAACGTTTCCCGCGCATATTTTCCAAATTTTCCATGCTAATTCATACTGTATTTTTGGTTTTCTCCAAGCATTGGAACGTTTCCAAAAAGTCCATCCCGAACGAGGATTTGGCCGAGTTTCCTTTCGGAAAATCAATCCCGAACGCGCCCTAAATTAGGTCCGCATCTCAAAATTTTGGGGAGGTGATTTAGACTAATTTGCATATAATGCATTACTGATCGGGAGGTGATCGTCCTCATTTGACGGGGTGTTTTATGCTATGCCCAAAATTCACCACAAGATTTAAGTATTAAGTTGCTATATACCATTCTCTCTAATGTATATCAATTGAGGTTTAGGGAACAAGCTGTCTGTAAGGTGTCAGGCATCGAGCGGCTTAACGACGATAAGATTTTGCTTGGCAAATTTCAACGGATTCAAGTCGGCGAGAAATTGCCGACCGACTTTGTTCAAGTCAAATGTACAAATGCTGGCAAAAACTGGTGAGTGTTCTTTGGTTATTTTTGTGTTTGTAATTATCGTGTGTGACATTGTTTTACATAGATTGTTGCTCTTTTTGGAGCTCTATTTCTGCATTCATCACGGTGTTTTATTTGGGGAGCTGTTTTTTTCTGTTAAAGCGAAATACCGGCCGGTTTTTGAAACGCATTTCAAGTACTTGCATTCCTATGCACTTATGCAACGTGGGGTCTAGTTTTTATTCTAATTTTTGATCATTTGCATATGCTGCATAAGAACGCAGGTGTACGCAATTCGTTTCAAAAACCGGCCGGTGTTTCGCTTTAACCGTTAACGGGACGGAACTTTTGCTAAACTGAGTTTAATCAATATCGAATATCTTGACCTGTATTTCGTTTATTTTAGGAGCGGACTTCTGATGTCGGTTGTAGGCAAAGAGGCCGTGAAGATAAAGGGCAAAGTAAGAACGCTTTTTTTATTTATTTACTTTTCGAATCTTCCGTATATACTTGACTTGAAAATTTTACGTGGTTAATTATTTAGTACTAATAAGTAGCGTAATTATCGAAATAAAAAAATGCAAGTGCAATTCCATTTCTCTACCTGATAGACAAGGTTTACTGTATGTATACGAGACATTTATGGGATTTTTTTTACTATTTCGCATTACGTTTTTATGCATTTGTTTACGCTTTGCTGTATTATTTCGCTTTTTGTCCTTTCTCAGAATAAAGTATTCAATCCAATTCCATATCGATTCTTCCAGGAAACACCTCGTCCGTCTGCTTGGTCGGGCCTTGATGTCTACTTTCTCGGAATGGATTCCTTATCCCAAATGACATATAGAAGAAAATTACCGAAAACTGTCGCATATTTGGAGAATGTTATGGAAGCTGTGGTCTTGGATGGTATGTGGTTTTCGATTTTTTTTATTATAGGGTAGTGTTTCAGTGCTAAATGATAGGGTTTCCGACAAATCTCGTTCTATTGCATTGTCTATAATGTTTAGTGTCTTGGATTTTCAATTAGTTGGATTTTGTTTTGTTAGCTCCGAGTTCCATTTGTGTTTAATCTGAACGTGTTAGGCTGCGCGCTGCACGTGATAACAACCAAAGAGACTATTCTACTTCTGTATGTCAGTTTGTTGCATAATGAATCTATTTGTTGCAGGTTACAACATTGTTGGTGATGGTACACCTCAAGCATTCATTCCAATATTAACAGCTGCGACTGAAGAGGAATTGCCATTGACCAGGTTAAACCTTTTTTTTGAGTATCGATTTTAGTGAGCAAACGGCTTGTCGATCTGTGTTCCAGTGTAATGTAGTTGCAATTGGGCTGTTTTTATACGCATTTCCGTCTTAGGGTGCCTTGATAATATGTTATTTATGTAATCAATAAACCTTTATTATTATTATTATTATTATTATTATTATTAATTGCAATTGCAATACGCGATTTTCTAGAAAGCGCTTCAAGAACGCCAGCTACGTGGACGATGCCTACCCATTTATTTGGAAAAATTTCTCGGATGCAGGTTACGCAACATTGTATGCAGAAGATGCTTCGGAAATAGGTTTGTGGTACTTTTGATATTTCAAGGAAGGGTGATGCCAGAAAGGTGTGTAGTTCCTACTGCTTTATGCATTATGTAATTATGCTTCATTTTCGGTATAACTTGTCTACGGCCGAGGTGGACACAAATATCTGTGTACTGTGGCTGTTGAACGCTTCGATTATGGAATACGTATTTCTCATTTTTTTTTCTGCATTCCAGGCACATTTACATATCGACTGAAGGGATTCCGACAACAACCGACCGATCATTTTACTCGCACCTTCTTTACTGTAAGTTGCGAATGTTTACGGGACGTTAGGTACGGTACGGGGTACGGGGGCTCAAATTGCTCAAATCTCTAATACTAAAACATGTCGCAACTCATAGTTTTTCTACTCGTAGTGATTATGTTTATTTTTTGTTTTAGCACCAAGAAAAGGTTTCCTTTGGAAAGTGTCTTGGTTCGGAATCGCTTCATAAGGTTGGAGTGGATTATTTTGATTGTTGATTTAAGAAGTAATTGTGCAGAGTTGTACTTTGTGATTGGTCTCTTTTCTCACACTGTAACACTCGCCTGTCCCGCCTCGCTGTAAGGCAATTACAATTACTAGTAATGATTTTCCCTTGTAATTGTAATTGCCTTACAGCGAGGCGGACCAGGCCTGCCCAGTGTTACAGTTCCCATTAAAGTAATCGATCGTGAGCATAAAAATAACTTTCATAAACTTTATACTAGAAGTTCTTGGTTCTATTGTGGTTTGTATTTTTGCGGGTTTGTCAGTTTGCTTAAAAAAGGTTGCTTGTTCAGAGTTGGTTCCGGTACAGCAAGGAATTTATGCGTGAGTATTCTGGGATACCTCGTTTCTCGCTGAGTCACTTGTCGATGTACTCGCACGACGATATTAATATGGTATTTATTATTTTGTTTTATTAATTATTTTATTAAATAACACCACAATGAAAAGAAAATAGTATATAACTCGTCGTGTTGTCTTTGATTAGCGAACGGGTAATTTGATAATAAAACAATGGAAATCAAACGTAATGTATATATGTAGGTAATGGCGTCAGGCATTTCAAGTTTTGCAAATATTTGCCGCGATCGTGTGTTATGTGGGCGATACTATTTTTATTAGTATTAATAATATCTTTAGTTTTATTAATTTTAATATGGTGGTGTGTGGTTTGTCATTGTCTGTAATATCTATTCTTATTCCATTCCTTGCCTGATTGTTCTATGAATGCGCCATGAAAAGTTGCTAGCTGTTTAGTTAGATTCTTTGCCTTTGAAACTAAAAATAGGAACTTCAAGTGATATTATTTTTTCATGTGATACGACTTCCAAGTGATACATGATATGTAAAGTGAGCATTTTTGAACTGAAGAATGTGGATTGTGGTTACCTTTTATTGTGTTCCTGAAACACATTGTTTTAGTGGCGATAATTTTATTAAATAAAAAAAGCTGGACTTAACGTTAAGATCGACTTAACGTTTATGACACATCCAAAGTTATTCTTTGTATGTATGTTAGTATGTTTGCCAGCGAACTGTTCACTCTGCTGAGAATTGAGGTTCTCTATATCTATAGATCTGTTTGGTAACTGTGGTCCTTTTGCACCTAAAGCGAACTAACGGCTGGTTTTTGAAACATATGTCAAATAGCTGCATTGTATTATTTGCATTACGTGCAAACATACATTATCAGCGTAAAAAATGGACCCCAATTCGACTCCACCCACATAGTATAAATACATAGGAAGCAGTTAGTTGAGATGCGCCGGCCCTTATTTGATAACCGGCCCTTATTTCGCTTTAAGTATTGAATAGACTAGTATGCTAAATTGCTGTTCCCCTGTACCTTCCTTTCCACACTTTCCAGATCGGAGGTATTGATGATGATTTTGTCGCTCACCTCAAGGAAATGCACGAAGCGGGACACTTTGATAATGCGCTAGTGATTCTGATGGCGGATCACGGACATAGATTCTCGCAGTTGCGAAACACGCATCAGGGACAGTTGGAAGAGGTTGGATGAGAATAATTATCGATTTTTTTAAATTTTTCGGACTGGGGCGTGGGCGTGGGGCCGGTGAGTGACTGTTGTCTAAGGTTTCGGTTAGGCTGGATGTATTGTAATTATGTATTTACTGGATTTGTGTAGCATTTAAACGGCGTTATTAGGAACTGTAAGGGGGATTAAGTCGATTAAGCTGATAAGATTGATAAGAAAGCCACTGCACAGTGCAGTGGTCTTTGTCAATATGCCAAATGCCAACGATCACGACATTGGTAGCAACTTTGGGTACGCGCAACATCGCAAGGGCCCTTGAGTGAGCTTTCAGGCCAGGCAGTGAGACAATAACCATTATCGTTACCTTATTACCCTGCGCTTATTACCCTTGACTTATTTCAGAGGCTCCCTTTCTTTTCATTTGCTTTGCCGAAGAAGTTCAGAGAAGGCAAGGGGAAAACCGCCTGGGCGAACCTGAAGAGAAACAAGGTGGGAAGTCTATTATATCTGTTTTCTTATTCTTATATCCAATGTGCCAGCCGTTCATATCAGCAAAGCAATGTTGTATCTTTTTGTCTCTATTTGTATTTTACGATTTGCAGAAGGTAACTAGACATAGCATACATAGCGAACAGATCGCATGAGTTGTCCGGTTGTGTTTTTACTGAGTACCTGAAACATAGTGAGTCAGTGATTCGTTTTACTCAAGAACTCGAGTATAGTAATTTGCATTAGCCTCCGGAGATAGTCGGATCCCAGATCCTGTTTCGTGCGTAAGTACCCAGCGCTTTATGCCCACCTAGAATTCTAATGTTGCTGGATTGATCGTTTGATTCAGGATGTACTCGTGACACCATTTGACATCCACGCCACACTAATGGATGTATTGCATTTGCCGACTGACGAGAAATTAGCACAGGTTTTTATTTTTGTTCCCTTCATTGTTAGTTTTTTATTCTTTTTTTTTGGTCCGTTTATTGTTGGCCTTGCTCTGTGTGTAACTGTGTATTGTGAATTGTATTCTCGCTATAATCTCAAGTTTCGCACCTGACGCGCACTGGAAACGAGTAAAAAATCGATATAATTAGATAAAATCATTATTTCAGGTTCAGGATGCGGCGACCACGCGTTCATTGTCTCTATTCCGACCAATACCGATCTCGCGAACGTGTAAGCAGGTGAGGTCGTTGCCTTATGTTTACCGCCCCCTCCCATCTTGTCATTGTTTTTATGAGGCGTGTGCGTGCGTGAATGAGTGTGCTGTGTGCATGTGTGTGTGTGTGCGTGAGTGTACTGTGTGCATTTGCGAGTGTGCATGTGTGTTTGTTTGTCTGCCCCGTATGTTTTTCCAGTTTTTCTTTTTGATTAGTAAATTTGCATTGCAGGCGGATGTGGCTAATCATTGGTGCACATGTTTGGATTGGAAGGACGCCCTCGCGGGGAATGAATCGGTAACTTTTGTTCAGAAGTCCTTTAGTACATATAGGCTCATGTTATCTATTATGTTGTGCATCCTGTAGATGGTAGATGTGATAAATTAAATTGGGGCGTTTATCGTTCTGTAATGTAATATGCAAATAGCGTGAGGTGTTGCGTTTTATGGTGCAAGCTCAGTACGTGGTGATAGTGATTTGATCTTACGCAATTTATCCAGAAAAATTAATAATGAGGTCGTTTATTTCAGGAGAAAAAGTTGGCGTACAACCTGGCGAAAACAGTCGTCGCGGCTATCAACGCGCAAACGGCGCCGGAACGCACGCTTTGCGCGTCGCTCAGCTTGAAGGAGCTAGAATATGCGAAGATGTTAGTTTACCTCTTTTTTTTGTATTTTATGCTCTTTAGTGTTGCAATTGATTTTTTTTGAGAAATTGTTAGACGTGTCTAAATGTGGCTTGATCGTTTTGTCGCCTTTTTTATTTTCGCAGTTGTTTATTTTTTTATGTTCTTACAATTAGTAGTCCAAAGACGTTGATGTGTGGGACTGAAGTATGCCCATGTTGATAGGGTTGAGCCCGTTGAGCGTGGACACCTTTATGGGTTTATTATGGACCACCCACGTTGATAGGTTAATTTGTGACCACCCACGTTGAGATGCTTATTGAGGACCACCCATGTTGTTAGGTTTCAAGTTTCAAGGAGACACCCATCTGATTAATTAAATCTCCTTTTTTAGAATGGTGCCAAATGACGGGTTGCTCAAGTACAAAAATGTAAAGGACGCAGACGGGTTCGTGCCCGATCTCAGTGGATCAACAAAGGCCGATTTGATATATTATCAGCTCAAATTGAAGACCACTCCGGGAAGGGCTATTTATGAGGTGTGTGACATTTTCGAATTTTAAATTCATTTTTCGTTTTCTTGTCTGCATTTCGGTTAAGTTTATGTAGTGGTTTGGTGATTAATGTCTAGAATGAGCGCCCCATGTTGATAGGGTTTAGCGTGGATACCTTGATGGGTTTATTATGGACCACCCACGTTGTTAGGTTTATTTGTGAATTTTAAATCCATAAATTCGTTTATAGAATGAGAGAGATAAGGTCAGAAAATAAATTGTGTTGCATTCAAGCTTCGAGCGGAAACGTAGCTTTCTTTTAGCATTTTTTCCGACGGGTATGTTTTTCAGTTATATTAAAGGATCGCAGTCACTTCCAATTCGCCTTTTTACTTCAATTATCCATAAACATGAAAAAGCACCTAGAAAAATACCATTCCGGTGTCAATTTACTGAAAAATTAACCCAGGGAAAGAAATCCCCTCGGTTGTGTTCTGATAACGTACAGTATGACAACGACAACTGAGACAGTAGAGCAGACACTTACCCTGTTCCCCGGTTTTTCTTTGTTTTGTCATCATTGGCAACCGGCCAAGTCCCGTTGCGATTTAGAAAACACCCCATTTTGTCAAAAATCAAAACTCAACACAAGGGATGTTTTTCCCTGTGATAAATATTCCGTAAATTGGCATCGGAAAGGTATTTTTCTAGGTATCTTTTTATATTTATTGATAATTGAAGTAAAAAGACGATAATGAAGTGACTGCGATCCTTTAGCTCTTTATTCCATGAAGTGCGCAAAATCATGTAAAAACAGTGGAGAGATAAACGCTCACAGGCTAGACACAATCAGGTGGTCTAGCTACTTATGTGGTGCTACTTATGTGGTGCTACTTATGTGGTGCTAGTTGTAAGGTAAAACGCGCAATATTTAGGTTACGCTGGAATACGTCGTCTCTACTAATACGGTGAAGATTGACCTGACTGCGATTAGTCACTCGAACAGGTATGTTTAACGTTTTTACTGAAATAAGAAGCAACGTTTTGTATCATAATAAGCCAGACGGATTCTGTTGATATAACCCGGTATTCTTTATCTTTTATCTTTAATAAGCCAGAGAGAACTAGAAAAAAACCAGTGTGCCCATACACGAGAATGAGATCTTATTTCGAGTTTCGTATGCAAGAAATACAACATATTTTATAGCAATTGTGTGATATGTTTGAAGGTAATGATCGTGTGTGAACGGACTGTACTAAGTGAATGCAGTGAAACATCTATACTGTGCTACTGTGCCAGATAAAGCAAAACTGTAAATAAACAAAATATTGTGATAGATTATTAAATATATGAGCCTGAACACTGGGTTATAAGGATTTTATTTACATCATTAAATTACAATTAATAAGACATGTAATGAAATTAACGTAACCAGGTCCCGCAGGTAGATGGGTAGATATGGGTATCGAAAATTTGTTTGTTATTATATGACAGTAATTCACTAATTTTCCTGTTCTTTTTTGAACATTGGTGTTGAGCCGCCCTTAACTAAGGGAGTAGGCTTTTAGAGCGTAAAATATGTATTTACTTATTTATTTACTTTATTTTAAGGTACGGCGACGATCCACACTGTATCATCAGTAAGAACTACTTTCTGGCCTCCTACTGCGTTTGTTATGATAGGATTGGAGCGAAGGATTAGACTAGTTTTTTCCTTAACTCAAGCCTTTAGCCTTTAGTAATTTTTTTTTTTCGGTCACTGTAATAATCCGTGTTTCTTTGTCCCTTATTAGCTTTTCCCTTGTGGTGCTGATATACCTGTGGCCATACGCACGAACGCCGGGAATATGCTCCCACACCCAATGGGAGGTGAGAGAAAGAGCGGGAGTACACGAACCAGAGACACGCAGAGACAAACTCCCTACTGGGGAAGGCTCCCACTCTTCGTGCATACGGCCACAGTAGACACAATTTGGCTCCAGCTTGAATTTATGGGTTTACTATTGACATAATACACACGTTTTGGGTTAGGTAGTTTTTTTATAGTCGTCTGTTTGTATATACTAGTTCATTAGTTGTATATATAAATTACTTGTTTTTTCGATTTATTGATTTTTTTTTGTTAGAGTTTATTCTATTCTTCTTTGTTCGTATTCTGCTTTGCTACTTTTCTTTTTTTATACCCTGCTTCCTTCTGGTGCCTTATTTGCTCTTGTTGAGGGTGCTTTTTCACACTGTAGTAGATTACTTAATATTGTTTAAAGCGAAATACCGGCCGGTTGTTGAAACACATCGAGTATTCCAGCATTATTGTGCAGCTTCTGCAAATGAACATAAATTAGAATACAAAATAGAGCTATATTATATTCGGGCAAGTTAGCATAAATAAGTCAGAATTCGGATGTCCAACGACGCATTTCAAAATCCGGCCGGTTTTTCGCTTTAATAAGTGCAAATGTATTTAGTTTACTAAATTTGGTGCCTACTTAATACAAATTACCTTACATGAAGCCAAACCCTGCCATTTGCCATTCTACGCGATTCATTCCTTTGATATTTTAATTTAATGTTTGCCTTTTTCCTGGTCAGCTCTTTTTTTGTTGCTGTATAGCTTGTCGCATAATTTAGAGTTCCAAGTATTTATATGTAATTGATTGTCGCTGATTTTGAGTGTTCAAGTGTTACACGGAAGTCGCGCACACAAGTTTGCACGATAGCATAACTCCAGTGCGAACTTTTTTCGTTCTAGTTTAGGTCCTAGGACATGGTAAAAACGTTTACTTTACTAACTCATAATAGTCTCAAGGGGTCAGGCCTGAGCCTAAGCCTCTTAATTGGTTCATAATATCTTACATTTCCATAATTCCGACTATATTGATCTATTGGGATGATTAACTGATGGCATATTGTCTTTTATAGTTAGTTTTTTTTCTAGTCAATAAAAAGTAATAAAAAGTGTTTTTCAACGTGTGTTCTTGCAGTGTATAACACATGAGATGAGTTGCGTTTACAGTATATATTTTAAAAATTGTTCGGCATTTTCGTATAGTACGAAGGGACGAGTGCATGCCCACGTAAGGTTCTTTGTGGGTAGTATCATAAACAGACGGCATTAGTATTAGCTTAGATGTTAAGGTTACTGCACACTTACTACAAATATAGTAACTTTAGTGGGCGAAATATTAAGCAAAACGATTAAATGAGATTCTCATGTAATACATATTGTAAG
This sequence comes from Pelodera strongyloides, assembly GCA_036852015.1. Taxonomy (NCBI): domain Eukaryota; kingdom Metazoa; phylum Nematoda; class Chromadorea; order Rhabditida; family Rhabditidae; genus Pelodera; species Pelodera strongyloides. The sequence goes on along the minus strand of JAANDG010000076.1, from coordinate 188,596 downwards.
TCCGATTCTTTCTTGCAAGTGACATAACTACTCTAAAAACTTTTGGCCAGGATGTGATTCTGTACACTAGACACCGTGTAGTTTTTTTACTATAGTGTTGTTTAGGTGATGGACGATCTTTAGACCACCCATGATGATTTTTTTACTTCAGACCACCCATGTTGACGTTGATTCTTTAGACCACCAGTGAACATTTTTTCAAACTGCATGAACATTTTTTAGTGTGTTTTAAATGACTGAAGTGGTGGACGTGACGGAGGATGTGTTCCCATCGGTGGAGGTGATTTTGGCCACCGGATCCACCAAGTGCTCGGAATGCCTTCGAACGTTAGTTTATTGCTTTCACCTTAGGACCACCCACCTTGATATTCAGACCACCCACGTTGATTTTTTGGCCAATCGCGTAGTAGACTACACGCGTTAATATGTAGACATCCATGTTGATATGTTTATTGAGAACCACCTATGTTGATCTGTAGACCACCTACGCTAATGTGCAGACCACCGACGTTGATAGTCGGACCACCCACATTGATGTGCGGACCACCCACGTTGATATCTGGACCACCCATGTTGATATATAGACTACCCATTTTGATTTGTGGACCACCCATTTTGATATGCACTCACTTTGATGGGCATACCACCCACGTTGATGCGCAGACCACCCACGTTGATGCGCAGACCACCCACGTTGAAGTACAGATCACCCACATTGCTAATGATGATGGTGTTTTAAGCTAACTTATTTTATATTTATTATTTGAGGTTCGCTAACTCGTCCGCTTGCCGGATGCATATGATCAAGTTGCATGGGATTGTAAGAAGCTGTGAAGATGCTCGTATGGAGATAGGAAGAAAGGCCGGCGAAGGTGAGTTAGACACGATGTATATTGGTTCTTATGGTGCTGGGGCAGCAGGGTCATGATAAACCGGCCAATTACTTACTCAAGATAATTAAAACTAGATAATTAATTACTCAAGATAATTAAAACCATGGCCATTCAATTGATGCTTGTCAACCTTTCATCATATTGATGCACACATTTTATGTGTTAATAAATATTTAAATATTTAATATTTAAAATTATGGAACACTATGTGCTAATTGTAAGACACGATGTTTATTGATTCTTATGGTGCTGGGGTAAATTCGTTATGCTAAAGCGGCCAATTGGCTTAAAATTATGGAGCACGATGTGCCAAGTGTAGTATGGTATGCTCCACTTACATTGAGTGTGTTATATGCCTCTGCCTGCCTTCTCATCACTGCCAATCGTTTCCGGTAGTTATGAAGCTGGTACTGTAGTGTAAAGAGTGGACTATCGAATTATGCTGTGGTTCTGTAGTTTCGTAAGATTTCTTAATATTTTTTTCTTAGTAAGCTTTCTTAGTATTTCGTAAGATTTCTCAGTCGTTTTAGACCCGAAGAAGCGGCGTTTTCATTGCGCGGACTCAATTTGCGTGCGAAAGGAGAGACACTTTTTGACAATGGCACAGTTACGGCAGCATTACTACAAACAACATATGCCAGCCAAGTGAGAATTGTGATTTTATTTTATTTTATAGTTTTTGTTCTTTACAGTGCTAACAATAAGTCACCAGTTCCTAATTACTTCTCTTGACCTTAGTTTTCAGTAAGGCTTACATCAATTATTAAACAGGCCATTAACCTTGCATCTTCAACGCTAACCCAGTGAGCGATGTTGAGCCAGCGTGTATACTAACCTTGTTTAAATCAGCAGCTCCTTTATTTATAGTAAAACTACTTGAAAACGTAATGTTTCAACTTCGTCGTAAATATGCGAATTTTCTGCAACGTTAATGTGCCTTTAGTATCCGTGCATGTTAACTTGTAGATGTACTTAGAAAGCCAGTCTTTGGACTTGACAATATGTAGGTGAACGGATGGAGCGTTACTATGGTCTTATAGTGGACCGCATACTGTTTGTAACACAAAGTTGCCGAGGAGCCAGCAAGGCTAACTATTATTATTTTTATGAGTTGTTTTCAGTCTGGCGTGCGCCCAATGTGGAAAGAAGTTTGTGCTCTCGCGTGATTTGGACTATCACATGCGGAAACGGTGCAAGACGCGCGGAATTGCTTCCGAATATGAGAAAGTGGTTTCGCGGTCTTCGGAGAACTGCTCACAAGGTACTGAGCGGGAGAGAGCGACTAAGGGATAGAGATAGAGAGAGAGGGAGAGAGGGATGGAGAGAGAGAACGGCGATAGTGATAGAGAGAGGGACAGAGAAAGAGAGAGAAATAGAGGGATAAAAGCTTTTTTTTATCAATATAGAATGCGTCGGTATAGAATGCCTCAAAAATTCGTGTGATGGGTGCTGGGTGCTTCTGTAATTGTACAGTATACCGTAGAATTCACTGTATTCGAGCCTGAGAGCAATATCCACAAAAGGTGGCAGCTTGCATCGTAACCTGATGATTTTCCTGGTCTGGTTTACTGATATGTACTATACCGTACCTCTCACACTTTCAGCTACGGTATCGGGTAGAGCTGAGTGTGATACTGTGTCAGCATCGCCTACTTATTCACGTTCTGCGGAGGTTTTAGTCTCCGAAGAAGACCAAGTGGTTGTTATGGATAAGCTGTCCAAGAAGACTGGAAGGTCTCGGAAACGAGCAAATCCTTTCACTATTGAAAACTCGCAGGGAATTTTGGACCTGGCTAGTGCTCTGCCTCGTGGGTGGGTTGTTATGTAAATGCTGGTATAGAATTCGATAGACAGAGAGAGAGAAAACGCAAATACATGTGAGAGAGGGAGAGAGAGACGAAGAGATACAAATATTGAGAGACGAGAGAAAATGTAGGAGAAAGTGAAAGAACAGGAAGAGATAGATAGTTATATGGGGGATAGGTCTCTAAGAGTGAGAGCTATATATATATATATATATATATATATATATATATATATATATAGATATATATCTTATCTTTATATATAATATATATATTATATATCTATATATTATATATATATATAATATATATATAGAGGATCAGATATGGAGGACTTTTTAAACATGTTTTAGAAAAGCCCTTGTTATGATTGCTAATGTCGAGGACGTGAGGTTGCTGCTGTCCGGAGCGTCAAGGTTTGTGGTTCTTGCTTTTTCATTTTGGATCACGAAGCATAAGCCTAAGCCTAAGTCTGGAATATATACTTTTAATGAACATGGTAGTTTCTTTTAATTTGCAATATGGATCTTAGTCTGGCCATAGGCCGTAGCTGCGTGCTACGTACACACCACGCATTTTCAGGACTGCCGAGGTGCAAACACCTGGCGTGAATCCGATTCGTCCCTCTACTCCCAAGGAGTCTTTTTCTACTGTCAACCAAGCAGTTCCGCACCAACTGTCAAGGGTACTTTCTTCGACGTCAACCCTACCGTCAGTGGACGGCCAAGGACTGTGTCCATCCTCAGTTACATCACTGTCGACGTCCACGGCTACTATTCCCAACCAAGGGGAAGGATACCCGTTAATAAATAGGACGATATCGGGTGGTTCTGACGGATACATGTCAGAGGAGCCATCAGCCACCTCCGTGCAACCCGGCTCACTCCCCGCTTGTGACGTGTTTATGGGAAGCTACGCAGCGGAGCGGAGTCAGCGCGGCGCAGGTGCCACATCGAGTTATCGTCAATTGTCTGATAGTGGAACTATGACAACGCCGCGTCGTGATGTACCTATTAGTGCTAATCACACTTCTGCCCACTTGGACGTGGGTACGATGACTACACCTAGATGTGGAAGGGTGCAAGGCTCGACAGATCAAAACCATGCCGAAACTATGACGAGCCAGGAAATGTTCGCGATACATTCTGGTACAATGATTGAGCTCGACGACCTGGAGCCAACTTTAACACATGCTAGCACCATGACGATGCGGAATACGAATCATGCGGGTACCATGACGACGCCAGGATATAGGACGGATCAACGGGGTGCTATGGTGCCTGGGAACCATTTCCAGTGTTGGGAGGCTGATTCCGTGGGAATGTCTGGGAACTATTACACGAGAAGCGATGAGTTGGAGGAACTTGGAGTGGAAAGGAATGAGCAAGTGGGTTTTGGCGTTTGCTAGAACTTATGTCTCTCATTATGTGTGTTTATTTAAATGGTTGTTCCTTGTGGTTGTCTCTCTCGCTCTCCTAATCCTTTTCTCTCCCCTCTATAATTTCTCTGTCTGTATTTCTTGACATTCTCTCTCTCTTCTCTCTCTCTCTCTCTCTCTCTCTCTCTCTCTCTCCCTCTCTCTGTCACATCCGGTGCTTGACAACCTCTGAGACGATCTTTCCAATCAAGCGATTTAGGCTTCTACAATGCGTTGCTCTGGTACTATGACCACTCCAACGTATGAGGATTTGCTCGCCGAGCCATTGGAATTTCAATCCACTGATTCTTTCATGAATACGGAGGTAGTTCAGCAGTTCGACCTCTTTAAAGCGAAATACCAGCCGGTTTTTGAAACACATCGAGTAGACCAGCATTCTCATGCAGCTTATGCAAGTGAACATAAATTACAATAAAAACTCGGGCTGAATGCGAGCAAATTGGCATAAATACGTAAGTATTCAGTTGTCAACGATGTATTTCAAAAACCGGCCGGTATTTCGCTTTAAAGCGATATGTTTTGTGAAATGTTTTTCAATGAACCGTTATAATTGTTCTCCATCCAAGTGTGAATCAGTATTCTCTAGTGAATATGTGCGTGATGGGGTCTACAAATTTACCGTACTTTGGAACTAAACGAGAATATTTTTTTTTAATATTTCGTATTATCTATGCAGGTTTCGTGCAGAAATACGGTAGTATTGGCAGAATCACACCGATTTTTTGTTATACTTATAGACCCGTAACCCAACCTTTCGTTTAATTTTACACTTCAGTGTGTCGGGAACCAGATGCGGCAACGGCAATCGACCTCGACTATGACATCGATGGACGTGATGTTTACGGATTCTCCGGGATCCATTTATTTTCAGGCATGTTTTTGTGTTTCAAGAGCATTTTCCTCTATTCAGTGACTTGTCTGAGAGGTCTTTGTCTGATTCTTGTTTCGTCCTGATCTGATCTGATTCCTGATCTGATTTGATTCTTATTTCGTCCTGATCTGATTTGATTCCTGATATGATTTGATTCTTAGTTCGTCCTGATCTGATCTGATCCCTGACCTGTTTGTTTTGATGTCCTGATCTGATTCTTATCACATAAGGAATCTTTATAGTTAACATGGGTGGTCAGTTGTCACATCCAACCGCGTCAGATATGCGTTATAGGTGTGGTGTGCCGTTTTACCACAGTTCCTTTCGTTAACATGAGCGTCTTTTTATAAGAATAACAGAAAAATTCTATATTTTCAGTCGTCATATCGACAGGATGGTGAGAGTCAGACGGGTGATGGAGTCGGGATTGGGCAGAGACCGAGTGCTGTTGACTTTTCGATACAGATCGGGGAATCGGTATTCGGAAGAGCGGCTGCTGAGGTGAGATTTAGAATCTCTAGGGGGAAAGAATTGGCGATTACGGTAGCTTGGCGATTATTAATTAATTATTTAAAACCAAGTTAAGGTGCGCCACGTGGAAACATCAATGGAAGATTTGGACGACTTTCTTCGTTCAATTCATACCCAGACTCCAACATCATGTGATCTTGATGATTGTTTGGACGAATGATATTTTGTAAGATTGTTTATTGAATGTTTGTAAATTTTCGGGACCCAAATCGGGAATATACTACCTCACAACACAGAGGTAGTATTTTTCCAAAGAAAAATTGTATAAAAAGTACAAAAATACTAGTGTTCTATACTTCTGCCGTATACATGTTCTAAGTAGGTCTACGACAATGAGAACAAAAAATAATAAATATTGTTTACGGTCTCTCTCAAGTCAGACGTCAACACGTAAAACAACAGTTGTTAGCGCTATGTGATTTATTTTTTGATGTACTGATGGACGTGTTCGTTCTCGTTGCTTGAGCCTTTTAGAAGTTTGTTAATTGCCTACTGCTCAACTTATAAAGTAAACTGTTGACTATAATATGTTTATTTACATTGTTCTTCCCTCGCAAGCGTTGCAGCTTTGTTTGGGTATTGTGTGGTTCCATTGCATCGGTTTTCTCTGAGTTTCTTTCTTAGTCGGCGACTTCTACTATAAAAGTGCATCACTTTGCTGTTTGTGCGTCAAACTTTTTCTTCTTCAGTGGGCGACTCTTTGGCAGGCCATAGACCATTAGAAGATATATGTAAAGTGAAAGAGTGTTGATGAAAAGAAATAAACTGGGCGGAGCCTGTGATATGGTGGTATGAATATGGACTTTGAACATTGACCTAGCACTGTAATGGAAGAGTGTAAGCGATGTGCACAAAATAAAGTAATGTAAGGTGTGAGGCATTGAGCTTCATATATCTTACTTGACAACTTCGGGGTAGTGCACGACTTTCTTTGTTCTAGTGTTCTCATATTGAATTTGGATTTTTGTAAAGTAAGTATAAAGAAAAAAAAACCTGAAATGCCCTATGTGTGCGTTTTTGAAGGAAAGCCAGACAGAGATTCGAATATTTTGCTTTCATGATAATAATCACTACAATCTCCACAGGTAACCCCAGAGGCCATATTCACCACTCAATTCCCCATGCGGAATTCCCCCGTCTTTTTCTCTGCGTGTCTCACATTAGAATGTTATTTGCTGGCCTCAGGGACTATTTCCCCGAGGGAATCGGATCGGTGAATATGGCCTCAGAGGTTCCAATCTCCACATACACTTTTTTACGTGGGCTTGAGTGCTACATGTTAAACTCTCTAATTAAAGTATTGGGCTTCCACAAAGAGTTGTTTTCTACTCTTTTATAAAGGGAGTATGGTTACGGTTGAAAACTGAAAGTTTTGCGGTGTTGCAAGAGCATGTTTAGAGCCGCTCGCTTCTTCTTTATTGTCCGAGCACATAGTAAAACATAGACTGACGATTATGATGTGGTTTGCCATACCACATATGAGTATACTCTAGTTTGAAATAAGATGATGACTATTTTCGAGTGATTTCTGCCACAGATAAACATTATGCTGCTTTATGGAACGAACTCAAGAAATAAGAGTTAGAATGCGCGGTGCGTAATCTACTAACATTATGTCAAATTATGTGTAAAACGTTACCTACACTCCCCCCACAATGCCCACCTAAACCTTATATATTCTTGCGCTTAACCTTAAAAAGCTTTAACCTTCTTAAAATAGACCATAAACCTTGAATAATTCAGGTTTTTTAACCCCCCCCCCCATTGGCTTAGCTTGCTTTTAGATTCAGAAAGAATGCCAGCTTATTCTACATAAAAAAAATCCTTACCTATAACTACAAGAAGTAGTGAGCGCGTTCTTGGCTTATTAAGAATCTAATAAAGATAAACATTTAAACATTTATATCATTTCTAGGAAGAAATGGCAAAAAGACGGATGATGCTTTTCATGTTCGCTCTTTGCTATATTCGGGAAAATGATATTTACTGTGAAACATGCTCCCAGTACAGTAGAGAAAAAAAGTGGAACTGGTAAAGCCGTGACGTCAACCGCGACGTGTTATCTAGATGTCTTGATGTATTACGTGGAAATTATAAATAATCAATATGTTTTCTCTAACATACGCCCACGTGATCTGAATTTTCTTGTGCAGAAAAAGGAGAATTTCAGAAAAGTTAACTTGAAAATCGCACTCCATAGCTCGAGAAAACACGACGTAGTCGTAGTTCTTAGTCACTGAAAGTTTTCACGCGACGCTCATATCGTGGGAATGAATGAATGAACGTCATGTATTGCAATTAGATGTTGATGAGAAGGAATGCAAATAAACCTGGATAAACCATAGACGTCCATAGAAACCGTATGTAGTATGTACACTTGACCAGCCTTTAGATAGATCGTCATCTGCCTTTACCCTCTTACGCAAATATTAAATCTACCCTAGTAGTGGAAGCAGCCGACGCAGGCACATGCAACTAAAGCGTTCCACCAAAGTTCGCTGTTGGTGTCGCTAATTTGCGCGCTCTTGTTTTGTTATCACTTATCTCGTTTGGAAGAGAGCGAAAACGGGAGCGGCGTAGCGCGCGCGTACAATTTTTATGCAAACTTTTCGAATGGGTTAGCATGAAATCGTATTTGATACCAGTTTTGGTGTTCTTTTACTTTACCGGCAAAAGCCCAAAAAAGCTGGCCGGCGAAAAGGTATAAAAGGTCGACGATGGCATGCAATTATCATTCGATCATGAAGATCCTCTACATTCTTCTGGCGGTATGCGCGCTGGCCGGTGCTCGCAGCAGTAAGTTATAATTTCTCTCTTACCGCTCTCTTACTGCTATATTCCCAACCGATTGTTGTTCTATTCTGGGGTTTCCAAGTATGCTTAGAATTTACCGTATTTTGGAAGTATTTTTTTCGTATTGCATATGCAGGTTTTGGGCAAAAATACGGTAGTTTTCACAGAAACACGGACATTGGGATACTTGGAAAGACCACTCAGATTTCCCTTTTTCCTTGTTAGGACTTCTAGTGGCTTGCGCATATGTTGATGTAGAAGTTGTGTGTCCTGTATTCGGGAATGGAAATGTATTCCAATTTGATTGAGTGTAATAATGCAGATGAATGGTTGTTCAGTAATTCCTTATTATATTGATTCTAATTTGCATTTCAGTCGTCAAGCGCGAGCAGAACTCCTATGGAGATGAGCCCGCTCCTGCTGCACCTGCCCCCGCCGAAGAAGCTCCTGCTGAGGAGGCCGCACCCGCCGAGGAGGCCGCCCCCGCACCTGCTGAGGAAGCCGCTCCCGCTGAGGAGGCTCCCGCCGAGACCTGCCAGGATGCTCCTGCCGAGGCCCCTGTTGAGTCGTCTGGATACCGCAAGAAGCGCGACAACTCGTACGGAGATGAGCCTGCCCCTGCTGCTGCTCCCGCCGAAGAAGCCGCTCCCGCTGAGGAGGCTGCCCCCGCTGAGGAGGCACCCGCCGAGGAAGCCCCTGCTGAGGCCGAGCAAGCCGCACCCGCTGAGGCACCTGTAGAGTCTTCCGGATACCGCAAGAAGCGTGACAACTCTTATGGAGATGAGCCTGCCCCTGCTGCTGCCCCCGCCGAAGAAGCGGCTCCCGCTGAGGAGGCTGCCCCCGCTGAGGAGGCTCCCGCCGAGGAAGCTCCCGCTGAGGCTGCGCAGGCCGCACCCGCTGAGGCACCCGTAGAGTCTTCTGGATACCGCAAGAAGCGTGAGCAGAACTCTTATGGAGATGAGCCCGCCCCTGCTGCACCTGCCCCCGAAGAGGCTGCACCTGCTGAGGAGGCTGCTCCCGCCGAGGAGGCCGCCCCCGCACCTGCTGAGGAAGCCGCTCCCGCTGAGGAGGCTCCCGCCGAGACCTGCCAGGATGCTCCTGCCGAGGCCCCTGTTGAGTCGTCTGGATACCGCAAGAAGCGCGACAACTCTTATGGAGATGAGCCTGCCCCTGCTGCTGCCCCCGCCGAAGAAGCCGCTCCCGCTGAGGAGGCTGCCCCCGCTGAGGAGGCTCCCGCCGAGGAAGCTCCTGCTGAGGCCGAGCAAGCCGCACCCGCTGAGGCCCCTGTTGAGTCATCTGGATACCGCAAGAAGCGCGACAACTCTTACGGAGATGAGCCTGTCCCTGCTGCTGCCCCCGCCGAAGAAGCCGCTCCCGCTGAGGAAGCTGCCCCCGCTGAGGAGGCTCCCGCCGAGGAAGCTCCCGCTGAGGCTGAACAGGCCGCACCCGCTGAGGCATCCGTAGAGTCTTCCGGATACCGCAAGAAGCGTGAGCAGAACTCTTATGGAGATGAGCCCGCTCCTGCTGCACCTGCCCCCGCCGAAGAAGCTCCTGCTGAGGAGGCTGCTCCCGCCGAGGAGGCCGCCCCCGCTCCTGCTGAAGAAGCCGCTCCCGCTGAAGAGGCACCCGCCGAGACCTGCCAGGATGCTCCTGCCGAGGCCCCTGTTGAGTCATCTGGATACCGCAAGAAGCGCGACAACTCTTATGGAGATGAACCTGCCCCTGCTGCTGCCCCCGCCGAAGAAGCCGCTCCCGCTGAGGAGGCTGCCCCCGCTGAGGAGGCTCCCGCCGAGGAAGCTCCTGCTGAGGCCGAGCAAGCCGCACCCGCTGAGGCCCCTGTTGAGTCATCTGGATACCGCAAGAAGCGCGACAACTCTTACGGAGATGAGCCTGCCCCTGCTGCTGCCCCCGCCGAAGAAGCCGCTCCCGCTGAGGAAGCTGCCCCCGCTGAGGAGGCTCCCGCCGAGGAAGCTCCCGCTGAGGCTGAACAGGCCGCACCCGCTGAGGCACCCGTAGAGTCTTCCGGATACCGCAAGAAGCGTGAGCAGAACTCTTATGGAGACGAACCCGCCCCTGCTGCACCTGCCCCTGAAGAGGCTGCACCTGCTGAGGAGGCTGCTCCCGCCGAGGAGGCCGCCCCCGCTCCTGCTGAGGAAGCCGCTCCCGCTGAGGAGGCACCCGCCGAGACCTGCCAGGATGCTCCTGCCGAGGCCCCTGTTGAGTCATCTGGATACCGCAAGAAGCGCGACAACTCTTATGGTGATGAGCCTGCCCCTGCTGCTGCCCCCGCCGAAGAAGCCGCCCCCGCTGAGGAGGCTGCACCCGCCGAGGAGGCTCCCGCCGAGGAAGCTCCCGCTGAGGCTGAGCAGGCTGCACCCGCTGAAGCCCCCGTTGAGTCATCTGGATACAGGGCTTAAGCTTCGAGGATCTTTATGTCAAACTTTATTACCATGCTTTCACTTTAATAAAAAATAAAAAATAAAAATGGTGTACTTTCATATAACTTGAAAACAGTTTCACATAAATACACGTATTTGTGGGTATATGCACAACACAGGACATTAACAGATTACCTTTATTGCAAGATTCAAAGCTTCGGTCACACTTGTCATCATATAATGATAGAACACAGTATGTAGTCTAAATATGTAGTTTTGTCTCTTTATAGCGTCAGGGGCCAAGCCTAAGCTTTAACCTATGCCGCAAACATAAGTGCCAGGAATTCTTTTCACTTTTCGCGCACCCCTACAAGAAAGATTAGACTTGAACAGAGTTTTTCCGGGATCTTTTTTTCTTCTCCCAACTGGAATACGCCTTTTTCGGAGAGAATTGTTTTACAAATATTGACGGAATAACTAATCATAAGCGTTTTTTCGGTGCCACAGGAATAGTTCCGACGAATTGCTGTATATTGCTGGAGACTATTAATTGTATTTTTAAAGCGATATAACGACCAGTTTGTGAAACTCATAACGGCCAGTTTGTGAAACTATTTGGGACATCTATATTCACTAATGAGGTATGCAAATGAATATATTCAGTCTAATAGTCGTGCAGTGATCGTGCAGAAATTTGCATTCACTTGATCGGCATACAGTGTCTGCCATACGTTTCAAAACGCGCCGTTATACGGCTTTAAAATAAAGTTTATGTACGCATTACAATTACAAGAAAGATTTCTTGTATTGCTGTGCTGATAATAAACCCTTATCATCAGCAAAACACTCTTGTTACAACCGTTACTTGACTGCTTATTCCTTGAAGGTCACTCTATAATACTAATACAAAGGAAAACAAAATAATTGACGAAAAAAAAAACAGAAAAAAACCCTCGTTGACCCGTCACCAAATCGTTTTCACCCTAAAAAACATTTGGTGACTGGTTAGTGATCAGTTTTTGACTAGTTGATGACGATTTTCAAGAAAAGTTTGTCACAACATGGTCACGAAGTGGTCACTTGCGCTTGTCCACGAATAAAACCAGTGAACCGTCACCAAATGGGCTCACCCTTTTATTGTATATTCAATATTCCTGACTGTCCCTCCTTATATTTGCTAAGGGAGGTGTTTGGCTCTAGAGGATTTCTTCGAGTTGTAATATATCGGCTAAGGGGTTATCGGTGGTCAGATCTTTTAGACATACAAGGTTAATCTGATAGTGGGCATACTTGGAGGAGACAAGGCAGCCCTGTCTACCATAAAAGTAGAGCCGGTAGGATATCGCACTACAGTCTACAGTACGCTAGCAAATTACAGTACCTGAAACTAAATAGTGCAGGGTGGTATATATTCGAAACTGCAATATTAGGAAATCTCTATGTCTCTATCACGTTTTTATTATAGTACGTTAATTCATTGTATTCAACTGGTTTCATTCATCGTGCAATCATTTAGATGTAGTGACATGATAATTGTGATGATGCTGTACCGCTGCTGTAAGTATATTTGTTTGCGTTCGCGAAACTTACACTAGAGCAAAAGAATTAGCTGTAGGATTCTCTCAAAATTTATATTCGCTTCAGAGTTACGAATTTACATTCGCTTCACAAGTACACGATTATTAGGAACATTTTTTTCTTTATTTTTACAGTAGCTCTTATTAGTCTCGAAATATCTCAAAATATCTCCCTCGACTTCAAATTTTCACATAATCGAACTGTGACAAAGGCTAAATGGTTCAAGGTATAAGGGGTCGTAATATAAGCATAAGCTGAAACATATCCATATCTCCACATCCATTTGTATCAAAATATCGTAACATTGTGCAACTGATACTTTATTATTGTCTGATAATCTCAGAATTGCAATATTTATTTTTGTTATTTTTTCATAAGCGAAAGTATAAAGCCTGGGTTTCCAGGTGTCCCAAAACAATATCCGTGTTTCTGTCAAAACTACCACACCTTTGCACAACTGCATATTTAGTATGAACTCGTGTAGTTCCAAAATACAGTAGTTTTTAAGCGCACTTAGAAGCCCCATAAAATGTAGCACCTACAAATATCCTAACTCCGCTCCCTCCACTTTCTACCAAGGCATCGTCTCCCACGTAAGTGCACATTGTGCAACTGATAGACAATCAAATCAGGATGGATTTCGGTTTTCCCCCATTTAGCCCCAATACAGACATTTTGTGTTTGGGGCTGGAATTGTCTTCCCTGCGGTATGTCCTGGCACGGCTGGCCTTTGCATTTTCTACTCCTTGAGAGATAAGGAGATATCCGGAGCTAGGATCAGCGCTATGCGCGCGTCAGCGCGCTTTGCGCTGAGGGCGCAGACAGCGGCGCTGCCCGCGCGGGTGGAGTCACTGAGTCAGTGGGCCAAGGTCATTCGATCTTGTGCGCGCACACCGGCCGACCGGCCCGTGTGCCGCATACAAGAACTAGAGACGTTTTCGTTTGTTTCGGAAGCCGTCACACTGATCTTGGATACTGTTTGGATTTACGCAACTCATCCATTTCTTTGTGTTCGAATGTAGCGTTTGGTGTTTCAGACATAGTTTCTTGATTTAAGTTGTTCAATCCATAGTTCAGTGTTACTACGCATGCTATTTTCTTGTCACAAGTTTAATTTGTGTCGCTAACGAATTGCACAAGCTTGGTTATCGTATTACATGGACACATGATTGGTTATCGTATTCCATGGAATCATGCTCGCATGCTTTCCCATGATTTCGAAGTTCTAGGTTTATACAAATACGTTTCTGATCATATAGATTAAGGATAGCGAGTCACCTCTACTATTTCTACGTCCCATTTCGTAATGTCCCATTTCTTCTAGTCCAGGGCGTATATGGCTTAGGCCCTAGTGCATCGAAAATTAACCGTTTCAGTTTCTTTTCCTTTTTTTGTTTTCTCGGTTTAGGGGTCACCGAAAGTGACAGTAAGAAGGGGCTAACAATGTTATATCTGGGTCAAGCCAGCCGTTGTTAGAAGACTTTGGTGACTGCTAAAGGTTAAAAGCGCTCAAACAACTGAACTATCAAAAAATACTTTCTTTGTTTTTTTCGTCTATTTTCTCACAGTGGATGTTTCTTTGCATTTTTTGCTATAATATGGCTTATTTTCACTAACAACGGCATCAGAAGCGCTCGTGCCTTCTCTAGAAACATAATAAAATAAAGTCGTTTTCTGAAACATTTATATAAGTTACTGCTCAAATGTCACACGTCTACAACTGACTTGTTACTTGCCTCACCATATACTCTATCAGAACTTCTATCAGAACTTCGAACAGGGTGCCGAAAAATAGAACAAAATAAGCCGAACTTTCGAGTTCAAAACACTTTATACTCCCATATTTTCAAATTTTATAAGTGATGGTGACTTTTTTTTTGCTACAACCACATACATATATATGGATTGGCTGGCGTTCCACACCTATAGAAATGTTTTGCAAAATGCGTACAAAGGAAAATGCTGAGCATTGACAGGCATTGAGGACTCTCGTGCTTTGATAGATATATGAAAGAGCCACACTTTTAGAGTCTTGAAACATCGACAACTGAGTCGAGCCACCTTTTTTTCGAAGATTTTCTTTTTATATTTCATTGTTGTGTCATCAGGATTGCGTATTCTCATTTTGTCACTAGCATGATGATTGCATAACCATTAGCCTTATTTGAGCGCTGCACATGCGTACTATAGGAAAAGGATATCTACCTGCCTAGATATGTAAGAGCCTAAGTTTTCCAAGGCTACCCCGTGTCCCAACCAAATTCATCCCAAGCTCTTGGTATAATAACTTGTGTGATAAGGGGTTGAACAACTAGCTACCTTAGTCACAGTTTGGAACTCAGAATTAACAGATTTTACCATTAAAGTGTTTTATAAATAGGTATATAGTCGATGTTTTTTCGAAATAGGTGGTGCGTATTTGTCACGGGTTTTCAGGCGCGGAGTTGGTAACTTTTCATACTTTTGCACCCACAGTTATCAATCCGTAAATACTTGATGTTTCGCTATTTCTATATTTATATGCGACGACCAGTAAATTCATTGCTTCTGTCAGTTTCTGTTCTACATCATATTGACTATTGGCAATAGAATATTAATATAATTTCAAACGTTACATTTATATTCAGTTTTCTCATATTTTTTTTAAAATCAAAATCCGAAGTAGAGAAATTCTAAGCGGGGGAAAAGTGGAAAATATGAATAAAAAAATCAAGTTGCTTACCACTTGGCGCAGTCAGGGGCTGCTCTACCGAGGTGGCACACACATATAAATTACGTGCCTTTTTCCGAAGATTATGATTTAAACTCAATGTTAGTTTTCATATGTGTTAGACAATTTTAGGGCTTGTGCTTTAATATACCAAAACGTGAATCTTCAATCACCATTAGTATATCATCAGGCATCTTCGTTATTTTGTCGCTAACCACTATGCATAACTTGCCATATTCCAAGGTTCAGGGTGCACATCATTTTGCACAGTATTTATGTTCCCCACACACAACTGCTTGCCATGCCATGCTCTAAAGTTTACCATCGTATTTCTATCGTTTGTCACATAAATACAATAATCATCGTCAGCTACTGAAGAAACTAAGCTTTAGAACTATTTTTTTTACATGTAGTATGTTTTATTGGGTTTATGCAAAGGTTTCATATTCTCAACCCTAGTTATCGTACCAATAAATAATCTTATTGTAATAAAGATATATTTTGTAAAAACATACTGTATTCGTGTTCAGGGGGTGTAAGCTAGTCGTACCTTAGGTCCATACATCTCATAATATGCCGTGATCTAAATATCACTGTCTATTTTCTGTCGTTTACCGTAGTTACCTAAAGTAGAATAAAGAAAACCGTATTCAGGTTCATAGCGGGCAAATTGTGTATTTGATAACTACCGTATGTCTCCTATATGTTGTGTTCTGAATGTAAACATTCCGTTTCAAAAACCGGCTGTCATATCGCTTTAAAGATTACTATTTTCAGGTTCAGGCTGGGCATGTTCGTGCCATTCGCCCTTTTGGTGGCCGTCGGGCCTCTGGCCCAGGCTGTCTTCGAATGTGGAAATCATGAAACGACGGCATTTATTCGAGTTTCCCGAGCTCGGCTTGATGGAACGCCTGTGGTTATCTCTACCGCTGGTAAGTTAACATTTCATCCTCTGTTATCTTACCTATGGTCGTTTCCACCGCTAAATAGTAGTTAGTGAGCACCTATCACGGATACATTCACGCTGTCAGAGTTTACAATTTTGCGTACGTTGGATTGTAGCCTTACTTTCTCAGATAAAATATTGCACCTTTGCAGCTGATGTAATAAAAAAGATAGTCCTTGCCAACTCAGGCCCACATAAAACGAGCTTAACTCGACTATGGATGTGACTACGCCTATGGCGACCAACTCTCCCTCTTACCAATTGCCATATAGTCCGCCGGATAATTATTCCCGGATATACGTAATTGTCATTATCATCCCAATTAGTCATCCTCTTACGCTGATCTGCATTCCTTTCTCCTTCGTCACATTCCCGGGTGGATGTCACAGGTCTCATGCCGGGAGTTTAATCCCAGACCTAGTTTCGTTTCCTTTTCCCAGTGCAGCTGCCCCGCTAGTGAAAACTGTGTCACGCTTCGCAGCGTTTTTCCCCCGTCGGACCTAAAGCGATCATGAGAAACTCGACTTTTTCCCGCTGATCGTAGGGATTGCATTTGTGTAGAAATATTCCGCATACATCTAACCTAGGGATAAAACGTTTTAGTAGTATTTGGGTGACTGGTTTTAAAATACTATAAGAAACACATGCTACGTGCTATAGTAAACATAGTAAGAGGTAGTAGAGGAGTACATGCGAGAGAGAGAGAGGTGGAGGTATAAGGACTTCCTATATCGCCTAGTATGCACGCAATGATTAGTTAATTCATTAACCTTGGTTTTAATTGCTTTCCACTTTCCAGGACACGATTTGACCTGTGCTCAGTACTGCCGTAATAACATTGAACCTACCACCGGAGCCCAACGAGTCTGTGCTTCATTTAACTTCGACGGACGCGAGACTTGTTACTTCTTTGATGACGCAGCTTCGCCCGCTGGTACCGGACAACTTACCGCCAACCCTTCTGCTAACAACTTCTACTATGAGGTAAGAGCTAGACGGTTGCTCTCTCCACGAAGACGTTCGTTCAGTTAATAAAGTAAAGTAAGCACAGCGTAACCTTTGGACTTCCCAAGGCAATAGAATAAAGTATAGGCCTAGTTTACTATAATATTTGACGACACACAAAAACGAAGTGCATACCTTACACCCTTACTACCATGACGATATATCCATGATTACTGTAAGACTCATAAACTCAAGAGAATAGTTTATAGTTAATATAATTAGTTAATGTAATTGGTAAGAATAGTAAGAGTAATTAGTAAGTTAATTAGTTAATATAATTAGTAAGACTAGTTAATATACAGCCGCAGCCTACCAGCGTTTTCATTCCCTACAGTACGATACCAACCTCTACTATCTTTTGTAAGAAGCGTAAGAAAAAAACAAATAACTACGTTCTTTATTTTCTCATGCTTAATATAATCCTTCACAGAAAACTTGTCTGCCTGGAGTTACCGCTCACGAGGCCTGCACGTACCGTTCCTTCTCATTCGAGCGTATGCGCAAGACCGTTATGGAGGGATTCGTCAGAAAGTCTGTCCAGGTTGCGTCTCGCGACGAATGCTTGTCCACATGTCTTAAGGGTGAGTATTGGAACTTAACTTTGATTTTCCTGAACTTCCTTAGCTAGCCAAGCACAGTGACGTTTGCTCGCCTCTTTTTTATTCAACCAACAATTTCACCTAGTACCGTTTTTGCACCGACCGGGTGGTAAAAACGGTACCAGGTGAAAACTTGGAAAGATTTCTTGGACCACTCATTCCGTAATCAAATATGGCCTATTCTTTGGAGCGCACTACTTTGGTAGACCAGAGCGGACTGCATGCGGGTCCTGAAGAACAGTCCTAGCTTTAACCTTTTAACCTTTAATCTAAATTCTTCAGAGAAGGAGTTTGTGTGTCGCTCGGTCAACTACAACTACGACTCGTACATGTGCGAGTTGTCGACGGAAGACCGTAGGTCCAAGCCGACACACTTGAGAATGACCGACCAGGCCATTGATTACTATGATAACAATTGCCTGTCGAGACAGAACAGATGCGGCTCACAAGGAGGTTGGTTATTTTGGGCTATTGATTAGGTTAGGCTTAGGCTTAGGCTTGGGCTTAGGCTTAGGCTTAGGCTTAGTCATAGATCTACCCATGGGCTTTTAGCTGCTTACTACTGCACATGAAAAGGAGCGAGACACTGAGACCATGTTCGTAGCCGGTCATCAAGGGTTTCCTCCGAAAGTACCATTTGACGACCGGTTATTGACCATTTATCAAACACTTAGAGATCATTTGCTGACCAGTTTCCGAGAGAAATTAGTTTTTTTTTTGCTTTTGGTTCACTGTTAGGTCTAGGTCATAATATCAGCCTTAGATATAAAACAATAAAGATTATTACAATTTTTTTTACAGGAAACCTCGTGTTCGTCAAAACAACCAACTTCGAAATTCACTTCTATGATCACACACAATCAGTTGAGGCACAGGAAAGCTATTGTCTGCAGAAGTGTCTCGACTCTCTCAACACTTTCTGCCGGTAAGGGAAATAATCATTTGCATTTAAATTTAAACTAAATTGCACGCATGAAGTTAAAGTCGTATTGTACCTACTTTGGAAAATTAGCATACAATACACAAATCCTATGTATCCTATGCAAATTTGGTGCCCGCCCGGCAAGCCTCCGGCACCATATTTACGTAGGATACATAGGATTTACGTATTATATGCAAATTTCCCAAAGTAGGTGAAATACTGATTTAAAAAGAAAGAGCGAACATACATACACGACCCAAAATTTGGCGGGAACCGATAGTTACGAGAAAAATAGTCCTGAATTACGTGAAGTGGTCGCAAAATGGTCTAATCCTGTGAAAAACGGAGAACCCGCGCAAATGTTTAATAATTATTTCCAGTTCGGTCGAGTTCTCACCGACAGAGAAGAACTGCATTGTCTCTGATGAGGATACATTCTCGCGTGCCGATCAACAAGGCCAGGTGCAGGCAAAGGACTACTACGAGCCGATCTGTGTTGCCGGTGGGTCATATTTATTAACAGTTACCTTTCCGGTATATCTGTTGTTACCGGTAACGGTTACCGGTGGGTCGTATCTATTAACAGTTACCGGTATATCTATTGTTACCGGTAACAGTTGCCGGTGGGTCATATCTATTAACAGTCCTGCTGCCTTAAAGCGAAATGCCGGCCGGTTTTGAAACCCATCGTAGACAACTGAATTCTTACGCATTTATGCTAATTTGTTGAATTTAGCTCGATTTTTTTATTCTATTTTATAATGCCTTACAGCAGATCTTATATCCAAGAAAGGATCCTTTCCCCAACTAAAACATTATAGTAAGCCCGTATGCCTGGCTTTCTTCGCATAATGATAAGCTGAGATAATACGTTTCAAGGGTTCGTTATATTGCTCTACAGGCGACAAATGATGTTTATACATTTTTTAAAATTTTAAAATTTGTTTTACGCTTCAAGAGCGTGCACCTTTATTCAAGGGAGTTCAAAGGACAATTTCAAGGTTTTTGCTTATGACATGTTCCGCAGAGGTCCTGAGCAGTAGGCGACGAGTTCCAGATGACAAATTGCTCGACGTCTTCGGGCTAGGGCCAGGAGGGATCGCCCATGATTCCCTCGCCTGGTGGTGGTTTCAAAGATGTCAAAGATGTCAAAGATTTCAAAGATACATGTATTCCAGTTGTCATTACAAAAAAAATATAACACTTTTACTTGATGTTCGCGTTACCCAATAAACAATCAATGCGTTAAAGCGAAATACCGCCGGGTTTTGAAACGCATCGTGTACAACTGAATTCTTACGTACTTATGCTAAGTTGCTCGAGTTTAACTCGATTTTTTATTCTAATTTATGTTCATTCGCATAAGCTGCATGCGAGTGGTGGTGTACTCGATGCGTTTCAAAAACCGGCCGGCATTTCGCTTTAAAAAAGCTGGCAAAACGAGCAAAACCAGTTTACATAACTTTCACCGTCCCCTTACTAGTTTCTGAACAATGATGATGCAAATTTCGAACTCGTATACCCTAATATATCATGATGGCGGCGCGCACCTTTGTGATTAGGAATGTGCGTCGATATCACTATTCTTTGCGGAAGGTTGTTGGTTGGGCGAAAGCGCCGAAACTGGGTCAAGTACACAGTAAGGAGTGCGCGCGCGGAACAGGCTCGCGGCACGCACCCTCGCCTAAATGTATGATAAGAAGTGAAAACTGGGGAGCGCGCGGGTTTGGGGTACAGGATGTATTTTGTTTTGTGAAGAAGGATTTTTTCTCGCTGTGTATCACTGATGCCAAAGCTACATGGAGGGTTATAAAAAAATCGGTGTCCTAGTTTAATTATCAAGCTCCTGTGTTTTCTAGATGTTACACGGTTTTACCGCTGCCTTACACTTACACTCAACCTTTTTGTTTGTACATTAGGATTTAGGCCTACTTCAGTACCTGTAGATCCCAAAGCGGCATTAGGAACGCTATACAGTAAAAGTGATAAAAAAAGTGTACCGGGGTATATCAACCGAATCCGCCGAAACGGTGCACCGGGGTCCGGCTCATTTCTGAAGCCGAACGATACATGTAACTTTTATTGTTTAAATTTAAAATAAAACATTTCAGCCGATCTATCATCATCGACATGCAGACAGCAGGCCGCTTTTGAGCGTTTCATTGGATCGTCTATCGAAGGAGAGGTGAGAATATTGATCGATTTATTTGAACTAACGTACTTGCCAGTATTTATCGATTAGTCTTACATGGAGAGATCGGAGAGAAAGAGAAAGGGAAAGTGAGAGAGAAAGAGAAAGAGAGGGAGGAAAGGGTAAAAGCCCGCTAGAGACACATAGTGACGTGAGCAAAGCAAGTGATCTTATTTTTCAATATTTCAGGTGGTTGCTTCTGCCCAAGGTGTCACCGTCTCTGACTGCATCTCACTGTGCTTCCAGAACCTCAACTGCAAATCGATCAACTATGATAGGTAGGAATTTTGTATAGCTTACCTTGTAATCCCATCTGTTAGTTATTAAACGGATAGGCCCACCATAATTCCTCAATTTACTTCGGGTAGTCCGGAATTTTAGAAATATTACTGTGAAAACGGCATTTCTTTACACCTAGAACTCGCAGAGTTATTCCCAGCAAACTGTTCGGCTTGGTACCATAGGCACACCGGGCCACCGGGCCACCGGGCACTTGGTTCCCTGCCCTGAATACAACACAAAACCACGTGTCATTGACATTGATATTGAATTCTTTACTTTAGAACCTCATCATCATGCTTTATCTACGCTGTTGGTCGTGCCGATGCCAATATCAAGGCCAATCCCTCCATGGACTACTACGAGTTCAACTGCGAGTCACAGTTCGGAGGAATGGCTCTGTGCACTAACGAGGGAATTAGGTATTGATTGAATCTTATGCTAATTAATGTGACTATGATCAGAGCAATTACAGAAGACCTTATAGCCTACAGTTATATCTCATGCTGGTCACCTACACTGACTTTCTTTCACTCCGTCTCACTTTCTCTCCATATCTCTTTCGTCATCTTTCTCCCCCTCCCTCTCTCTGTATCTCTCTCGTTCTTTTCTCTCCCTCCCTCTGTCAAAGTCTCGCCTACCCTTTCCCGATCTTTTTTAACCACCATCATCAACACCATCCACATGCAGGAGAGTTACCATAGCGGAAGCCTAGAAATTTACCAGGAAACCCAGGAAAATACAACTTTTGTCTTTGCAGATTCATCGTCAACACCAAGGAACCGTACACTGGTGCCATCTACGCCGCTGAGCGATTCTCCACCTGCAGTCAGGTATCCACTGTTATTTAATTATTAGCTGTGCATGTTTACCTGGTCATCGTGTGTATACACGTATACAACACGCGCCTAAGCAGGGTACACGCCTACACGTAGGATAACCTAAAGTACACTATCTAAGTTCGTGTACTCTCGCTACTGCGATAGTATGTTGTATCTACTAGATCTACTCAAGTGTAGTCTTGTAACATGATTGATAATTAAATCATTAACAAAATCAATAATTGTTTTCAGGTCGTTGAGAATGCCAAGCAGATCTCGATCACCTTCCCTCCTCCTACCGTGTCTGCCGACTGCGGTACAGTAATCAAGGACGGCAAGATGGAGGCTCTGGTTGTCGTGTCCCTTGACGGTGTCCTCCCTCACCAGGTTACCACAGAGTGGGATCGGTGAGAACTTTCACTTCTTTAAAGCGGAATGACACGTGGTTGTATATAAAAGTTTGTTCCATTATGTGCTCTGACTGAAGCTCGTAGACTTTCCAGAAAGTAACTTTTATTATTTTCAGCTTCTACCGTGTCTCGTGTGACGTGTCAATGGACAAGATGACCAAGGAGGGATCCGTTGTGGTTACCACAATTTACGAGGCAAAGTACGTGCGACCTTCGTAGGATACGAAATCCTTCGTGTCAACAATATACCAAACTTTAGAATTTTGTAATTCATCAACTACCGTAGTTCTCTGCAGTTCCTGGTCATTAGTTCCTTTGGAACTGGCTGCTTTTTTATATACATTTAAAAAAAATCTGCTGTTCCTTGTTGACGACATATAGGCTCTTGCGGGAGTGTCTAATAGTAAATATATACTGGATATGAAAGAATATCTAATTGTAAATATATACTGTTCCTTGTTGACGACATATAGGCTCTTGCGGGAATATCTAATTGTAAATATATACTGGATATGAAAGAATATCTAATTGTAAATATATACTAGCCTAAGCCTAAGCCTAAGCCTATATAGACATTTGCTAAAAGCTAACCCTAGGCCTGAACATGAAACTAACCGATTCTATTTTTATACTTGGGAAACTCGATGCACTTTATAAAACAAACAAATTTCAGCAATCAGAATACCCAAGTTCTGGAGACAGCCACTCCTCCTCCAGTCACTGCCACGCTCACATTCTACAACCAATTGGACGAGCCACTCGAGAAGGTAAATTATTTAATTTGCTACCGTAATCAGAGTTAATTGTTTAGCTACCGTACGCCGAGACGATACGTTGACCTACAATAACCCTGTGGCTCCTGTCGTGTATAATAACACATTTTGTATAGTTCGAGGGCGCGATTCTTACTCAAAAGTGGTTCAACACCATTTCAAAGCGTATCACTTGTTCCTGAGTATATAGTAGACGACGAGTTTCAGTTAATCGATGTCTCCTGGCTTGGGCCTATGATTTATCATTACCGTTCCTCTGGTCTGCTTAGGTTGTGGTACTGTAAATTAATTAGGCTACTACAGTACTCTAGGCGTGTCTGCCAGTCATGGTCGCTTTATCGATCGACTTTACTGTAAATGTACTTTTAGGCCTCGATCGGTGACCCACTTGTCATGGTGATTTCCTCCGAACAAGCCGGTCCACACAACATGATGGTCACTGAATGTACTGCCACCAGAATCGGAGGACACGGAGACTCTGTGCCATTCACGCTCATTGAAAATGGGTAAGAAGACATATGTTTGTTATGCCCCCCGCTCACTAAGTCTCTAAGTTATTTCTCGATGTTCAGAGGCCATACTCACCAACACACCGGGAGCCCTCCCTAGGCTCACGAGCGCTCTGAATCTATTATGTTCTCACACTCTCTACGCACTCTTTAGCCCTTTGGGGAGGCCAGGGAGGGCTCCCTGCGTATTGGTGAATACGGCATCTGGGGCTAGATTCAGATTGTACCAACGTTTTATTTATCCAAAGATGTAGGCTTCGGTATTTGGGTAGCTTTTGCTTAGAGAATCCAGGCTCCCTCCCGTGCGGATTGTCGACTGGGCGCCTCTGCGTATCGATGGTAATATTTTTGCAATCGTTGTGTTTTTAAGATGCCCTCGCTATCCCGCCCTAGTCGGCCCGATCGAACAGGACTTTGACAAGAATCGTCTCAAGTCCGACGTCCGCGCTTTCCGTCTCGACGGATCTTACGATGTGCAGATCATGTGCAGCGTCATGTTCTGCGCTGGACCTAATGGATGCCCAGTGGTGAGTTTTTGGGGAACTAGTCTGGGAACCTTTATTGAGAATTTTGAAGAAATGCTTATTCAAACCAAAAAAAATAAACTGTACTACTTGTCGTACAAACGCTAATAAGTGCGAAAATTCGGTTTAATTTCGAAGTGTTTCAGTAGCACAATTACAATGTTAGCGAAACCAAGTTTCAATCCGGTAGTTTTTTTTGTTCTATACTAGTAATTTTTCCAAATATTCATCAGTCTTATGACTTATGAAGCCCCGACCGCAGCTAGTGGTAAGAAAATAATGAAAACCTAAACAACAACAACACAACAGTTCCGTAACGTTTCCCAACATCACGTTTTCTGTAGACGTATGCACGAACGCCAGGAGTTCCCTGGTGAGAGAATTTGTCTCTGCGTGTCGCTGCTGCACATGATCTCTCTCTTTCTCTCACCTCCCAGTGGGAGTTTGGGAGCTGCGTCCCACAGTTGTACGTGCTGCGGTTTCCAACTGATTATTCAAGAACCTGACGCGGCGGTCGGGGCTTCATAAGAATTTAATGAATTTTTGCAAAAATTACCACTATAGAACAGAAACAACCACCAGCTGGTTTCGCTAACATTGTAAAAGTGCTACTGAAACACTTCGCAATTAAACCGAATTTAACTTGTACTTTACTTTTCAGAGCAATTGCCTGGACTCTGGAACCAACGAGTTGTTCACCTCGCACGGTCGTAAGAAGAGGAGTGTGCCCATGGAGGAGGGACAGTCGGAGGAGACCCTCTCAGCTATCATCAGGGTTCTCGCTAAGGGAGAGGAGGAGGCTGAGGAAGCTGAGATGTACGGAAACAGCACAATGCATGGGTGAGTATTCTTGGGTGCAAACTCTCCCAGGTTGGGAGAGTTCTCCCGGGGCTCGAATTCATAAATGTTCCAATGCCCATGATCACAACAAGAGTGTACAAATAGCTTTTGATTCAACTTCAACCACCTCAATTTATTTATTGTGGTACAAAGCTGGGTTCTTCCATCAAAGTGGCACTGGCTAGATTCGAACTTGGGTTGTGTGTGTGAAAGAATGAACTGGATGAGTTTGGACTTAAACCCCTTTTTTTTATTTCTGGGGGTGCGGAAGAGCTTAAGCTGATTATGCTCAACCCCTCTGTCGTTGTCCGTGTGCGTCTTTTTGTGTATGGTAAAGGACATGATTAAGTAAGGCAATTGTGGCTAAGGCAGCCATCCTTTGGGGAAGCTACTTCTCCTATACTTTATTTATAAAGGTTGAGAGTTAACTAAAGTAATCTATACACTGCTAACGCAGTAGTTGTAACGGCTTATTTGACAAAATAAACGTGGGTCCCCTAAGACAACGATATGAACCTACACGGTTGGTATGACAGCGTATGTATTCGGGGGACCAGATGATGTATTGTATTCTAAGCGGCATCGGACGCGATTTGTACTGGACGTATGCACATAAGTGAACAAATGCATTTCCATGTATAATTTTTCATGTCTTTTACTCGCCCATTTCTCGCACAGAAAGGAAGAAATACTCATATAATCCATGGAAATGAAATTGTCCAGTGCACGCTTTAAAACCACGTGTCATACCGTTTAGTGTACGCTTCCTTTCTAGAAACCTTATCACGTATCATAGTACATTGTCACAAAAAGTTAAATAGCCTCGTATGTGCGGGAAAAGGGGGCACCTTTTTGATTAGCCCCCTGAGAAATGCACGTCTTTTTTTGGCGCTTTTTTGGAAAAGCTTTTTGACATCTTCGAATGAACGACACCCGGGCCAGGAACACATAAACAATAGAAACTGTCCCACGAAAGTTTGCGTGAGGTCAAGTTCGTACTTGATACATTGTGCATAAAAACGTATACGCGAGCACAATTATTTGGAAAAAAAGAACCGAGATCAACTCTCCTAACTAATCAATCTGTTATGTCGATACCGGACTTACGTCGCTAATCATTACCACGCCGGCACCCTCGAATAATCATAATTCGTTTAAAACCTCCTCATATTCTCGTCGTACCGAAGTCCAGAAACCGAAAGAAGCCCACGGAAGTTTTCAGAAACCTGAGAAATCTTTCAAGAAATCCTGGGACGCTTTCAGAAACCTATCTGTAGGCACGTACGTCAATGTACACGACTTTCTATTCACCCTTCTCCTTCCCTTTCTTTTCACAATTCTATTATCTTCTATTAGTGTGAAGTGGGAGGAATGTGGGATGCCCACTATCGGCTTGAGCCCCTTAAGCCTCAACGCCCAATTCCCAGCATTTGCACACACACATCAACCGCATTTGGGAAATTTTCGGGAAAAATTTGTCAACAAAATTCTTAAATTTATGTTATGTACTTACGTTCGGGAGGTTTCCAACAAAGTTTGTTCACTTTGAGAGGGAGAGAGAGACAGAGAGCGAGAAACGAAACGATAAACATAAACAGAGAGTCAGAGAAAACGCAGTGAGAGGGTTAGACATACTTATGTTAAATTTGCGTGGGTGTAATGGGGTGCACGTGAAGAATTTACAAAATGATGGAGGCACAAGTGTACCGTACCTGTATTTATCGATGATTTATTGATTTATTGATTACCTGTCCTTTTCAGAGGCTTCCACGATCCGACCGACATGGTATGCATGTCCGAAACGTGGTTCGTATCTTCCGTCGTCTCGATCTCTGTCGTATGTCTGCTTCTCTCGGCTCTTATCGTCGTCTGGGGTTGTCACTCTCTTCACTCTAACCCTAAGGAGCTCCCTAAGTAAAGCATACCGTACTACTTATCTGTGGTTTATAAACTACGGTAGGTTTAGGAAACCTGAATTTACTGTTATTGATTACTTAGATATCAGTAATCATTCTAACGAATTACTGTATTAATTTGACTTCTTAACCCGAGGGCTTTCATATCCACTATTAAATGCAATAATTGCTGTGTTAATATTCAAATCACAAACCCCGCCCACTTTCAGTTTCTCTGTAGTCTCTCGAAAACACACCCTATTTGGCTATGGCCAATTTAAGCTCCGCCCAGTTGACGGGTCCGCCCCCTTTATTGTGTCGGCTCTCAGCTAAGCTTCTCCCAATGAAATTGCGTGTAGAGCCAGACTCCGCGATAATTGCACCTTGTAGTTTGTAGTCTGAACGGAGCAATTAAGCCATTAAGATAATTATCGCGGAGCCTGACAAGTGTTCAAGTATCTCTTTGAATTTTAATTGTCAACAAATAATAATAATAATCAGCGTGCTTTCTCGATAGCGATACATTCCATACAGAATCTGAATTGTTGTTATTTAATATTATTTTTATTATTTTATTAATTTACTATTAAAAATGTTGTTATTCATAAAATTGTGCAATTTGATTTATGTGCCTGCGTGTGAGGCGTTTTGCTCGAAAATAATAAATGAAGTTTATATTATCGTTTTTACGGATTTTCAACCAGTTTTAAACGTAATGGGGGGTTTCATTGTATGGAAAAAATTGCCGGATTCTGCTTCCAAGTATGACAAAATCTACCGTATATTGGCACTACACGAGAATATTTGCAGACATTTTTTGCGACAGGTAGCCACGGGCCATTTTTTTCAAGACCTCGTTTTGCTTATAGCACGGCGCTTTTTCTATACTGCGGATAAATTTAAAGGTGTATGCAAAATTACGGTAAATCGCACACGAGATGCCTATTCGATACTTGGAAGCAAAACGAACTGTTTTTGCCGTACATTGAAACCGCATAAACGAAGATTTGGTGCTCTAACTAAAAATAAGTGTGCTGACTTCATTAGCACTGATGTACAGCACGTTTTCACGCGTTGCTCCATACTTTGCTAGAACTTACAATTAGAAGATTTAGCCGAGAGAACATCACGGGATTCATCGAAGCACTAAGAAGCGAGTTCCTTTTTATTCCTTACCTAGCCCAGATCATTAAAGCGAAATACCGGCCGTTTTTGAAAGACATCGAGTACACCAGCGTACTTATGCAGCTTATGCAAATGAGCATAGATTAGAATAAAAATTCGAGCTCAATTCAAGCAATTAGCGTAAATACGTAAAAATTCAACTGTCCACGATGCGTTTCAAAAACCGGCCGGTATTTCGCTTTAAATAATTTATGAGTGTCCACACATCAATGTTACCTATGCAAACGCTATATATGTGCTAAAGCTATGCTGAGCTATTCTTTCGCATTTTATCTATATTTGGACCTTGCTCATTTTTCTTGTCTGTTCATGACGGGTCACTTACACATCACCTAAACTTATTGGGAGAGTAGTTAAACAAAGCCCTTGTACTTTTTTTTCACGAAGTGTAATTTTAGACGACGTCACATTTGGTGTATATTTTTCGAATGCAAATAACAAACTGAAGTAGTCCTTTTCTGAGAGAAGAACACATCAAAAACTTCACAAGCCTTATTTCATACAGTAGATACAAAATTAAACACATATCGTCTGTGATTATTCGTTGAGTGTGTTTTGGAACAGGATTTGTGTTTGGCTGTTTGGCGTTTTCCCAACACAATGAAGTCGTCTTAGCCACCCCAGAAACGTCGTATTTCCGCCAGCACGACGCATATACAAAGTATTCTGAATCCCCGGCCAATAAAGTATATTCTAAACATCACCCGCCCGACTTAGCCTCCCATTCAACTGGGTCGGAATCAGTTTGCGCTTTGTTTGCTCATTTTGCCCGCCATTTACGTCGTCGCGCATCTGGATACCGGAAAATTGGATTTCTGGGCGGGTTTTTTTCCCGCTCAATGTCCTGGTTTTGGCGTTCGTTAGTGGGAATAATTGCCCAGATGCTGTGGGAGACTTTTAAAACGTGTAGGTTTGTTTACGAATTCTCTACGTATGGTACATAATTTATACTGTAGACTTTGTTTATAGTGATATCTTCGGTCCATAGTTTACCAGAGACCATATTCAACTCGCCGAAGGGAACTCCTGTCTCTGTGCAACACTCATTTTAGGATCTTAGAATACTATTTTCTGTCCCCAGCGAATATTTTGCCGATGGAATCACTCGAGTGGTGAATATGGCTTCAAAAGTATACCCAAGTACCTTACAAAGTAGTGTGAGCAGTATTTGCACTTTGGAAACATAGAGCTCGAAGTCCAGCATACCACCAATTTTTTTTAGAAATACCAGGAATATGCATATGAATAAATATAGCGATAAGTTGTTAACTTGGCATTCTCCATCCAAAATAAAGCATGCGGCAACCGTTGAAAAATGTTCATGCTGATTGTTGGGATGTGTGTTTTTCGATCCTTGGTATTATTTATCCCCAACAATTATTATGTAAAAACAGCCCATTTCATGCGATATTATTTACTTATTAGGAGTACTCAAATGATTATTAAAATAATAATTAAATATTCACTAATTCTCTATTTTCGTTGCTCTTCTCTGTAGAGGAACACAAGATATCATATGACCGCCATGCACACACATTACCCATCAAAAGTTAATTGCATATTTGCAAATTCATATTCAGAGTGCATAAATATGTGGCCTTATTGGCAGGGTCGGATGCTCTAAAATCAAAATGCTGAAACTATCCCGGCTTTTCGTGGATCACAACATTTGGTGGCTACTTGGCGACCTTGTCGCGGCCAAGTTTTCTCGAAAACCGTCGTCAACTGATCACCAAATTTTCAGTTACCGGCCACATACCGTTTTTTGTGGCCTGGGAAATTATCGGTTTTTTGCAGTCTAAAATTCAGTGACTGGTCCATGTTTTTCTTCCACTGATATTTCATATTTAATTACTTATTCTTGTTTCAAGTTACCATTATATAATTTTATTTTGTATTATTATGTTACTTTACCATGTTATGACGACTTACAACCGGTCACGTACATACATATGTAGTGCCATTCTAGGGATGCCCTTATAATTTAATTTTCCTTAGAGTGTCTGTGTCTAGAAATATATATGCATATCTACACTAACAAAACGCTTTGTGGTCAGAAATTGAGTTAAATTTTTACTTGTTTCCAATCCATTTTTCAAGGGATCCCCTTCATAAAAGAAGTTCTATATTTCATGATTTTTTTCAATTTCGGAAGTAAAGCACGAGTAAAGGTATTAGGCTATTAGGTATTAGATTAAGGTTGTGTAAAGTGTAAAGCAGAAGTAAGCACAATTACTATAAAAGAAGCACTGTTAAATGTTGATATTTCAAGATTTTTTGGGATTGCGTGGTTTCATAACTTTTACCAAATGGTGTCTTTTGCATGACTTCCGCCTCAAATCTATAATCATATTTAGTTGCTCTGCCCATGTGTATGTATGAGCTCTGTGTATGATTTGCTTCGGTCACATGGCCTAACTCAGATATTTTTGTCCATTTTTGTCTTGTATACTTTACTTTTTTCAAATTCAAAGTAAAAAGTTTCCCCAGCCGTGCCTCATATTTTTGATGAAACTCCGACGCTGTAAGATCGTCGGTAACTAAGGGAAAGGACTAAATATAATATTTCTAGTAAAGTGATATAACATTCGGTTTTTGAGACACTCACAATCAGCGTAGATACATGTGAATGAATTCGTCCGTCGTACGTTTCAAAAAGCGGTCGTATACTGCTTTAATATTTTTGTATGTTCATTGAAAACATGTCCCATCCTTACACGAGTGGGTGTTATCCGAATTTGCCCCATTAAAACTCCGCCTTGAGCGTTTTGTCCTTTGAAGTGCGTTGAGGGTCGGAGTTTCACTTATTAGTCATCGTTCACCTATGTTCACCTATGAGCCCTCCCATTTAGACTAAGGCTTAGGCTTAGGCTTAGGCTTAGGCTTAGGCTTAGTCTTAGGCTTAGGCTTACTATGCTCTCAGGCTTATTGAAAGCTTATTGTTAGGTAATGCTGCCTACGGTGTACTTTTTGTAATTCGCGACAGCTTACGCTCGCCCCCCGATTTAAACGAATTGTCATTTATTATCATAGAACACAGAATTGCAGTACCACTTGAGACACACTACCCTATTTAAGTGAATTGTCATTTATTAGACTTATTGTCATTGTCATTGTCATTTATTTATTAGAGACGGTGTTTGGTGTAGAACTCAATCCAAGACCAGAGCCCAGATCCCTGATTTAAAACCCTCGATTAGCTTATTCTCATATTCACTTTCTAATCCAAGTTTTTCCATAACTATTCCCCGTTTATTCACAAGTGTCTACGCAACATTATCCCTCCAAAAACGTCAAGAAAACCTTGTTTTCTTCGTGAAAAGATGCTCAATTTTTGGCGCCAAATTGAATAGGTGTGACTAAATTGTGTGTGTAATGTTGTAAAATCGCGGGGATCAAAGCCAAAGCATCAAAGGGGAACATTTGCCCGACCAGGATTTCTTTTGACCAACTTTTTTTGTTGTTGATCCTTTCGTAACACGTGAGCACAGCAATTAGCTTGTTGGTGTAATCAATCAGGGTCATGCTCAGAGAAAAATCAATATGAGGAGACTTTTATCACTTATCCTATGAGTTAATAATACGCGTATGGAATTTTTTGTCGCATACAGTTTTTCGTGATACCCCTTTAGCCACTCCACGAGTTGTCCAATTTTCAACTTAATGTAAAATGTGCAATGGGCTTGCTTAAATTTGTTGACTTTACATAAATTACTGTTTCGCTTCCCTCGATACGGTAAGAAATTTGCATTGACATATCAAGATTTGGGCTCATTTTATCTTCTACTAATTGCTTATTTTTGGAAAAACTATTTTATGTAAAGGATGACGAGGCCGAAGTACCGCCTTACGTCCTAGCAAACGTACATGTAATGTGCTTGAAACGTATTTTACTTCTCTATTAAATTCAGTTGTAGTGCTAGTCTCTCTTTTCCTCTCTCCCTATATCACTCTAGATTCATCCCTCTCTCTCTATATTTTATTTTGTCTTGTTTTTTTTTCAATGTAAGATTTCTGTTCATCTAAAATCCGAAGTCTGGATTTTTTTTGTGTGAATAAACTTCCGCAACATCGTGTCTGCTTATTAAAATGCCCACTTCGGAGAGAAACAATAGCGTTTATCTCGTGTAGTAGCGGGCAAGTTGTGTAATTTTCACGATTTTGCTTCATGTTACTTATTTAGAATTGAACATTTCATGTGTGAATGTTTGTTCCTTATGTTAGCGTTTTTGTTAGCGACGTTAGCGTTTTTGTTAGCAATGTTAGCATTTTCTTTACATCGTTAGCGTTGTTAGCGTTCGTTTGCGTTTTTCATATCGCTCTTATCGTTGGTTTACTAGCAGTGTCGGCATTATTCTTATTAGCAACGCTTGCTTTGCAGTTTGGGTTTGCCTAAACTCTACATTACCAACTATCAAAGTATTAGTCATTAGTTATTTAGTTTTTGAGTATATTTCCAGTTTCATCAATAGTTTGCACTTTGCTTGACTAAGGATATTATTCATTTTTTCATACGTAATACTTACTTCACTACATCACTGATCAATTGTTCAAATGTTTAAAAAAAATTTTACTTTGGCATCATACGATCATACTATAGTCGCAGATTAAAAAGGTCATTATTCTCAATTATTTTGCCTTTGCGTGTTTTTTGTTCATATAATTACACTCATTATGAGAGTGTTCAGTCGGTATATCCTTCTTTTCAAATATAATAGCTAGATCATACGTAGTGTAGTTTGAGAGGAGCCATATCCATATTTGAAGACAACATCAACCAGGTGGCCTAGTGGGTAGCGTGACAACTCAATCACAGATCGTTGATCGCGGGTTCGACCCCGGCCCTAATTATAATTGGAATAAAAACCTGTCGTTGGGTTGATCCAGATGAATAGATGAAGATAATCAGCTACTGGAAATTGTGCTTGATTTCGTAAAAATACGTCATTATTTTAAAAAAAGCCCCCCTTTCCGTTTTTTTTGAATAACTCCCCGAAATAAGGGATCAGATAGGCTTTAAAGGTCCCAAATTTCCTAGGCTTGGGAGCAAAGAGGGCATCTTAATACTTCTCCACTGAATTGCGTCGCCGCTCGAAATGCAAATGAGGTTGCTTTTGGCTTGTTAAAGCTCCTAGCGAAGTCTGAATTCTGGGAAATTATTATTGATTAGCAATTGAATCTTAAAGCGATATGACGGTCGGTTTTTGAATCGTATGTTGCATTTTTGTGCATTATATGCAATTGGTATTATTAGACCAACAAATCCACCAGTATTGAATGGGGATACAACGTAAAAGTAGGTTTCAAAAACCGGCTGTTACATTGCTTTAAGTCTTTTTATCACTTACAATTAGGTCAGGATGATCCAAGTAGATATGCACCCACACACACACACACACACACACATGCACACACACACACACACACACACACACTGACACACACACAAACACACACAAACACAAACACGCACACACAAACACACACAGACACACACACACAAACACACACACACACACACACATACACACACACAAACGCACACACACACGCACACAAACACACACACACACACACACACACACACACACACACTTTCCTCACAAACTAGTTACCACAATCACGTCCAATAAGGTTTATTGTTATTACTATAGTCATTCGTTTCCTTATTGCATCTCATTTATTCCCAAGGCCCCTAGGAGCTTGCCCTTAATATAAGGCTTAATGGGCTGGACACATTTTTCTTTTCTTTTTCTTTTCAGATTCTCTTCTTTTCTGCCTGATTTAGAGTTTTAAATTTTAGAAGATAAAGTCATAATCCTTATCTGATATGGATCGATGTTGGGTATCATGCCGTTACCATTGTCACCATGATGTTGGGTAGCGAAATACCGGTCGGTTTTTGAAACGCATCGAGTACACCAGCATTCTTCTTATGCAGCTTATGCAAATGAACATAAATTAGAATAAAAAAATGAGCTAAATTCGAGCAGCGTTGCGTTTTTTGAGATACTTAAGAATTGAGTTGTCCACGATGCGTTTCAAAAACCGGCCGGTATTTCGCTTTAAAATATCCATTAGAATTTTCCCCCATTAACTCCATTAATCTTATTTTTCCTGATGTATAATATATATTTCTCTATAATCATGCTCTGTTTTCCGACTACGGTAAATGGTAGATTTCATTTTCGCTCATTACGCAGAAATTACGGCAAAATTATCGTCATATCCAATTAAAGTACCTAGTTTACACGAAATACTCGCTCAAATATATTAAATTTTCTTATATATTATACTGTCTTAAATTGAGTTATCATTATTAGTGTTGAATAAGGGGCAATATTTTTGAATGTTTATAATGCCCATTGACAACTATGCCCTAAAACCTTATTAGAACCAGTAATTGATCATCGGTCGCTTTTACACCTTACAAACTGGATGTATATAATATAATTACGTAAATTAGCATACACCAAAGTGTATTGCTACGGTATCGCAGTCTCACTTATGCTCAACTGCAAGCAAATTATGATGGACCTCACCCTTTAAAAATCGACTATAGACTGACTCTACGTAGTGCGGGGCTGCGGGGGCACCACCTCTTGGCATACGCGTTCAGAATGATTAACTTTTAATTGCCTATTTACACGATATATAAAGATCATATTTTCATATAGTGATAGCTCATTTACACTTAAGCTCTACGTTATGGTCTTATAATTATCCATACTATAGAATAATGACGAACAGCCTGTGTTTGGCAACTTGGCGTCGGCACAGCCGTGCCATTTCTATGCTACTGTCGTATAGCTTTGTGGAATGATAATTATTAACTCTAATGGTGCAGCTAAGTGTAAGTACTCTGTAGTAGTACTCCGTTGTCTCTGCTACTCTATTTTGGTGTGTGCAGCTCTAAATTGGCACACCTGTATCTTTGTGCCGCACGCGTGCGTATTAAACATCTGTGTTTTGTTTCCTGGTCATGATCGTGTAAAAACTTCCATTCAAGAAAGGAAGATAAACTAAAAATAAAATAAAGGACATTATATAAAAAAATCCTTTCTCTTTCGCCTACAACGTGGCGACATTTCACGTTGCTTAGATATGCGAAATAAGTCATTTCCTTTTAATTTACTCTCTCGCATATTTACGTATATTATCGTCAAAATTTTGGGACAAAATAAAGAAACTTTTATTTATTTTTTTTTGCTCCGAGCAACTTTTAGCATCATTTGATCTATACAAATTTCGGACACGTCATTTCTATGCTTGAATTATATTGCTAAATTCGTTCTTTTTCACTGATCGTATTTATATCCGACAATAAGAGAGAATCTCTCATTGGAAACAAAAGTACATTCACTAACTAAAAGCCTAAATAAAACTTTAAATGTATTTACGCTCTACGTAAGTGTGGATATTTACCCTCGCGCCTACGAACTTCACTTTTGGGGAATGACTATGTAAAGCCCTTACCATACATATACCGCCCTCTAATATGTATTACATAAAGGCCTAGGCTAATCTTTAACTTTATATGCTAATTATTATGAGACCAAACGTTTCGAGCCTTTTCGTGATGCTTATTGGGTATGTATGGGGACTGTGCTTCTAGGCAGATTGTTAGTAACGGTAACGTATATACCGACAATCTTACCTACTGAAAGAATAATTACGATCCAGTAGTGTAGGTGATTGATTGACTGTTTTGGTACACCACTTATTTGTGGAGTGTAACGTTCGTACCGCTAAACGTTATATTATCAACCCATAATATAACGTTGGTGAAAAACGGTTTTGTTAATTTGCAAAAATCATTTGATTTAAAGCGAAATACCGGCCGGTTTTTGAAACACATAGACTACAGAGCATTCTTATGTAGCTTATGCAAATGAACATAAGTCAGAATAAAAAATCGGCCCAATTCGAGCAACTTAGCATAAATACGCACGAATTCAGTTGTCCACGATGCGTTTCAAAAACCGACCGGTATTTCGCTTTAAATCTGAACATGCTCTTTGAGCGTTCACCGTCATATTGAACGTACAATTTCAAGCCTTTTTTTGATAGCCAAATATCCCAAATTGGAAATGTACAATTGTAAAATGCTTACATATTGTGAAGGCTGGACACTGGCAAAAGCTTTGTTATGCCCGTGTAAATAGGATGTTCAATGAATTCAATACTAAACTTTCGTGTAGGCAGCTCGTTGACCCTTGTTCTTCCTTTATAAAATGTGTATTTTAACTAGTATAATCGTTTGAGGCCTGGTTCTAGAGCTGGTATAGTACTTACTTTTTTGAACATTGCTTGTGTTTGTATATGTTTATAATTCCCATATAATATAAATCTAAATAAGCGCAACATGTTTTAATTTCAAATAAATTTCAATTGTGAGTACAATTAGAATACTTCTTACAATTAGAATTTATTCACTCAATTCTGTTTACCTTCTATTTTTCCATTACAGTAATTACTTTACATCATGCTGTGCTTACCGTACTTGTCTGTGCAGCACATTACGGTCATTACAGTCCCCCTAATTCCTAATTACAATAATTACATCACCTTCAGTTATCAATTCCGTATTACCATAATTATCTATGCCGTGCCCTTCGGTACTTACCGTACTTTCTAATTACGGTAATTATGTTGCAATAATTACAGTACCCCTAATTGTCATTTCCAGTTCTTGCGTATGCAGCAATGGACGACGACTTCTACGAGGGCGGCACGCTGCCCCTTCTACGGCAGCCGATGGAGATGGTCGCTTTGTATTCCATATTCTATTGTGCCGTTTTTGCTGTTGGACTTCTCGGAAATGTTGGTTTTATAAGTCGAGACTCTTCCAAAAAGAATAACCATTTGGCGACCGGTCATCGACAATTTGACAACCACTTCGAGACCATTTCGTGACCATTTTTGAGAACGATTATTCACCGGACGCCACGTGGTCGCCAAATGGTCCGGAACACTGAAACCCCCTTTTTCTATGTATAACTATCCCAGAGTAATTTCAGATCTTCGTCGTAATTGCCGTGGCATCGCATCAACAATTTCGCTCAACCACGGATCTCCTCATATCAAGTTTGGCAGCCGCTGACCTTCTAATTATATTGTTTTGCCTGCCGACGACGTTATTCAACAACGTGTTTACAGGTAGGGTGCAGTCGAATTGTAAGAAAAGTATCCTATTTTCCGACCTTATGCAAAGACGCATGGCCGCCGTTTATTTATACTATCCATGTACACTCAGGACTCAGAACTCAGAACCACGAGCGCGCTGATACTTTCGCGGATAGCGCGGGTAGCCATAACAGCGTAGCGAATAATAAGCACATTGCACGCGTCCATTTTTAATGGTCGAGACGTAATCGCACGGCGCGTTTGAGAACGTAGCATACGTACAATCTTATATCTATATTACTTTGTGATATAAAAAAAAACCTTTTCCATTATATCCCCTACAACCTTTTGCTAAATTGAGATAATAATCATTACGAGCCGAGCTTTATGTTCACACTCTCTCTCTCTCTTTACTTCCTTACGTTTCCTTTCTGTCTATGAGTTTAGTTTTTTTTTATTGTATAAACTTATACTTATAAACCTAAGAACTTTTGATCGTATAATCTGACAACTTTACGTATTTGCCTAGACCTTATCCTTGTTAGTTTCTTTACGATGTGCAGCGTATGCTGGGGCACAGTATGCAAATTTGGCCACTTATATAGGCTAGAGGTCTAGGTCATATGAGAGGCTCCTTATATAGGGAAAAAGGGCAAAAGCCGGAAGCATTTAATCAGAGCATCGTTTTCTTTCATGAGGGGATGAGAGGGGTTTGGGTTCTATCCAGTCTATATCTTCTATGTTATAGAAAGTAAAAGTAAGGGCGATAATAAGATTTCACACAAATTTTGAAGATTCTAATGCTCATAGCATAGTGAATAACATTCAGTATGTAAAGAAAACAAGTATCGCGTGGTAACTTCATTATCCAACCAGAAAAGACGGTATTTTTTTATCGCAGCTGTCAGCGTTTGACAGCTTACCTCAAAATTGGGTAACTAAACCGGTTAACGTTTTCGGGGGTAACTAGGTCGTTTTCGGGGGTAACTAAAACGGTTAACGTTTTCACTAATAACAAAGAAGTAATTCTCTCTGGGGTTTATTGTGTAAAAATATTATATAAAAAAAGAAAGTGAAAACAACAACTTCAGAATGGGAACTCGGCGCATTTATGTGTAAATTGAGTACGTGGATCAACGCTACCACTTCGTGTGCTTCTGTCTATACACTGGTAGCAGTTACCGCCGACAGATATATGGCAATTTGTCACACATTGAAGGTAATTAAATTGTGTTAGATAATTAATAGCACAGTTTATTCATCAATATCTTAGTAAATATCTGGTACCGTATACCATATTTGTTTGATCTCATAACCAGAACTAATTGTAAGCACGTCTACAGTATACTGTACATCACGGATTGTGCGTACGCATGCGCTTAGGCTTAGGCTTGGGCTTAAACGGATAATTCGTGATTGTCGCAAATAAACAACCACCGTACGGTATTTATAAATAATTTACTGATTTACAGTACACTCAATGGGATTCGCGATACACTCTGTACTCGATTGGGGCAATTTGGCTCATTTCTGGCTCGCTCGCCGCTCCACATCTTTACTACTACGATGAGGTACTTTTTGTATTCTGTTAGATAAATCGTAGCGACCATTGGATTAATAATTACTGCGAGTAGTGGCGACACAGAATATTGGGCATTTTCGCCCGGAATCTAATGGTAAGATAAGACGATAAGGCTCTAGTTGGGGGCTTCTTTTTCTGGTTGGACATTTATTTTGTGGGCGTTTTCACCCATGACACTGGGCATTTTCACCCGGAACTTATGCTGCCATGGCACTAACTGGGGCTTCTTTACCTGATCTGGCCGGAAATTTTTTTAATTTGACTTATTTTTTTTCTAGGTCCACATTGAGATCCCAGTCAGCGAGACGGCCAACGTAACGCTGACTTTATGCTCATCAAAGAGTGATGAAAAGGTAAGGCTAATTATAATAATAAAACCTTTTCTAGTACAGTTTGGATATTAAAGAGGGGAGGCTCATGGAAATGAATGTTAGACAACTTCACTCCCATGTGCCTTGTTTTCTAATTGTAAGCAGTGTTTTCCAGTTGGCGAAAGTGCGCATAAGGGCCTTTGTGCATAGGAATGCAGTTAAAGAATACGTTTCAAAATCGCGCGACATCCTCTTAAAATGTGAATAGTTTCATGGTAAATAAGCTAATCACCTCTAACTCCGTTTTCAGCTGCAATTCGTGTGTGTCAATTTGATATTGGCATTTATTGTGCCATTTCTATTGATATCCGTTTCATACACACTAATATTCATCCGAGTCTCCAACCACAAAAGCCTGGCCGTCGATGCTCATGTAAGTTGATATTTTTTTTTAGTTTATTCGTGGTTTGTAGGTTGTAGTTTATGTTTAGCTATTTGTGGTTGTTTTGCAGTTAGTATTCCTCATTCCTGTAGTTTATATTCTGTGCACTATATTTTGCTTTCTAGAAATCATTTCATGATGGGTTACAATTTACAATTTATACAAGACGAGTTGTATTTTTTTTCATACATTCGAACAATAAAATAAAAAAGAGAACTGTTTTAAAGCGGTATAACAGCCGATTTTTTAAACTTATGATGGACGCTGTTGCCCCATGTAGTTCGTAACAACTGCGCGATATTTGTTTAGTCTGCTTATATTTATTTGAATACAACATATGTGAATGCAGTAGTCCAACTACATTTCAAAAACTGGCTCTTATACCGCTTTATACTAAATTCAGATTCGTGATGAACGTGTAAAGTTACGAGTGGCCCATATGATGCTAACTGTGATCGTGGTGTTTGCACTATGTTGGACACCGCTTTATTGTAAGTTTTTTTTAAATACTTTGCTTGTTTACGTTATGTTTAAAGCTGTATGGCACGTGGTTTCTGAAAAATATGCTGAACAAATGCACACATTATTGTTGCATACTTTTGCAAGCAACTGAACAGCTTGAAGTTGAAAACATAATTCCATACTAGTCGTCTAATTGTGAAACAAACACTATTTTATTATCGTGTTACTCTCAAAGCGTTGAGTTTATCTTTTTTGACTCTTGCCGTTCCTATTCTGATGTCTGTATTCTGAACGTTAATTGAAATCGCAATTTCCTTTTAATGTTCCAATGACCCAGACAATTGCCCGGGGATAATGTCCTTCCTATTTCAGCAATATATTCCTATTTTTTCTTCTTCGCCGACGTCAATTCGAACCTTTTTCTCGTCGCGTCCACCATATTGAGGCCATTGTTTCAGGTTGGCAGATAATTAGAATAATTAAAGGGTCATAAAGGGTCAGACACATGAAAAATACGTGTTTTGGTTTTGAACTTCCAGTATGTCTAGTCTATGAACATTAACGTACATCTTTAAATTGTCGATTTTCGTCTACTAGTCGTGCAGTCAACAAAGGCATTCCTTTCAGTAGGGTGTGACCTATTTTACTAATGGCCAACTCAAGCTTACAAAAATGAGAAACTGCAAAGGTGCCACAAAAAAAGAAAAAACCCGCAAAGGTGTGCCACGTCTTTGTCACACGTGACAAATGATTATCTAACAAAATGTGAGAGATAATGATTATGTTTTCAGTGGTTGAGCCTGCTAAGCTCCTCCCTCAATCCCGTAATCTATATCGCGTACAGTCAAAAGTATCGGAGAGCCTTTCATCGATTACTACTGGGACCGTGTAGGACAAGGTAGGGGAGTGTTCTTTATAAAAGGTTTTGAAGTTGGGAAAAAGGCTCCTGGCCATCTGTGAACAGATGAACCTCGGATAAGAACAGTCAAAACAGTGGGTCGGTATTCTTAGCGCTTAGCTTACTGTACTAAGCAAATGTTTACTCTTGTCATTTTTAAGCCCTTAGCCCTTAGCCCTTATAGCGCAATGTACTAAGCGTTAGCCCTTAGTTAAGGGCTTTCTTTTATCTCTTATAGCGTAATGTACCAAGCAACTGTTTTACTGTTGTCATTTTCAATTATGTGTTTCTTTCCCTTCGACAACAATTTCGTGGAATTCAACTACTTTAGATACGAAAGCGTGCGGAGTTTTACTCGAAATACCCTGCGATTAACGGACGATTCGCCGTTGGCTAGCTCCGGGAGTACTAAAAAGCAGAACACGTTGATTGTACGCGGGTCGAGGTATGTTCTTCTTGTAAAACTGGACTTTCGCGATTTTGACGAACTTTGTTAGAAAGTTGCCCATAGCTGCATACGTTTTTTTGTTTGTTACGGACAACACCTTATGCCTCGCATGTGAGACGGCATGGTCACACGTCGTTTTATATAAAGAACAGAGCTTAAACATTGAACAGAAGCGTGGTGCTTTCTATCATATAAAAAAATAAAGAAAAAAGGTCCAAAATATATAAGCTGTGTTTTTTGTTATTGGTGTTGTTGGTGATTTCTAATCATTTTTCTAAAGATTAGTTTAGATTGGTTGGGCATCATTTGGGCCCCTTCCAACCATTTCTTTTCATAAATATTTATTTATTTTCTTCAGATGCGCCGACTATCCAACCAAAGGAAGCGATGATGTGCCTTCATTGATGAGCACTCTTGACACAGAAGTGTGCACGAAGGGAGGCACTATATCACTACGAATGAGTTCTTGTTAAAGCGAAATACCGGCCGGTTTTTGAAACATGGAGTAGACCAGCATTCTTATGCAGCGTATGCAAGTGAACATGAATTAGAATACAAAATCGAGCTAACACGAGAAAATTAGCATAAATACGTAAGAATTCAGTTGTCCACGATGCGTTTCAAAAATCGGCCGTTATTTCGCTTTAACCGGGATTTGAATTCGCTCCGGATTCTGAACCATTACGGGTGGTTTTCAGAGGGAGCATGTGTTTCCCTTTAAACATCATGCTAATTTACAGTCGTGTGCTATAAATGTGTGTAGTTTGGATGCTTGAGAGAATAAACAATGGAACCTTTAGTTAGGTCTTACCTTTTTTCTTAAATTAATGTAATGATCACCCGGCCAGCTAATGATAAACCATATACAATCGATAGTCTCTACCACAAGTACAACCTCAATAGGTCAAGTTACCATTATTATCGATCTCATGTTTTTAACCGGAATTGTGAATTCTTTTATTACAAAGCGTTTGGAGAGCACTCTGTATTATGTTGCCGAAATCGGTAGAAAAAGCGGATTCGCCAGATCTGTTTTGACTGAATTATCGTTCGATTTCGGCTGATGTCTGGATTGATTTCGGTCTATTTCTGGATTGATTTCGGCCGATTTCTGGTCTATTTCTGGATTGATTTCGGCCGATTTCTGCTTTAGTTTCGTTTGTCTCCTTCTAGTGACGGGTCTTTTGTTGCCACTCCTTTTTTTAAAGCGAAATAGTGGCCTGTTTTGAAACGTATCACGAATGGCAATAATTCCATGCATCATATGCAAATGGGTGTATGAATGGGCATTACTAGAATAAAAAATTGACCTCAATTCGACCCCACTTAGCATAAATAGATGGGAATGCAGTTATTTGAGGTGCCTTTCGAAAACCGGTCGTTGTTTCGCTTTAAACTTTAAACTGTTTAAACAATCATTGTTTCTATATGCATTTGTACTCAGGTGTTTTGTTTACGCGTCATAGTCCGTCTCTCTTGCAAATTAGAAGTTAATTTTATAGGAAGCAGAAACCTAGTTTATTTTGCTACACTAAACAATTTTTAAAGTCGAGTACATTATATATAATTTTGGTTTTCATCCGCAGCTATAAATGACGGAGTAAAGTTGTGTAATCAGTGCTGTTTGTTGTAATTATATGTCACACAGTATCTCTACTAACACGATAGAGTATATATTAGAGTATACAAAAGAGGTCAATGGTATCGTGATATGTCAACATTTTT
Source organism: Pelodera strongyloides (assembly GCA_036852015.1). Lineage (NCBI taxonomy): Eukaryota > Metazoa > Nematoda > Chromadorea > Rhabditida > Rhabditidae > Pelodera > Pelodera strongyloides. The sequence continues at coordinate 145,706 of JAANDG010000076.1, read as the reverse complement.
CAAGAAGCCGGTATATGATACAGTTTCTGACACATTAGCTTGACACCACATACAAGCTCAATACCTTAAACTTTGAGTATTATGCTAATAACCACAAGTCCAGGGTCCAGGGCATACATTAACTACAGTTAATTGTTTGTTGAACATTCAAAGTTCTGCCTATTGTTTTCGTTGGACAGCAGTGACGAAGGCGCATTTCGACCAAATTGGCACCAGTCTTTTTTCCGTGCTTTTCCTAAGTAATCAAGAGGGAAGAATGGGAATTCCCGGGAGATTGTACCCGGGAATCCTTTTTAGGAGTCGCTTAATTCAATAGTTTTGCTGGGGACACTTTTAAAACAAACACTGGAATGGGAAGAGAACGACAAGTGTTTTTTTTTAGGAATGGGTACATGTTTGTCTGTTCAGGGACCAACGGCAACGGCACCAAGTATTACCGAGCTCTAACAAAATGCGAGTGTCATGGCCGAGCTAAATAAACAAGATGTTATACTTTTTTGGCACTTTTACGGACGGCTCAATCACGCAACGTATTCTCGGGACGACGGAAATGTTCCGTTGGGGAACACATTTGTATGCAAATTTCTCGACTATCTAGACTACCTTGAGGAAAAATTTGCATACAAATCTGTTCCCCAACGGAACATTTCCGTCGTCCCGAGAATACGGGCTACTATAGCACGTAAACACCCAACGGAAATCGAATCTCCAGTTATTATTAAATGCATGCTGGAAACGTACATGAACAACAAAGTTCTCATTATATGAAAGTTTGCATTGCAACCATAGGACGACGGAAAAAGTGACCTGCACAACACAATGTTGGCAAAACGATAGACGCTTAACTAAGGGTTCCGTAACTTACCGCTGACGGTACCTCTTCGCTCAAATGCTAACTATTGGAACACTTTGAGGCGGGAAGCTTGTAGCCACTCAAATGTAAATCATTCCAAGTCAAATGTTCACATAATTGATATAAAACAATCAACCTTGCTCAAATGCTTTAGTATGATTATCTTTAATATTGCAAATTTGTATTTGGAGCTTTACGAGTTCGATTTAAAAAAAAATTTTTTGAAAATTAATGGCGTTTCGATGTCGTCGTTGTTCCCGAAGGCTTTCTCATCTGTTCAAAAATACATCTCATCACGGCAGCGTATCTTGGATCCATTGAACTGCTCAGCTCCTTGACCTGAATTTATAACTAGAAGGACATATATAAAGGAGAAGTGTTTACTTTTTTGTTTGTGTGAACGAAGCGAAAATTAGAATATGAAAATTAGAAAATTAGGCTATAAAACGAGAGCCGGAGCCCAGACTTGAGCAAGCGGAACCAAATCTTATTTAATAATTTTTCAAGATACGTTGCAAACGTCATTTCAGACAATTGAGCTCACTGTTCCTGCATTTTAAACTTTGAAAGTCGCCTCAGGCGGCGATAGCCTTCTGCTTCTGCTTCTGGTAAGAAAATATTACAGAACTGCACACTTGAATGCTCAGAACTCAGAACCACGAGAAAGCCAATATGATAAAAAATTTCATTTTGCGTGTTGTTTATGCAACTTATATGAAGGCCAAATTTAGCAAAGCGTAACATCAAGCTGCACTTTAAAGTTCACAAGCGACCGGAGAAACATCGCTAGATATATTCATTTTCACGCACTAATCTATGGACCCTACACCCTACATTCAAAAACCCCGCGCGTCGCTTCAGTTAATAAGAAAGCGTAACCGCTACCAGCACATTAGGTTCTACATTAGTACTAGCGGTACTAACGGACCACTGGTAGCAGAATCGCTGAGCAATTTGACAAAACAACCAACCGAAATAGTTCAGAATGCTTCACCTACCTTTCGTTGCTCCTCCGTTTTAGTGATACTTTGGTCGGCTTTAATTCCATCGTACTTCTCAAAGTACGGTGGCAATTCTTTCAAGAGATCGGAAATTCCATCCTTTATTGATTGCTCTTGGGCGTCGCGTTTGCTTTCGAACTCCGTGACGGCTTGCTGAAGAGAAAAAAAAGTGAATTTGCATTGCTTATTAGACGGACAGACCGATACGCCGCAATTTTACTTATGCCCGTGAGTTATTTTCGAACAACCAACAAATATGTGATAAATCAGACGTTGGACATTGATACGCTGGTTAGACCAAGTTACCGGCAGAGGCCCCAGTAACGGACCGAGACCCAATCAGCTACACATGAAATGAAGACTAAAGGAAACCTCCGTATCAGGTCCGGCTTTGGTGGCCCATTCATGTACAGCTTCCTTAGTCTCAGCCTTAGTCATATCCTGGCGACGTACGATCATCTCGAAGTTCCGACGGTCCGCCGACGAGAGATTCTTGAATAATAATTAGACTAAATTTTATAAAATGTAACGTTTAATTTCATACCTTTTGGGTGTAATACACGGGAATACCGTTGCGCATATACCATTCGAATTTACCTACGGTTGGCATCTAGCCAAAAAAATGTTGGCAGGTCTGTGGCGGTGATGCGCCCTTTCAAAAAGTCGAATGAAAAATGTGAAGAGAAAAAGAAAACAATAAAAAAATAACCTTCAGAAAAGGAGGTGGAGCACTTCCGCTTGAGGAACTCTTCCGCGAATCACTACTACTGAAATAATCTTTTTTATACACATTGTCAGTTTCTCAAATGTAACAAAGCTTGAAATCACACAGGAATAGTGTATACTTTTGGTAAATTATTAATAATAATAAAGATTTATTGATTACATTTAAAGTACATAATAAAAAGGCAACCCTAAGACGGCAATGCGTATAAAAACATCCCATACTGACAAGGGGCCCTACTGTATGTTCATATTTCTAGTAACAAGTAAGCAAATAAATACCATGATTAAATAAATATATTGCATAAGTAAGTTTCACAAGTTAATCGATCAGCCAAACTTCTTAGTGAGCGATTCAATTTTTTCTGGTGGTTTTGTTTTGCAAAAATCCTCTGATAAGATTTATGCAACGAATACCTCGATGAGCCAATCTATCCGTTTCGGTAAATCTTAGATTACTGTTATTAGGGAATGTTGTAGGGCACATGTTTAATAATAATAATAAAGATTTATTGATTACATTCAAAGTACTTAATCAAAAGGCAACCCTACGACGGCAATGCGTATAAAAACAGCCGTTTCAATATCTTTTTTTTCAATAAGGTTTTATCGATAACATGACCGTTGAACTCATCTACTGTCAAATTTTAATAACTCACCCTTCTCTTGACTGAACGACTGCAGCAAAAATTAAGAGAATTATCGCGGATTTCATTGTGTTTCTGAAATAAACAAAATTTGCAAAAAATCCTGACAGAGCGAACAACTCTACTAACTAAAACAGGAACATTTGCAATCAGCATAATACATACAATTTACACAACTAATATATAACTTTGCACACTTTGTAGATATATGTTCCCAATATATGAATTATAAAGAGTGAAAAAAGTCGTAATTAAATCAAAAGGAGAGAAAAAATAAAGTGATACAGCCGATGTACAGTATCGATCCTGCAATAGTCTGTTTTAAATTGTTGCTATGTTCTATATACAGTGCAAAAGGACTAATTCTTCCTGTTTATAAAAGCAATGGACAGGCGAATCGAAAACTAGTTAGCCGGCTGTAAAATTCGAGATAATACTCTATAAATACGTAATAATTTCGTAATACAATTCATATTTAGAAACATAATTGTCTTGCTCAAGTACGATGCCGTTTCAACTTACTGAGAGTTAAAAATTGATGGCTCAGCTTATATCAATAACATATAATAACAATATTTGTTGCCTAAAAGTTTATACGTTAAAAATTGAAGTGTTGGAAATGTTTACAATAAACTAGGATTGGGCTAGACGTACGTAGTGTTGCTGATAATTGCAAATATAAACAATAAAACTATAAAACAGTGGTTGACAATTTGACAATGAAGAGTAATGCAATGTTTTCATCTGTTATAATAAACATAAACGATGAAACAAATGATGATTCATTATAAATGATTGTGCCCGTTTGTTTATCGTGATGTGTTTATCTCTCTCGATCATCATAACACATTGATATCATTATATCACCTCCCGTTTTTCGATAAAAATAATCGGAACAATCTGATCAGATAATAATTGACATGATAATTTCATTTATTAGTTATCTATCTAAGTCCAAGGTCATAGTTTCTTGTAACGAAACCCCACACCTTAGTTTGTTCCCCTATATAGTTTGGTGTGTTACAAATGATTCAATCTTGATGATTTGATTTTAAAATTATAATAAAAAGAGAAAGAAAGGATTGCATTACGTTGGCAAACCAATAAACTAAAAAAAAGAAAACATACAATTAGGTGAACTTGAAAGTTAAAGCTAAATTGTAAATTTTGGGAGACCAGTGGCTCATAGCTCTTATGTAAACACAACTTCGACTGTTGGCGAATTCGCCAAACAGAACGCGCAATTGTTTATTTATACAATTCTTATCAACGCTTACCTATTTTTGCTGTACAAATCTCCCATGTAGAGATTGTATAGAGCTGGAACTTCTAAACACTTGATTGAAGAATGTTCAGATATGCATAAGTTGACGAGTCGCAGTTGTCGCCGTAATAGTTCGCGATAAAACCGATATATCTTATTACCAAACGGCTATCTCCGCCTGGATCCTGCTAAAATGATCATACTGCACAATTATATGAAACGTTTGAAACGAATCTTCCAAGTTTATGTAAAAAAAAAATCGGCTGCGCGTGCATTTCGATGAACATGTACTAAAATTAGAACAATACAGAGTAGATTAGCTTGTTTTTGTTTGGACCCTTGTTAGTAGGAACTGTTAGCGGTTCGTCTTATTAGGGTATCCTTTTGATTGCATATGTTTTGAGTTTTGATGTATGTATCAATAAACTATTCACTAATTGTAAGAGTGGCGAAAAGGGACTACTTATACCAAACGCTTGAAACGTAAAATTCCGCCTCGTACAAACATGTTATAGTATGCCCAACTTCCCTTAAAGCGAAATGCTAGCCCCTTTGGAAAATTAGCATATGGTAAGCAAATCCTATGTATCCCATGCTAATTTTGTACGATCAATCGTACAAAATTAGCATAGGATACATAGGATTTGCTTTTTTTTTTTTTTTTTTTTTTTTTTTTTTTTTTTTTTTACCATTTTTTTTTTTTTTTTTTTTTTTTTTTTTTTTTTTTTTTAATTTTCCAAAGGGGCTTGCATTTCGCTTTAAGCAAATCCTATGTAACCTATAATTTTGTACGATCGTCCACGGCAATCGTACAAAATTTGCATAGGATACATAGGATTTGCTTATCATATGCAAATTTTCCAAAGGGGCTAGCATTTCGCTTTAACGGGCATTTGAACGCTTTGCTAGTTTGGCAACTTTGAATCTTGAAGCAATTATTCGATCATGGAAAGTTGGAAAGTCGCTTCAGTGGCCATATTCACCACTCAATTCCCCATGGGGAATTCCTCGTATCTTTCTCTGCGTCTCTCACAATAGAATGCTATTTTCTGTCCCCAGGGACTATTTCCCCGAGGGAATCGGAGTGGCGAGTATGGCCTCAGAGGCGTTAACCGTCGGGTGATTTATCCTGCTGGTAATGGTGTGATCATATCCCTTTAAATGGCCTGACATCATGCCGACAAAAATCGCGTATTTTTTTAAAATAAAACTCGATGATTAATTTTTTTTTTCATTTTTTCATCCATTTTTTTCTTCGAATTATCCATTCAGACATAGGATCTCATAGAGTCAGTCACCAACGTCTGTTTTTGACAGCTCATATAATGGGAAACAACAAAAATTTTTCATTCCATTTTTCCAACGTTCCTTCAAAATATTCCGTTCAAAATAATTTTACATTTAAATTTTACATTAGTGATTACATTTACATTTGTTATTAAATGTAATTAGTAAGTAATTAATGCCCTCTCCAAGCAATTTGTTTTACTCACCATTAGAGACTAGAGAACATGAAGATAACATGTAAATAAGGTGTCAAGGACCGAGAAAAAAGTTTTCCCACTGGATTTTGCTCTCAAGAACTCCGTCTAATGTTCTAATGCATATTTATGATCTACTCTACACAAAAAAGTCAATCTGTATTCTCCGCTGCTCCTTTTTTGCTGAAAATTGATTTTCCGCCCCTTAGAGATGTTGAAAAAAGAAGATTTTTATATATTTCATCGTGCAGAGGCCGTATCTCTTTTTGACAGAAGAAGGTACTCTTTTTCTTTGAACCCTGGTCATTTATGAGTTATAAGGCTTTTCTATCCTTTTTTATTTACTATTTAAAGCGAAATGCTAGCCTCTTTGGAAAATTTGCATATGGTAAGCAAATCCTATGTATCCTATGCTAATTTTGTACGATTGCCGTGGACGATCGTACAAAATTAGCATAGGATACATAGGATTTGCTTATCATATCGAATCATATGCAAATTTTCCAAAGGGGCTAGCATTTCGCTTTAAACTTAAAGCGAAATGCCAGCTCCTTTGGAAAATTTGCATATGATAAGCAAATCCTATGTATCCTATGCTAATTTTGCGCGATAGCCGTGGACGATCGCGCAAAATTAGCATAGGATACATATGATTTGCTTATCATATGCAAATTTTCCAAAGGAGCTGGCATTTCGCTTTAAAGGGTCAGGCCCACCGACAAAAACCTATTTTTATTATTTGTTAATAACTCATGAAAAGGGTATTTATTATAACATATACAAACTAGATATTATTCAGTTTCACCGCGGGGAAGTTTTTCTGGTGAGCTTGACAGGCTTTGGGAAGGGAAGTTAAGTCATTTGCATATCCACAACACAGGTGTATATGCAAATGACTATGCAAATGACCTGTATACGGTATCTTACGTAAGGAAAGCTCACCGGAAATACTTCCCCATGGTGAAACTGAGAATAATATTTAGTTTGTATATTTTATAATAATATCCTTTTTATGAATTATGAACAAGTAATAAATACAGGTTTATATCTGTGGGCCTGACCCTTTAAAGTGTTTACAACATTAAAATATAGTTTTTGCTAAACTCATTTATGTTCACAGCCGTTCGAAGAGCCCTACGGGCTCTTCTCCGACTGGAGGAATCGGCCTTCGGCCGATTGTTACCCTATTAAAAAAAAGGAATTTCTACAAAGGTAAAAGACGATCATTTACGTTTATGTGGAAACGTATAATGTGGCTCGGCACTTGAAGGTTTTTGCGTCATGCAAATTTGCTGCTATTGCACTTGATCTTCTATCTCCTGTAAGATCCTCTTCTAATAAGCTAGCATAGCTCAACTGGTAGAGCGTTAGTGAGTGGTTGTGCGCTACTGTGGGTTCGAATCTCGACAGCGGCAAAGATTTTGTATGCTCTTTCGATCGAAGAATTTTCTTTATGAAACAGCTTTCGTTGTGCACATAAAAACAAACCCGTGACAAACTCTTCTCCTTTATATAATAAGATATTCCAAATACACACTACGTACCGTGTATTTTTCGTTTATTCCATGATTTTGCTAACTGTTTTTCATAGCAAAATATTCCAAAGGAGGACTGTTTACGTTATCTTTTAACAATCTAACAAGTCTGCTTTACTCGACCACACAAAGCGTTTATCTATTTCTCTACTTTTTACTTAGGTCTCTAAGTTTTTTTCGGAGCGTTTATGATTTAAGCAAAAAGGTTCATTTTACAGGCTAGATAAGGTTCATAGTTTGGTGGTCTCGTGAAACTAAATGAAACTGCCCTTTTATATACAGATATTTGTAAATGTTTTAACTGTATTAATTAAAAATGTTGTTACGTAATCTGGCGTTTTGTATTTTATTTTGTTTTATTCGCCTTCAGAGCTTGAAGGGGGAATTTTTTTTTTAGAATTTATCCATGTAAAAGGTCTAATGTTACAGAATGTCGGGTATCAAAATCGATGAATTGAAATCTGAAGACATTGACGAAGTAGTCGACTGTCTAGTGGGGGATTTCTGTAAAAGAGAACCCCTCAATGTTGGGTTACGGATTCCGGACGAGGAAAATAGGAATAATCTGCCAGGTAGTTGATTTTACATAGCTGGTAAATTTACCTATAATTTTTCGCTCGTCAGTCGGCGATATCACAAGCATGATTGGATAATTGTAGGTTCACGAACATCAAGCGCTTAATACTATTCCTTTTTCAAACAAGCTGGTAGAAATCACAACAAACATGCATAGCAAAGCATAAATATGTTGAAATATTTTTTTTGGTCTTATTTTTGTGATTTTTGTATTCATTTTTCCTGAAAAGCATTTGATAATGCACAGGTAAAGTGTAAGTGGCTTTAGTAAATAAACATACTTTTGAAAGAGAAATTGACAGCGTTCAAAGCATATGTTGTAGACGAATAAGCTTAGCTGGGCGTATTATTTTAGTAGGCAACGACCACGAGTTATATACTACTTTCTTTTCATCATTTCATTGTGATCCACACCATGTTGTGTTATTAAATAAATAATAACTTTTAGATCTCGTGCGGAAGGGCGTTGGTTCCGGATTGAGCTATGTTGCACGAGACGATTCCGGTAAAATAGTCGGACTGAAACTGTGCGATGTGAGAAATCGACAGGACGAAACTCAGGGAAACGAGGTTAGACTTTGCATACGTTCTGAAATGTTTGTGTCTTTTTTGATTGGCTAACCAACTAGCCGTTGTAATGCTTTCTTTCGTGTCGTAACTTCCTCTAGCGCTCCCCACAATGTAGCTATCTCCTTTTTCTCCTCCGCTCCTTCGCTTTCTCTCTCGCTTTCTCTCACACACACACACACACTTAACTTTGAAGGCGAATATTTAAAGCAAAATAACAATTTCACCAGGTAATTGGAGAAAATACCGTCGACGACGACAATGAGGAGGAGGTGATGTTGGACGAAAACTGCGGCGACAAGATCTTGGCCGTGCTTATGAAGTTGGGAAAGAATGTGAGTTATTTATTACTTTAAATTAACCTTTAGAAAATTGGCGTGCATGCGGCGTGAAAATGCTATTTCGACTCTGGCTTTTGGCATGCAAGTGGCGTGATATCGGCGAGCAATAGAACTCCAATTCCTTCCGCGTGCATTTTGTACGCCGCCACGTTTCCATATACATATTACAATGCCGTTTTCAAGCGGCTTGCACGCCAAGTTTCCTCAGTGGAGGTGAAGGGTAAGCAATGTATCTAATATCTACCGCATACATGGCGGTGAGATCGAAAAAAGCACGGAATGCTGCGTGGATAATTTTGGAGTATTTTCACTACACACGTTACTTCGTTCATATTGGGTTGGATTAAGAATATCGGAAATAAGCTTTGAATTAATCTTTCAATTTCTTGCTTGTTTTATCAATTACCGATAGAAATAAACAAAATTGCGCTCTAATAATTCCGATAGTCAGCTGCATACTTTCTTAATGTGTTTGAAGTTGTTTTACTACTTACTGTCAATAACATTATCAATATCAATAAATAGTACCATCATTTTATATGATGCACACTTATAGCATATATATAGTGTGTCAATAAATTATTATTATTATTAATAATTACTATTGATAAGCCATTCAGACCTGGTCACTAGTGCCGCCCGAAGTCGATAAGCTCTACTATATCATCATAATCTGGATGTCGAAGGACTATGCCAGAAAGGGTTATGGAATCAAGTTGCTCAATCACAATATTGAAGAAGCAAAGAAGAATGGTTGCCAGGGCGCTATCGCTGAAGCCACTGCGTTCCGATCGCAAATGGTAGGTCTGTCTCTGTCATACCTCCCAGGGTAGGGATGCCATACCTCCCAGGGTAGGTCTGTCATACCTCCCACGTTAGGTCTGTCGTACCTCCCAGGGTAGGTGTGTCATACCTCCCAGGGTGGGTCTTTCATACCTCCCAGGGTAGGTCTGTCATACCTCCCAGGGTAGGTACCTGAAGCCGACGAGCGCGCAAACTACAAGCCCAATCACGAAGGACCATTGCATCGGTTCTTCACAGGCGGATTACCCTCTGTGATTAAGAACTCTCTGCGGAATTAGACATGTATCGTATCGTATCAGTGTATCGTGTTAGTTGAAGCACATTTAGCAAATCAGCTGCCGATATCGATGTAAGTCGGTAAACTACGAAAATGGTTGAAAATAATAAACGTACGCATTTATTATTAATGAATTATTATAAATTCTTATTATATAAAAGATAAAAAAGGAGTACCGGGTTATATCAACCGAATGCAGAGAAATGCGCCTGGGTCCGGTTCATTTCTGAATGTACACATAAGATAGATATAAGCTTGCTGCCCTATAAAAGTGTATTCAATTTAGCTACAACATGTTTCAGATGTTTGCAAAACTCGGTTACCGTGTGCTTCATAAAATCGAGTATAAATCTCTGGTGGACTCTAACGGATCTCCCATTATTCAATGTCCTGATGAAACAACATGTGCCCAGCTCGTATACAAAGACTTGTAGTTTGTAGTCTATATTAATGTTTACAGTTTGTAGGTTGTGACCTGTGCGTGTGTTTAAATTCCACCTTGATTTTCAATTCTGATATATCGGTTGTGTCTCTCCTGACTGGACGCCGTATTGTCAAGTAATTACTTATTTTTATTGCAAATACCGGCCGGTTTTTGAAACATATCTCAAGTACTTGCATTACTATGCATTTATGCAAAGTGGGGTCTAGTTTTTATTCAATTTTTGCTCATTTGCATAAGCTGCATAAGAAGGCAGGTGTCCACGATGAGTTTCAAGGACCGGCCGGTATTTCGCTTTAAAGGGTCAGGCCCATTTAATTCACCCCTATTTTTGATGATTCCATCTGATTCTCCAGGTAATATATAGTAGGATGCAATATTTTTCTAATTTTCAAGCGCAAAATTCACGCAGTATTCATCGATTTACCCCTGCCAGTCATACCCAACTATTTATCGCATTTGTCACGCCCCTTCGCGCTAATTGGGCAATATGCTATATTGGGCGTGGCAATTGCGATATCGGCCAATCAGCGGGAATGGGCGTGCCAACTGCGATGGATAGCTATGACTGACTGCGCACGGTAAATTGCTGAATAATGAGTGATTTTTGCGCTTGAAAATTAGAAAATTATTGCATCCTACTATATTTGACATGGAGAATCAGATGGAATCATCAAAGATAGGGGTCATTTGAAATGGGCCTGACCCTTTAATGCCAATTTTTTTGCCTTGCTGCCAGAATGAGCTTTTTGATGCTCAACGTGTTTTTTTAATCTCTCAAAATCCTACTGATCCTAAAGTCTCCTCTTTGTCAGGTTTGTATGTAGGTAGATTTTCTACTTTGAATGGTCTTGTGTTGTCACGGTTGTCCTTTATCGTATGAATTTTGTTTATTACTTACCAGCCGGCTACACCGACTGAGCTGTCTTACCATACTTATGAAACGTCAGTAACGTAGATGAAAATTATACGAATGAAGATATACATCGTTTTTACATGAGAATTTTCTAATTTGAGCTGCGGCACTCTTTTATAAACAAAGCGGGACATTTTATTCGAATTCTACTTCCGTAACGTGAGTGCTAGCGCACGCTACAGTTGCTCTTTTTTATAAGATTGTTTTTTCTGATTTGATTGTTTTTAATAAAGATTTATAAGCATATACGTTTTGCTCTGTGAATAAAATTCCTAAAATAAATTCGTTTTCCCTCAGTGTCTCTTGGGTTTCTTCGTTGTTGTTGTAGGAACGTGCACTGTCTTATTGTCCTCATCCGGAGTTGTTGGTGACGTTGTCGTAGTTGGGCTCTAAAATAAGTATTATAGGTCTTTCATAAAAAATATGGTTTGGTTTATATTCATATACTCTTGAAATAAAACCAAATGGAGGTTCCTGCATAACGTACTGTCTCGCTCCCTAGGGCTGATTTACAGCATCTGTAGCTACGGAATATTCTTGTTTTGCAAGGCTTTGCACTATATTCGACCGAATGCTTCTAATGAATTTCGTCTCGAACTGCCTCACTAACATGTTCCATGTTCCAAAAAAAATACGAGGACAATCGGAACCCCAGGTTATAAAAAAGCGCTAACCGTGGTTGTGGATGTTGTAGTTGTCGTGGTCGTCGTAGTTGTCGTGGTTGTCGTGGTTGTCGTGGTTGAGCTACTGCTGCTAGACTTGTGATGTTTTCCGTGTCCGTGTCCGTGATGATGACGTCCACGATGCTCATTCGATCCGCTTCTGGAATTAATAGCAATACAATTCATTGGTTCGTTAAGGTTGCCTGAAATATGTAAATTCTCAAAACTACGAATCAGTACCCAGAATGATTCTTTCCACGCTTGTGCACCAGATGTTTCACAAATTTCGCCGTGTTGTCGTCTAGAGAATCAATGACATCGCGGACCTGAAAACGCTTCTCCTTGAAATAAAGTACCCGTCTTTTTATATAAATCTTGCTAGCTAAATTATGAAAACTTTGCATAGACTTGAGTGATAAGCTTCTTTAATTCAAAATGGTATTCGTGCATAGGCATAGGGTGGCTATCACAATTACCTTTTCTCTCTTCTCACTGCGGCTCATATCTTCATCCTCTTGAATTTCCTGTATCTTTTCGATGGCTAAGGGAATCTTATCCAACTTCTTCTTTATATCATCCTAAATTAGTATTGATTTTTCCAAGAATGCTAAGTTGCATAAAATACACTTTACAAATACTAGTAAACACCAATAAAATTGTGTTCGCCTGTGCAGAAAAATGTTCGGGAAAATTGTTGTTGATTTATTCCGTTAGATCGGGCAGATATGTTGCCGTTAAAAAAAAAATCGAGTTTTATAAGTTTAGATATGTTATTATTATACGTCAACGTCAAATTTGTCCGCCCAATCGTTGAGTTTCTTTTTTATTTTATCGGTGTCCGCGTCTTTTTTGAAGATTTTCTCCAGATCCTTGCGCGCCTTCTTGGATACATCCTAAAAATCATTTATTTCTCCATAATTGTAAGCCGTTGGCGGAAGCGTTCAGTACCACTTCTGTTGCCGTATGCACGAAGGCTGGGAGAATGCTCCCAGCCTCCCGATGGGAGGTAAAGGTAAGAGAGGGATGACGGTCTTCATTGAGACAAATTCTCCCAATCGCGAAGGCTCCCAGTGTTCGTACTCACGGCCACAGGTACAATTTCCGACCGAGTATTTTAGACAAGGGAGCCGAGCAGTGGTCAATTAAAGGTCAGGCAATTGCGAAACATATGGTATAAAAGTGAAGGCTTAGAAAAGAAAACCTGCCTTCAATAAACCGTTGTGCCTGTGACTACTCGACGAGTCTTCCGAGCTACAATAGGCTACGGTAGCCAGTACAGCAATTAATATGATCGTAGTTTTCATCTGAAATTTTCTTTTAATATGCCACGCGGACCGATGAAAATTGGAAATAAACTGTCATTCTACTGGAATGTGCTCTAACGGTCTAAAGTATATAACATACTGCGAGGTTGCAAGAAAAAACGTCCCAATAATAATTATTCTAATAAGTAATGTTTTTATTGGATCAATGAGTCGTAGGGAGAACGAAGACAAGTTCTTGAGGTAGTGGCTATTAGTTCGTAAACCAAAAGGTACCCTAAGATGTTGGTGCGCTAATGACACCTATAAGGAGCTCTAGTGAAAAGTGCTGCAATGTGCTGAGTTGTAGTATATGCTTAGTTGGGTGCCATAAACTTCCGCCTTTTATACCACCATAAACTCAGTTTATCAAGTTTAGCAAACACATCCTTTTTCTAATTCGTATAAGGCTTATCATTGGTAAGAGGAACTTTTCCATCAAATAGACAATTATCATGTCTAGGTTCTCTTATTTTTGTAAAGGTCTTCTACTACACATTTTCTCTAGTGCACTTAAAATTTCGCTCTGCGTGATTTTCTTCCAAAAATCGCGTTGATTTTATTAGTCATTTTGAAACTGATCTTTTGCTAGCGTCCGAAAAAGGATTGCCTGCACCTTTTAGTCTATCAATTAGGGAAAATAATAATAATTTTTATATGTATAATGCTTGATAAGCAAGGATGGAGTTACTCAAAAATAGGCTTGGAGAATATTTCAATGATATGAGATATACTTTACGTTCTTGCACATGTGTGTCGCAATTTTTAACGTTACATGAACAAGTGAATAAGGTTGTGTTATGTTACATACCAGACGGCTATCGCCGCCTGAGGCGACATCAAATGCTATCTAAACGATACTTGAAGTGCGCATATTTATATGAAACGTCTGAAGCGTATAATCCAACGTTTCTGTTAAAAGATCCTATTGTGCATATTTTGTAAATATGCGAACAGTTGCCTACTTATACCAAATGCCTGAAACGTAGAAAAAATTAGTTGTGGTCGTAATCACAAATAAATTCACCCGGCCACAAACTCTTCTCCCTTATCTAATAGGATTGTTCGTCACATTATAGTCACTTTCTCAATAGCAAAACTTTTTATTAATGTACATACTAGTAAACAATGGATATACATAATTACATAATTACATAATTACATAATTACATTTTCATTCGTAACGTAAAGCGTCAAGCAATTTAAGCAAATACAATTCAAGTTGATGGTTATATATATACACAGGGTATCGTATATGGTCAATATTAATGAAAAAGCAATTTACATGAGAATTGGAGATTTCGAGTTACTAAATTTAAATTTAGAAGTCAGAAGCATCGATGGCTTCAATCTTATTGACATCAGTTTCCTTTTCGAGTTTTTCAAATTCAGAAGAAGTTTCTTGTGTCGTTATGTCCTTTGCAAAAACAGTGGTCAACTCCACGTTGGCATCCTAAATCAGTAAATTATATGTTAAAAGCTTCGAACAATGATTGTACTGTACGTAGAATATAGTGCGTTTTAATAAGCAAGCCCAGAAAAATTACTCAAAAAGTATCAAAAAATTAGAAGTAGATAAGTACGCTGGGGTTGGGGTACATAGGTACATTTGGATGCGATCCGTAGTCCAGAAAGAACATTTTTTGTGACTTTCTTGCTAGTATAATGTCGTTTTCACGAGTTTATTCCATTCCCAATAATAATAATATTACGTTACGAATATGGATATAAAGAAAAGCTGAAACGTACTTCAGTTCTAACAGCAGATGCAGTAGTGGACTCGGCCGATGTGCTCTGAAAATAGTAAGACTTGCCACAATATTTATACACTATCTATTCAACATTGTACCAATATAATATGCAAATGTCACGGTGACTGTAGTGTTCAACACCGCCACAGTTAAAGCGTTACGACACGTGGTTAGTGAAACATAGAGTTCACCACCAGCACAGTTAAAGCGTTATGTCACATGGTTTGCACAATCTGTGCTCTGTGCACTTCCGGTACGGACGAACACAGGAAATGCCTGAGGCTGTTGTCCCACACACATTTGACATTTCGAACCTCATGTCATACCGCTTTATAATATGAAAGTCGGCTTCATAATAGTTAATCTACCTTATCATCATCACTTGTGTTGTTATGATGTCTCCACCACCTTCCGTGTCCATGTCCACGACGTCCGTGATGCCAGAAACGTCCACGGTGGTGTGGTCCACCTCTGAAGGAAACTGATTATTCTCTTCTCTCTCTCTCTCTCTCTCTCTCTCTCTCTCTCTCTCTCTCTCTCTCTCCTCTCTCTCTCTTCTCTCTCTCTCTTCTTTCGCTTCTTCTCTCTTCTCTCTCTCTCTCTCTAATCTTTCTCTATCTTCCCTTTCCTCTCTCTCTCTCTTCTCCTCTCGCTCTCTCTCTCTCTCTCTCTCTCTCTCGGTCGGTTAGAAAAAATCTTAATTTCGTAATAATACCTGAAATGGTGAGGTCCTCCGTGTCTATGCGACTGGAACATTAGGAATCTAGCAGCGTGAGCCGTTTGCTCGTCCAATGTATCCAGGAAATCGTTAATCTGAATAAAGCTAATTATAATTTGTTAACAAAGTTAATTACCCTTATTCCTTTTAAAATGTCAATGCAATTGCATTGCTTGCTCACTTTATGTAAAATATTCGCCCAAGTAAAAAGCCTAATGGACCTCACTTCTACGTTATACTACTACAAACCTGCTCGCGTTTCTGATGCCTGGTCAGGTCTTCGTTTCCACGAATCTCTTGAATCTTTTCCATTGCGGAAGGAAGTACTTCAAGAGTTCTAGTCAGATTCTCCTTAGCTTCAACGATAAAATGATCACGTTTGGCTTCAAAGTCGAGGATTTGCTTCTGAAATAGATCGTTATCATTTATCATCACAAAGTTGTGACTATGGATGACAGTCAATGCAGCTTTCTAGGTGGGTGTTGTTTTTCATTCAAAACGTGGCAATTTAGCGTAGTATGTTAGGTTAGAGAACAAAATCAACCGCAACGACTTGTTTTTGTGCCAACTGCTGAGGAGTACCAATAAGCGCTGTAGCTTAATATTAAAAAATAGTGAAGAAATTAAGAAAAAAAAACTTTTTTTAAAGCTCTCTAACCTCAACATCTTCCCCTTGTTTCTGTGCCCAAACGTGTACTTTCTCTCTGATCTCACGCTTTGTCAAATCGTCGGAATTGCGGAATATTTGATGGAATTCTCTGCGGGCTTCCTTTGAGACGTTCTGAAATGTAAAGTTTTTTTGGACAGTAGATCTATTGTAGTCTTAACTTGTAAGGTTGATCTTAGAGTATTCACTGCTCTGTATGATCATGATGATCAGACATTTACTGCTAAAATTGGCTGGTTATTCAATAACAATAGGTAAGGAATAAATTACAGGTTACTGCACGATGCTTTGGAAATTCCTAGAATACTTATTTCTGATTCTGATTCTGTAAGGAAGAAATATGTACAGTATTCAAATCA
This sequence comes from Pelodera strongyloides, assembly GCA_036852015.1. NCBI lineage: Eukaryota > Metazoa > Nematoda > Chromadorea > Rhabditida > Rhabditidae > Pelodera > Pelodera strongyloides. The sequence goes on along the minus strand of JAANDG010000076.1, from coordinate 128,821 downwards.
CAAATAACTAAGTCCTGTATTTCCAACCTTTAGAAACTCTGGTGGATCTCTATGCCAGTGATGTCTGTGTCCACCATGGTGATTATCAGACGAATCATCATTTGATTGCCAACAATAGGCTACGGTAGCTAGAGCAACGATTAGAATGAGGTTCTTCATCTGAAATTAAAGACTTACTTTAACTTCCTCTCAAAATAAAAATAGATATGGGAGATACAAAAGTCACTTTTATAAAACAATCTTGTAAAATTTCTAAAACTTCCTGCAACGTTAACAAATTGGGACTACATTTCACATTGACTATTCAAGTATAGGAAACTTGTTATTCTAAAGCTAAAGCTTTAGCTGATAGACGAAGAGTTTGTAAGATACATGAAGCAATGAGAATGTGAGAGAAGGTGAGAAAGAAACCCAGAAAGTGTCAGGCAGAGAAACCAGAAATAGAAAGGAAAATGGAAAGCTAAAAGAGTGAGTTGGGTGACCCAGTTGTTTCGAGTTTCCAAAGAGTACTTAACCGAAATTGCTACCAAATGGAGGAACGGCGAGAGCTCTATAAATACCAGAAATTTGTATTTTTATTGCAAACGATTTGCTGCAAGTCGTCGGGTAATTAAAATAACAATAATTGCTTAAGATCATGATGGTGTAAAATTCATTGCCGGTCTGGAACATTTCTGCATATGTACTGACGCATCACTCTGATCTAACAATGTGTGCTGAATATATAATTAAAGCGAAATACCGGCCGGTTTCTGAAACGCATCCCACGTACTTGCATTTTAGTGGGGTCTAATTAGGGCCTAGTTTTTATTCTATTTTTTGCTCATTTGCATATGCTACATAAGAACATAAGAAAGCAGGTGTACGCAATGCGTTTCAAAAACCGGCCGGTGTTTTGCTTTAAAGGGAGGGGCTCACTTCGCTATTTGAACTGTCAACTGTGAACGTAAAACAAGTATTAGAAGATTGTTTCAGTCTTACACTATACTACGTGGATATATGTAGTTCTGAATTTGAGAATATTATAAAATAATAAAGTTCGAATCAAATACCATACATAATAAGTGCTGTAATAGTATATTTGCCACAGCTGGTAATTGACCACTTCAGCTGCCCAAGGAGAGACTTTATATTGGTTTTCTATTGTACATTTGCTCGCCAAAGTCATTATTTTCGCGCCTAAGATTATAATAGAGACACCAAGAGCATCTTCTCTCTCTCTCTCTCTCTCTCTCTCTCTCTCTCTCCCTCTCCCTCTCCCGCTCAGCCTATCCCTTGCGCTTTCTCTCTGTTTTTCTCTCGCCCGCCTCTCGCTCGACATCTCTCTCCCTCTAGCAGCGATATTCTCACCATCTCGCGCGAGAACGCTTTCTGGCCGCCGCATTGACTCATCAAAATATGGCGTTGATCTTACGATCAAGGCAATTGCACTAAAGAGCTGTTGGCGAATCGTAGCTTCACATATCAACATCAGCATGAGATCATTTTTGTTTCGGTTCCATGTATGTTGTTTGGTGCCTCTAGTCGCCGAGTTTCAGATCATAATCTTTGTGAATGGATGAAAATAAGAAATAAGAAAAAGAACAGAAATGACGTGACTACATACTACAATTGGAATATACATGTTAGACATTAGACTGAAAGGTTTATTCGCTAGAGAGATGTGCTAGGTGACAGCAGAGATCAGTTTGACAAGATTTTTCAAATGACATGAACGGTTTAATTTGAAATCAAAAAGAAAACTTTATTACATAGAGAGGATACGCACAAAACACAACGATGACAAGCTGCGTCTTCGTCAAGCTTGTGAGTGAAATTACGTGAAAATTTACGACTAATTTGTGAAACAACGATGCGATGAAGTAAGTAAGGTTTCAGGATCGGCGTTTAATTTTAATTCCTTTTTATTAAACACAGAGAATCGAAAGCAAAGATCTAAATTTTTTTGTTGTTTCAGCTGCGCTACCCACGCGAAAATTGGTAAAGAACTTTGCTTTTCATGAACACTATTCACGGTTAATATCGCACAAAAGGCGTCCCTCAAATAAGACAATTAGAATATTGTGAAGCGGGGTCCATGTCCATGTCCACATCTACCAGAACCTTTGTGATGGCGTAGTGGTTAACGTAATGTAAAGATGCTATGTAGCTATGTTCGATTCCTGATCTCCCTACCGTTTCGATCAATCACAAGAGGATTGGCGTACGGAGTACGGAGCGAAATGCTTTGGAAAATTTTCATATTTGATAGACAAATCCTATGTGTCCTATGCTAATTTTGTACGATTGCCGGACGATCGTACAAAATTAGCATAGGATACATAGGATTCTTATCATATGCAAATTTTCCAAAGGGGCTAGCATTTCGCTTTAACATGAAGGTGCTATGTTCGACCCCTCATTTTAAAGCGAAATACCGGCCGGTTTTTGAAACGCATCTCAAGTACTTTCATTCGAATGCATTTATGCAACGTGGGGTGCAATTGGGGTCAAGTTTTTATTCTAATTTTTGCTCATTTGCATATGCTACATAAGAAAGCAGGCATATGCAATGCGTTTCAAAAACCGGTCGGTATTTCGCTTTAAACATTTATTTAAAAAAATACACCATTACATATATACAATTTCCTCTCTGGTCTCTGGGCAATATGGACTAGGAGGCATAGCGGAGCTACCATGAAGCTATCTGACTACCGCGCAAAGTGCACGTTGGATTTCCCGTATTCTGAATTTCCTGAACTTTTCATCTTCAAATACTCGTTATGTACCCGGCGTAGCTTCCATTATATACCGGACGCTTTAGGTATAAGGTACAAGAGTATTAACTTCTAATTGTTGGTAAAGTTTAGAACGAGTTAGTTTTCGTATATACTCTTTCCGGTTGACTGAGCGTGCAAATTGCAATTTTCGACAAAAAAAAAGTAAAATAGCGCTATGGCCTTGCGGCCGATTCAAATCTCTACACGTTACACGTTAAAATACACGAGTAACCTTGAAACCGCTAAGTTTTTGTTTACAAAACACACGGTTTTTGTGGAGAATAAAATTTGCGTTTGTTTTACACTTTATAATAAAGGTTTATTGATTACACAAGTGACATATAATCAAAAGGCAACCCTAAAACGGAAATGCGCATAAGTGAAACCAGCTCAAAAGCACATGTAAATGAGCGGAATAAACTACTTGTTTCAGGTTTCAGATGATAAATTTTTGGTCAGTGTTCAGGCTAGCGATCCCATGAGACATCGTGCAGTTAAACCTGATATTCATGCATTTTTTAAACGATATCTTATAAAAAATAATCCTAAAAATTTTATTTCAAAAGAAAAAAATTGCTTACTGTGTGGTTTAGATTCAGATTCGCCTCAATTAAATCATCACAGGTGAACATATACTAGCTTTACATCAAATCCCTGAAACGTAGAATCTTATTGTATATTAAGAAGAAGATTTTTCCAATTTTTCCCATCACTCCGACCATGTCTTCAGCTTGAAACCATACACACGACTTTTAAGAATTGTTCAATTTTGATTGTCGCTGATGTTGTATTTTTGTTGATAAAATGATACCAGCCTTGTCAGTTTTAATTTGGAGCAGACACACTACACTGTTTATAACCTACAGAGATATCCCCAAAAATAGGTGAATAGTGCAAAATATCTGGAAAAATGATAATGAAACGCTCCAATTTCCGTATTATTAACTGGTTTTCTCCAAAAAGATAATTTGTAAAGGTTACACTATATCGCTTCCGTTCAAGATAACCGTGTGTTTTGATAGAAAACATTCGTTGAAAGTCAAAAGAAAGTCAAATGAATACACAATACATTCAGACAGAATTATTATGTAAACCAACATCAAACGTTACGCGTTATCACAAAGATATGGTTTCATCAGTGTATAACTGTAATTAGCACTCCGGAGTTGATTTTACGAGTTACAGTACACCATGGTTAATGGTTCAGGTCTGAATTTCTGAATTGAATCCTCAAGACCAGTATGTACAGTACTTTAGGTGGCACTCTTCTAGCCCTTCTAGGTTATCGTAACCACCTTAGCGTTGCTTAGTTAGGTGCATCCAATGTTGAAATGGATGTAGTGATTTCGATCTACATCGTTAAAAACCTCAGTTTCTCCAGAGTAAAACAACCTCAGCCTTTTGAAGATGTCTATCTTCAAATTAGAGTCGAATTGACAAAATCTTAAATCTTCATGATTTTTCTAGAAGAAAAATAATTTGGAAGCAAAGATCTCTTGAGATATATTGCGGATGTGGGGTTCGTTAGAGAAGAAAGCGTCGAGAAATAGTGCAGTATCTGAAGGAGGGTGTCAAGCAGTCATATGAAGAGTGAGCACTGGGAAGTGGAGACGGTAAAGACATAGAGAAAGGACAGATGACACGGTCATGGGAGACGATAGAGATCCCAAGAAGGAAACAACAGTTTGCCGAATCTATCTAAAATCATCTAGAAAAGTAACCGAGAGAAGAAATAGTGCGTGAAAGAAGGGTTCTAGAGAAAAGAACTAGCTTGAAAAACGGCTCAAGGCTAAGCGTTCCGCGCACTATATAAAGACTACTACGGCTAGGAAAATAACATTGACAATAGAACAACACACAACTGGGGTACTCCCGAGCCGAGCATAAACCACTCACTATTCTATAAACAAAACTTGCATTCAACACTTTTATAATAATTCTTACACATTTCAATTAAACATTTTCTCATTATCCCTACTCCCGGTATCATTTTTTCGAAGCTTGTACAAAACTATACTATAAAATAAACAACCCCGCCTAGCCTCTGACAATAAGCAAGCAACCAAGTCTCTTTACTCTATCTTCTAATAATAATAATTTATTATGCACACATAGAATTCATTATTGTTCAATTTAACCCAACTTTCTTCGAATGTAGCTGTGCATACGGTCAAAATACTTACAGTTAATATCTTATAGCACTATTTGTCTCATGCAATGATCCCCTGACGTACTGCTTTCCTTAAAACTATGTACTTTGAACGTTGAGGATAATTAAATATCACCTCCCTCCTATTTCAGATATGAAGTATTTAATTCTGTTGGCTCTTCTGGCCGTCGCCTTCTGCAGACCTTCCGGCGATGAGGACAACAAGGGAAAACGTCACAGATTCGAGCCCGAATTCCTCAAGGTTCGTAGTTTGGAGTCTGTAGTTTCTATTGAGACATGGTTCTTGCAGTTTGAGGGGCTTCAATAAGCAAGTAAAAAAACTCACAGTAAAATTGCAGCGATTCATTAGTTTTCTTTACTTGAGAGCAACTTAAAAGAATTGTGAAACGTATCGGCTTCAAATCCTTACACGCCCAATAAGAGACCATGTAGTGCTTGCCCAAATACAATTATGATACTTTACTTACCATTGGCTTATTTAAGGCCATATTGTCAAAAAAGCAATTTTTCTATAGAGACTGTAGACCATATATGAAAAGTTGAAGGCTAGTACTAAGCCTAAGCCTAAGCCTAAGCCTAAGCCTAAGCCTAAGTTTTGTTCCAGGAGGCCAGCAAGGATGGCAAGAAGGCCTGGGAAAAGATCTGGCGCAACGACGGTCTCACCCGCAAGGAGCTCAAGGAGCAACTCCAAGAGTGGGCCAAGAAGGAGGGTGGCAAGGTCGAAGTGAGTTGACTATCCTTTGACTGAGGTCACTTGCAGGCTTCCAATTGCCTTACTTTTAATTATTAGCGGCGGCAGCATAGTATTCATGCAAGATTTCCCTAAATGTAAGTAAAATCGAGATATGGCCGTGTATTCAGGCACGAGGCTGATCAACCATAATCTACCTATTTATGTTTTCCAAATTTTAGACCGCCGTGAAGGAGTTCGAGGCCAAGCACGAGAAGAGAATTGAAGAGAGCAAGAAGAACGTCACTGAAGCCATCAAGAAGCTGCCAGAGGTTATGGCCAGTCTGCAGAAGCTGAGAGAGGACGACAAGCTCACCCGCAAGCAACTCAGAGAGAAGGTGATTACAGCGAGAGAACGAAAAAAGAAAGAGAGAAGGAATGTTTATTAGACTCTTAGAAAGAGCGCAACGCCATAAGAGACAATGAAAGGGTTCAATGGTTTTAAAATTCAAAGTAGTAAATCAAAGATAAAAAGGAGGTTAAAGATAAAGATCTCATAGAGGGGAAAACTAAACCGCTCGAAAATAAAATTAAGCAAAATTGACTTGCAGACCCACGAGCTGCTCGACAAGGAGAGCGACCAGGTTGCCGCCGCCGCACGCGCGCTCATCTTCTCGCACAGCCGCCGCGGTGGACGCAGATGGGGAGGACGCCGTCACGGAAAGGGAGGAAAGGTTTGTGCTTAAGTTCGAGTACTGTGAGTTCATTGATTATACAAAGCGCACAATCAGTAAAAAATGAACTGACTGAGCTTTTGAGATATCTTTGTTTAATAATTCGCATCCACAGTCCGCAACGTTGAATTTTACCACTTTAAGATAAATATGTGGCCCTGCCTTCCTAATTTAGTTTTAGGTTTTCTAGGCTATAATAGGCTTTGCATAACTGCATTGTCATATATTAAGCGAAATTTATGCGCCTTTCTGTGCTCTTCCGGTACAGAATGGAACAAATACGTTGTCATACCGCTTTAAGTTAAATAATAATATTTCTTCCAGGACGAGCCCAAGGAAGAGCCAAAGACCACCGATGAGGAGAGTGAGGAGGACGACGAATAAGTTATTCGAAAAATCGATAAATAATTGTAATTAGTAATTAAGTGCTTAGATTTATTGATCGATTAGCATTACCATATTGCTTTATCAATGAGTGGAATGTACTTTAATAAAATGATTTAAATGAATATACGAAGGCTCCTTGACTACCTTGATTACCTTGATTACCTTGACGACGAGTACTTCAGCGTCAAGGTCGATTTGACAGCTGCGAGTCCCACGTTGCATTCCATTGTACACGATTCCTGGCGAGGCTTTGCCAGGGGATATATGGGTTACCGGTCTTCTGAGCACAACTGAATCGAATTGAATCAGCCCATCGCATAGGGGGTCTTCCACGGGGGCGTTTGTAATTGTACGGCCTCCATTCGGTCAGCTCTCGTGTCCAGCGATTGTCAGTGCGACGCATAATATGTCCTGCCCATCCGTGCTTCGAATAGTTCACTCGAGCGACATCGTCATGAACTTGCGTGAGTTTTCGAAGATCGGCATTGCGGTGGTTTTGTTCCCGTTGTTGACGGAGCGTTATTCCAACCAATCTACGCCCGATTTTTGAGTTATTCGCAGCTTTCCTACAGTTTTCCCCGTGAAGGCCCACGTTTCACCAGCGTATGTGAGTGCCGGGGTAATAGTGGAATTGAAGAGGCTGTGTTGGGAACGTCTTAAATGTTATCATTTAAGGAACTATGTTAATAACAAATAGAAATATTATCGCTTTTCATTCTAATGCCTACATCTTATTATATAAAGGAGAAGCGTTACTCATGGATTTTGTTTGTTTCCTTGTCCAGGCATGATAAACATTACCAATAGTTTTGGTCTATGTTAGTAGCGTAGAGTCCGTAGAGGCTCTAGAGAATTCTTAAAGCGAAATGCTAGCCTCTTTGGAAAATTTGCATATGATAAGCGAATCCTATGTATCCTATGCCAATTTTGTACGATCGTCCACGGCAATCGTACAAAATTAGCATAGGATACATAGGATTTGCTTATCACATGCAATTTTTCCAAAGAGGCTAGCATTTCGCTTTAAGGGCTTGTCTGTAGTCAAGGATATTGTCTAACTTAAATGTATTTGTCACTCACGCACGTTCAACGGTGCGTTCTAGTTTTATTGTGGTTTGTATGCCAGACAGTAATTCCAAGATCATACAAACTTTACTGTGTGTGATCAGCCGTTTATTTTGTGACGATTTATTGGTTTTCCTCTCTTCGCCGTGAACCAACTAAATATATTTCCGCTTCGTTACTATCTGCCAATTAGTACTATAACAGTGTTTTTACTTTCATCTAATCGCATTGCTTTTCCATCTAATTTAGCAGTTTGGTAGATGAGCCTTGCGCTATTAGTGGGCAATGCAGTGTAGATTTTGAGTGCGTGACTTAATGCGTATAATCGTTCTCTGTGTTCGCTAAGGTCTGGACGTAATTCACCATTAGACAAAACTATACGCTTTATTAAATAATTTATTAACAATTAAGACCACAATACTCGCAGTATAATAGTTGGATGCAAACAACATTTTGTACGGGACAGCCTAATATCACTAGCCTATTTCGATATCGGAACCACGACTCCTAATATATAGGAAACATTGCAGTATCCACCACTCTTATTGAAGTCAGCCTAAACTACTAATACAGCCAGTAAACATTATTTAGGAACTATATTAAAAAACATTACTACAGTTTACTGAAACACCGGTTTCATATTAACGAAACACTAGCTACAAGACGCCCGCTCATGAACAAAATCGAGGCAACGTCAAACACGATCACTTCTAAAAATTTACATAAGGAGATTTGAAGGAATGAACTCGGGCTCGGCATCGGCAGTGTTCTATTCATCAGGATCAGGACACGTTCCAATTCCAGAGTTGAGATCATTAGCCGGCAGCCTATAAATTGTTATTGTAGGTAAACTTTTCAACTCCCTGGTTGCGTCCAGAGTTCAGATCTCATCCACCGCTCTTGACTACTCCGAATAGGAAATCATGCGAACCAAGCATTCGTGCACGCTCTCAGCTCTCAATCAAGTGCATGTAGTAATTGGAAATAAATGATTTACCTAAGCGCTCCTAGATCCTCGCCCTGCAGGACCCCGACGAGGGCCAATCACTTTTCCATCGCTCAACCTCTTATTCATGCTCGAGTTGCCGCTTTGCTGGGTATTCGGCTCCTTAGACACAGCGCTGGTCTTCTTGGGGGCCTTGCTCTTCTGTAATTGTTTATCAGGTTATGCTACCTATACGTCTATACAATGTAATGATCGTGATCATCCTGTATACTTATAGTGCTCTGTAATCTGCGAAGCTGCTTAGAATAAAAACGAGCTTCTCACATTTTCTTTAGTGCGGAATGTATAGTGGGGAAATTGGTAGCTAAGCTAATGTGTAGTTAGGCGAACACCTTCCGGGTGGTTACCTTCCGGGTGATTCTCTTTAAGCCATCGGCTGCCTTCTTCCTCAGTCTCTCAGCTTTTGTCGCAAGACGGGTAATTATCCATTGTAGAATTTTGTCGTCCTTGAATCTCTTGTACGAAGCAATGAAGGTATCCAGATTAAACCACTCTGAAAACTTCCCAGCAGATAAATAAGGAAAGTAATACCTGGACAAACATTGCACATACAATACTGATTCAAATGTTTGTGCAAATTACACAATGAGCATTAAGGCCGCCCTTAGCCGGTTTTATGAATTTGAACTGCCTTAACTCGCCTGCGAATGATTATTGTGTGTGGTTGCCGTTAGCGTAATCGGTTAACGCATTGGCCCAGAAAACCAAAGATGCGGGTTCGATTCCCGCCCGACCGAAACCTCAATTTTTCATTTCGCAGTTCAAATTCACATACATGACATACAATACTGATTAGCAATATGAAAACAAATGAAAATATACTATACTTACCTCGGAATCTGTTCTCTGTGTGAAATAAGAGCGTGAATCCAATGATGCTGATAATTATTACAGGCATAGCCCACCACGCGTTATTTTGGAATGCCCTGCAAACGATGAATTATTACTAAGAAAAGGATATATCCATCCTTTTGCATGGACAGGAATCCGGGCATAAACTCGTTGACGCTCTGACCGACGAAACCACCATCCGAATTAACATATTGCATAAATTTAAACGGTGGTCTTGAGTTCCTAGCCATACCACCGCCGGGATTAGAATATTAGGTGTGGTGAAAATCAGAAACGTAACATAAAGGGATACAAGTATCGGAAACACTACATATATTTGGATGGCGGTTTTGAGCTTTTCCCGACGAGTTTTATGCCCTGACAGGAATGATGCTTGCGCGCAACGTAGCGATAATTAGCGGAAGATTGCTCTGACCAGGTTCCGTTAAACAGATCCGTCAATTTCAAACGAATAATATGCTACGTCTTAACCAGGTCTATCCTTGATTCAATGAACGTCAGTGAGTGCAATCGACTGCAATCGACTGAATTATTGAATTTCATAGAGAGAAAACGAACTTACTTCATTAATTCGATGTAGTCATCAAAAAAATTGAAACGCTCCTCGAGGTGGAATACGTCGTAATCAAATAAGCCCAATACGCTGGAATGACGTATGTGAGGTTGGGAGTGAGTTTTATGAGCTCATTCATGCGTTCAACAAATGTGAATGCTAACACAGTTCGGTGCCTACTAAAATACTAATAACTTGGGGATCCTTCCAGAAGCTGTGAGTTTTAAGCTACAGTTTCAAATGGCATCGACACCACGTGTACTTATTACTATTGCTGCCTTTGCTCACTAGATATTATTACACTTACGTTGGGTACCGGCACAAGTGGTCCCAAACAGCCTGAGCGTCTCCATGTTGTTTCGCCAACTGGTCCAACAACAAGTTCGAGACGAACTTTCCTCTAACCGTGCTGCATTCTTTCATATAACATACTTTACAGGCATGTCTTACGTCAAGTAGCCATGTTGCGTTTCTTCTCAAACCCTGTAATCGGATTTTAAGCTTTTGATAATATTAAAGGTGATCCAGTCCAGTGATGAAAAAATTTGCCAGCACTAGCAAACGATAATTATTATCACCCTAACTGTACTAAATATTGCGGCCATTTATATACGTAAGGATGTTTATACTTGACGACAGGTCGTTGCGTCATAAAATGCCTACACCCCAAAATAGATGATAAATACCTAGGCTTTAACTGTAACACTGCAATATACTACATCACAGCTGCCATTTAGGAGAAGCATGGTCAACGTGCACAATCATCCTTTCTATTAGTTCAAGCGAGAAAGCAATAAATAACAAGTGGCGCACCTCTTTAATATTGGACTTAATCCAAGTCCTCTGACAGACGCTATCTCTCATTCCAAGTGGTTCGACAGCCCATGCAATCATTGTTTCCCGGGAAGAGTATGCAAATGGACTGACATGTTTACAGCCTAATTCACAATCGTCACAGAAAGTCGTTATTGCCTGGAACACAGAATTGGTTTTAGAATTTTACACCGAATAAGTTATAATCTTCGGTAGATCATTGGGGAACTTTTGGGTCAAGGAGCAGACTCTGTTGCACTTCGGGAAAAGCGGGTTCCTGTTCCAACAGATGCTTTTACTTACCATAATATAACCAAGTAATTAGTGTTAATTCTAACATCTTTGTCAGTCTCGTCCACCCTCTTACTTTGTTTTGTTACCTATTTGCCTCTTTAGAACTTTAATGTAGATATGTAATAGTCGTTCCATATCAATATTGAGGTTTCCGACCATTTCCGGATCCGGGAGTTGTGTTTATCAAATCAGTTTAGCTCAAGCAATTGAAATTCTAGATCATTTTTGAAAAACGTTGTAAGTAATTCAGTAATTCTAGGAAGTAATCCACCAGTTGTTTACTGTATCCTCTTGCTGAGCTTAATAATGTAATTGTCTGAGTTTACGCATAAGGTAGATTAAAGGGACGCGGTCACCGTTTTGGCCCTTATGTATACTTTGTGTTTTTATTATCTTCATAATTTATAACGCATAGAGTTGGGAAAATGTTTTGCAAGAAATGCGACAACAGCGAGTAAAATGATGACGAAAAATGTTGTCCTCGAACCAATACCCTAGTAATTGTCCAGCATGTCGCCGTGCTGCTAATGACTCGACGAACGTCATTCCACTAATTAATCGGTCGAATACCTCGCGGGCATTATAACATTTGGTTTTCTATGGCTAACTGTGGACCTTGGATCGAACGCAACTTGTTTAATCAATGAATTTCTCGCCGAAAACAGCGTTTTTCGTCGGATTTTTTCCAACACTATGTTTTTCATACTGTGCAGTTGATAAAAACACGAAGTATACATAAGGGTCAAAACGGTGACCGCGTCCCTTTAATACGGGATCGGGATGGTCATTCATTAATCAAAACCGTGGAACCGCTGCGAGCCCACTTAGATAAAACTGATCTTTTCCAACACCAAGCAACGCCTCAGACTATTTAACTCACGGAGCAGTTGTTACGACGCAGATGTTTGTTTCCCAGAGCTTTAAACGCGGTCGAGTAGAACTAAATATTAATTTTATAGTCATTCTTTCTTTTGTAGAGAAACGCTTACAAAATATTAGAATCCTAACCATATGTAATATAGGAGGCCATAACTATTATAACTTCCATCTATGGCGACTGTTCTGCCCTCTATGGGAAGATGGTACTGTTTGTTCAATTCAAGTATTACTTACAGTACTAATATATCAATAGCTTTGTTTTATGATTATCGACTAAGGCGCAGAGACTTGACCTTGGCCGAGCACAAAATAAGAGCCCGCCGCTGGTGCGCCGTGGGTGTGCCACACGCGTTATATTTCACTTGGCGCACCATTTAGGGAAGGCGCGTCAGGTGCACAAGTAGCGCGCCATGGGTGCGCAACAAGCGTGCCAGTGGTACTCCTCATGTGCGTCGTTTTACATTCTAATAGTAAAACAACATGGCTCGGTGAGCTCGCTCAGATATATAAACATATGCAATTGCTTGCGCTTGCGGAGGTTAGTGCCCGTTTTTGCGCACCAAATTATAGTCAACCTTGCGCGAAACTTACATGTTTGAATTGATGACAAACGAATCCTCCTTCCTTGTCTGCTGTTAAATTCCCAATCAGGGAGATCCATTGCGGCTGAAAGAAAAGTAAAAATGATCTATCTGTGTAGTTTGAAATTGACAAAACCCAAATGCATGGCGATTAAGCATGTCATCTGTTCATTTCGACCTTCAACTAGCAGTGACATCCACTAGCCGTGACAAGTAGTTTTCCTTTTTAGCAGCTATGTGTTGTAAACGACCACGGGGCTAAACCGCTCTGGCGTAAGATCCTCACGCCGATTCATTCTGTTAAACCAGGTGGGAATTTGTCTCACGTGTCGGCCGCGCGCACGCGAGCGGCATCGTTGTTTGGCCAATTTGGAATAACCCACACGTGCTCGCACCCCAGTCCCACAATAAAAGATTCTATATGTGTGCAAAACTGATACATGTGGGGCACCATCACTACAAACCGCATGAGAACATCATGCAGTGTATTTGACCTGGCTTTGACAATGTGGTGGCGTGCAAAAAATGCACACAGAACGGAAACGGCGTTCAACTTGCCCACACAAGTCGCTTGCACGCGAAAAGTCCGGAGCGAAAGTGACATGAGTACGGCGTGCAAGCGACAAAGTAACATTTTTTATGGCGTGGAAGGAACAACGTTGCGGCGGTTAGGGCGACCGGCCATGGCATAACCAACGAAGTGCCTCTTTTTTCATGCTCATGCACGCATGCACGCATACATGCCAACTTTCGCGTTGTATGTCGCTGTTATGCAAATGCATGTTCTGTAGAAAATTGCTCACCCAGTCATCTTTTTCGGTCAATTGAGCCAGTTGTCTTTTATCCTCAACCTCCATACACACCAGTTTTCCAGACTGTTCGTAAAGATTTAGATCAACGGTCAGTGCCCTTCTTGCTTTCTTAAAACCATTCACATCCACTATGCCATCCATGCATCTTGGGTCTGAAAATGTTCAATTTGTGTACATCACATCACCAACGCCTGTACGGGGTACAGAAGCTAATTAGTTTAACGTTTCCGTATCAAACCTAACATTTTTACGATAACTGTATTCCCCCGAGTATAGTCTCCTCTACAGTGACGGCCTTCTCTAAAACTAAAATTTGAAGAACACGCGGAGCTGTCTGTCAGGTCAGCGTGTGAGTCCGTCCGCACGGGCCCTGTGGTAGACTGATAAAAAAAGGAACTTTTCTCATAATCGTGTAATTATCGCCAAACTTTGCAGAGAGAGGGATTGTTATGCCCGATCTATTGATAACAAAATAATCAAGAGATGTTTATTGATTTCTCGACCATTCCCGATTCCCGAAGCTGTTAGTTGTTGTTAGAAGAAGTTGAAGAACGAAAGTACCCTCCGTCTCTCTTTAATAGATGTCCAATATGTGGTATTTTTGTTGCGGCTTAGGTCTCATGCGTTGTGCTTTGTTTCTTTACTCTCAGCAAACTGTAGGAAGTCGTTGTGTGTAATATATATATATATATATATATATTTATATAGATAGATATATATATTATATATATATATATATATATATATATATATATATATATATAGATATATAATATAATATATATATATATATATATATATTAAAGGGTCAGGTCCATTTCAAATGACCCCTATTTTTGATGATTCCATCTGATTCTCCATGTCAAATATAATAGGATGCAATATTTTTCTAATTTTCAAGCGCAAAATTCACGCAGTATTCAGCAATTTACCATTGCCAGCCATACCCAACTATTTATCGCAGTTGTCACGTCCCGTCGCGCTGATTGGCCAATATCGCAATTGCCACGCCCAATATTTTATATTGCCAATATAGATCAAACGTAGAGAAACTTTGGAAATGGGTGAACCCAGTGAATACGGTTCACTGGCCTGCCCATTTGGTGACCAATCGTGATCCAGTTTCATCAAAAATCGTCACCAGTTGGCTAATAACTGGTCACGAATCAGTCACGAACCAGTCACTAGATGTTTTTTCGGTGAAAAACATTCGGTGATGAGCCACAGACGGTTTTTCTGTTGTATCGGAAATTATTTCGTTTTCCTACCTGCGAATGCACTTATGTATTTACTGTTAGAATCAGAACATCTTGTGAACAGGGTTCCAGTGATTTTCCTTATTAGTTTACTCCCCGACTTCTCAAAAGAACTGATAGTGTTTAGAAGGTTCGCTTTTCTTTTTTTAATATCAGCAACGCTCTCGTTATCAATTATATTTTAGAAGGCTTTTTTGATGCCGGTTTTTTTTTCAAAAGGACAAAATCAGAATGATCTGAGGAGTTATTCGAATAGAATATCTGTAACTGGGCAAAGATGTAGAATACTACCCCAGTGTAGCAAGTATACTAACCAAATCGGGAATATACTACCCCACAACAAAAGGGTAGTATTTTTTCGGAACAATATTCTGCACAAAAACTACCCCAAAATGAAAAAAATACTACCCCCAGTTGCGAAAACTACCCCAGGTGCCGGGGTAGTAAAATTCCTAAATGGGGTAGCATATTCCCTAAAATGGGGTAGTCATGTAAAATGGGGGCAGCCAAGTAGTTCACTCAGGCAAATTTTTACAACGCTACCCCTTTTCGTAAAATACTACCACCAGTTGGAAAAATACTACCCCTATTTTGGAAGAATACTACCCCCGGAAAATGTTTGCAAAAGATTACCCCAAAAAAAGCAGATGGAGTAGTCATGTAAACTAGGTGGGGTAGTCATGTAAAATAGGTGGGGTAGTCATGTAAAATGTGTGGGGCAATCATGCAAAATAGGTTTTGGTAGTCATGCAAAAAAATTGGGGATGCGGGTGGGGTAGTCATGTAAAATAAGTTGGGGGTAGTATTCTACAATGGGGTAGTTTATTTTCCGTGGTAGCACATTGAAGGGGTAGTATTTTCCCATGTAGATTTGCAAAATGGAGTAGTGTTCTACACTTCTAACCTGTAACTGTGACGTTCGATGTTAGCATAAAGCTCAATTTTCATTTTTTGCTTACCCATCAGTAGGTCCCGTGCCGAATCTTCTCCATTCACCACTTGTTTTGACAGAATCATTAACCAAAAAACCATCATTTCCAACATCATCTGAAAGCTGAAATGACTTATTTAATGATAACGTAATGTTCTTGCGAAAAATGTACGGAAACAGTCACAAAAAGTAATCGAGTAAGTATATTTTTGTTTGAGAAAGTATGCCACCGCCTTTTGACACTTAATGGTTATGTGGCTCATATATTAAATTTGCATGAATTTGGTGGTTTGCTAATTATGTTTTTGTCGTATTATGCTGCCAGACGGCTATCGCCACCTGAAACGTCTTTCCATACGTATGAAACGTCCGTAACGTAGAGGAAAATCTTTACGAATGAAGACATACATCGTTCTTATATTCTAATTTGAGCTGCGGTACTCTTTTATATGCAACGCGGAACAATTTATTCGAAATATACTTCAGTAACGTGAGTGCTAGCGCACGCTACAGTTACTTTTTTATATAATAAGAAGATGCTTTGGCCGTACGGTGTGCGGTCGGTTGGTAGTTGGTAGGTAGAGAAGATAAGTAGAATACGTTTCACAGAACCCCTTTATGTTGTAGTTGACTTTTATGTTGTAGTCCATAGTAAACCGTTGTCTACTTAATGTGATTTTTCTATAGGTTCTGCACTCAACGCAGTCGGAAATCAGTGTTCTATTTATATTAAGAGTTTATCATTACTATGTTCCTAGTTTCAGCTTAAAGGGATAGGTTCACCTCGAATTGCAGTTTTTTATAATTTATGTTGATAGTATGACCTATGGCGGTCAACATGCGAAAATTGCAGTAAATTTCCTTTGCTCCCCTTAGTAGGAGAGCTTGCTCAAAAAGCCAAACTACCTCGAATTTATAAAAAAATTGGAGTATCGCAACCATGGTAAGTGGGAAATAACGTAGCAGGGCTGGAGACGCTAGAAGATACGGGGCCCTTTTATCATCCTCTGTCTATCACAACAATATCTGCACCTCCAACCCTGTCACGCTATTTCCCATTTAGCTAGGCTGCGGTACTCCAATTGTTTTATAAATTCGAGATAGTTTAGCTTTTTGAGCAAGCTCTCCTACCTCGGGGAGAAAAGGTAATTTTATGTAATTTTCGCATTGTGAATGTTTTCGGCCATACTATCAGAAGAAGTAGAAAGCATTCAAAAAGGTGTAAATCCTAGTGAACCTATCGCTTTAATTCTTATGATTTGAAATCAACTGAAAATCTTAGGGTTCCTTTATAAATCTGTTAATAATATTTCCAGCCTGATCTATTCTGCGATAGATCAGGCTGGAAATATCTTATTACATAAAAGAGTAACTACAGCGTAATTTGGATTTGCATACCGATGTGCGTTACGGAAGTGCAAATTTTCGGCAATCGTTCCGCGTGTTCGGGCATAAAAAGAGTGTCGCAGCTCAGTATCGAGTTATCTCTTCCCTTCAGATAAACTCTGGTACATTCGATCTCCTTACGCTGGTACATTCGACCTACAGTACTACGATGAAATATGGATCGCGTCATACACTGCCCTAATGCGCGAATCAATGGCCAAGTTCTGCTCAAGTATGCTAAGGCCTATAGAACTATATTTTCTGTTTTATTCCTCGCCAAAAGTTAGGTAGTCGCAGTTCTCCGAGTCTTATGGTGGTTTATTATTTTCACAGAGTCTGACAGTTGTTATCAGTGATATATTGGCATACGAATAACATCTACTTTTCAGCTGTTCCTGTGCGGTTGTCCTTGCGTACAATAACTAAATTTTGGCCATAAATCATTTGTTTAATCTATCTTTTCAGGATCATTATAAGTAAAAAAAAAGTGATAAAGTGAACCGGGTTATATCAACCGAAACCGCGGAAACGGTGCACCGGGGTCCAGCTCAGCTCAGAGGCTGGGCGTACTGGCCATTTAAACTTCCCGGTGGCGAATCTGCTCGGGAAGTCGATTTATCTCCGCTGGTTTTACCCAGCTACCAACTTTTGCACCTTTGGTGGGATGAGGGGGTTCCGGGCCGGGATCGAATCAGTGACCGGTGGCGTGAGCAAGAGCCTTGCCACTTGACCAGGCCATAAAGAAGTACGAATGATTTAAGACGCTTTTCTCGTTATTCTGACACAACGTTTAGCTATGTAGGTACAAATCTTTTGAAAGTATGCCTATTGTTTAGATATTTGCTCAATTGCTTTTGCCAATTAGCTGATTGGATAATGTTCGCACTTCTCCTGTGTCTGCCAGAGAGAAAGATATTTATTTATGTGAACTGTCGAAATGTGTTGTGTGTGCTTCGAAAAAACGGTTCATCTAACTCTTGCCTCGCACTCGCACTTTCTTTGCTGAACTCTCGCCGGATCCGCACCAGTGACTGGCTTCCCTGTCGTGAAAACCGAGTGAACCGCAAACCGAGTGAACCGCGCATCTTTTTTATGACTTCCCACCCGAAGAACCGAGTGAACCGCGCACCCTTTTTTATCTGCTCCTGCATGGATTTTTCACGTTTTTATCGGGGCAGTTCGCGGCCCTTCCGCCGAGCCTACAGTGCAAAACTTGGCGAGTGCGCGGCGAAAAATAGAGGTTCGTCCAGTCTCCGCGATACGATCGCCTGCGGCGAACCTCTATTTTTCGCCACTTTTTTTTTGCGGCCTGGCGTGCCAAAAGTGCCGGGGCCTTTTCGCATAGCCTCTTCGCCCAATATTCGCCCGGTTTTCACGAAAGGGTAGTCAATGCACTCGCCCATACTGGCGAGAGTCAGGAGAAGACTGGGCGAAGTGCGCAGCGAACCTTGAACCAACCCTTTTTTCGCCGTCAAAGTTTGTATTATTGCTAAAGGCGTGTATGACCCATGCTATGCTGTTGTTTACAGATTCGAACGAACTATTCCGGATTGTCCGAAGATTGCTGCGGTACACCGGGTCGCCGGCGCAATAAAAAATAAACGGGCAAAGTGTCTCCTCCTGTTTTTTTCATACACGCTCTATAAATACTTTTTTTCGTGTTGATTTTGTCGCGTTGATTTTTTGCCAAAAAACTGACGGACCTGGTAGCCACAACCCACAACTATGCCGCGTAAATTTTTTCGCGAGGTTCGATTGCGGGAAACACCCCAAACTGTGGCGGCACCTAGTATGAATCACTCCGCCGTCGACTAGTTTTTATGCTTAACTACATATTGTTACTTTTTATTTGAATTGTGGGTTCTTGGAAGTTTGAGAAAGTTGTCCTTTCATATGGGAGCTCGGATGCTTTAGGGCGCGTTCGGGATTGATTTTCCGAAAGGAAAATATGCAAATTCATCGTTCTGGACTTTTTGGAAACGTTCGAATGCTTGGAGAAAACAAAAAACACAGTATGAATTAGCATGCAAACCATGCTAATTTGTTCTTTTCCATGCTAATTCATACTGTATTTTTTGTTTTCTCCAAGCATTAGAACGTTTCCAAAATGTCCAGAACGATGAATTTGCATAGTTTCCTTTCGGAAAATCAATCCCGAACGCGCCCCTACCAAAACCAAACTTCCGATTCTTCTATTTTTTGGTCGTATTTATGATCCGTTCACCATTGAATAATGCATTTGGTGAACCGCGTTTCTGATTTGATAATTACATAAGAATAAACTCGTACAATTTGCATGATAATTTGTAATTTGTTAAATTTATTCATTCAACGAAATGTCCCTGTTTTCGACGGCCGTTTTCCTATTATCATATCAAAGCATAATTGTATTTGTACTAACGGAAGATGCAGCGGATATAATGAACCGAACTACTGATGGCTACTTACCCGGAATGGGTAAGTGATTAATTTTTTTATCTCGAACCTCAACACTAACTGGTGTTCTAAACATTCAAAGGGTTTTGTTTATTAGTTACCGCATAGAAAACAGAGTATACATCACCGTGAGAAAGTACTATATAATTCATTATGTTAACTTTTCATTTCACAACCTTTGCGAATATTTTCCTCGTTCGCGAGATAGGTGAGTGATATTGTAAGTCGTTAAGGCCCACGAGAAAAAGTTTTCCTCAATTTATTTGGACGGTAATACTTCTGAAATTCCGGAAATTAAGTAAATTAGAGGAATCTTTTTTCGTGAACCTTCCGTTTAATGGGTCATGACCCTTTAAAGGGACGCGGTCACCGTTTTGGCCCATATGTATACTTTGTGTTTTTATTATCTTCATCATTTATAACACATAGTGTTTGGAAAATGTCTTGCAAGAAACGCGGCAACAGCGAGTAAAATGATGACGAAAAATTTTGCCCTCGCTCCAATACGCACCGTAACCCTAGTAATTGTCCAGCATATGACCGTGCTGACAATGACTCGACGAACGTTATTCCACTAATTAATCGGTCGAATACCTCGCGGGAATTATAACATTTGGGTTTCTATGGCTAACTGTGGACCTTAGATCGGACGCAACTTTTTTAATCAATGAATTTCTCGCCAAAAACAGTGTTTTTCGTCAGATTTTTTACAACACTATGTTTTTCATACTGTGCAGTTAATAAAAACACAAAGTATACATAAGGGTCAAAACGGTGACCGCGTCCCTTTAACCCTTGTTTTTGCTGCTTGATCACTCCATTTGAATCTCCCTGTCAAATACAGTAAAATGCAATGTATTTTTCCAGTTCCGGGCGCAACACTCAGGCAGATTTCAATAATTTACCATAGCCAGTGTTGCCCACTACCCACCCAGGAATACTTATATCGCAATGGTCACCACCATTCTCGCTGATTCGCCAATAACAAGAAGTTTCAGACTTTCGCTGTTTTTCACGTTCACTACCAGATTTTGACAATTTCAATGGAACTGATTTTATTAGACTTGCCTATGCAACCGAGATTTACTGGGGAGCAACGAAACTTGGATGTACTGCATATAGAAGTTACTCAGTCACGTACCCACCACTTACCGGCACGGACCCGATGATGGTAATGCTACTGAAATACTTAAGGCAGTATAATATTATGGGACGCCGAATTCCCATATACAGTATGCAAATAACTGGACGATATTATCTTTAGTATGCAATATTTGGGAATTCAGTTGGTCCCTCCATCGTTGTCACTTGTAGCATCGTGTAGTAAGACCCGAGCCAGCAGTTTGTAATTTGAACATACAGAGAATATTTTCTATTTTCTTGGATCAGGGATGGCCACCCATTCCGTAATCAAAGATGCTATATCTCTGGAGCGCACTACTTCCGTAGACCAGAGCGGACTGCAGGGACCCCTTCGGGGCCCTGAAGAACAGTTCTAGCTTTAACATTTAACCTCTATGCAAAAAAAAGTCTGTCTAATAAACCTTCCAGCCCTTTTATATCAACGCACTGCGGGAAGGATTCGTCATTACGCCAGGACGATCAATTCATTTAAGTGCACTGGCACCAGTAGAGCGCTGGAAGGAATACTGCGCTACTATGCGAGTGGTCAGTGATTTCAATCAAATAGATATTTGATAGGGATCAAATAGATAGGGTCAAAATTTGGTTAGATCATCAAATCGTCATCCTAACTTTGTCGGTTTCTTGGTATAAAAAGGTGAGTTGTTCACGCCGCCCTATTCGTTGCACCCGGGCCTCCGTGTAAGGAAATCACAAATCACCTCCCTTTTTATTGTTTTTATTGATATAATAGCACAAGTATCATTCACAATGAAAATTAAATCAATCACAGAACAGCACGCCTCGCAGAAGAAGCTTCCTTTATTGGAAGCTAGTTGATCGGAAGCCAAAATCTAAACTCAAAAACTAATACCGTACACAGATCACAGATCTCGCGGGCTAATGACAAATGGCAAATAGCCAAGAGCGAATTGAATGTTACCCGCAACGTGGAAAATAATGACCTGCCGAGTGTAGTTTGTAGCTTGGCTTGCCATTGGCCCGCACGATCTTTGTACGGTATTAGTTTTTGCGTTTAGATTTTGGCTTCCGATCACCTAGCTTCCAATAACGGGAGCTTCTTCTGCGAAGCGTATTGATTTGTGCTTGATGTAATTTTCATTGTGAATGAGATTTGTGCTGTTATCAATAAAAACAATAAAAAGAGAAATGATTTGAGATGAACCTATCCCTTTAAAGGAAAACAGTCATCACAATGAATACGGCAATTTCATATGTTTTTTTTGTTGTTATATATCGTATGCTGTGAAGAACGACAAGGCCAAGTTACAGAAAAACGAACTCATGGAGTGAAATAACTGTGATGGAGCTTGCTGTAGATCATGGCAGCACTATGTCCGCTTTAAAGGGACGGGCCCATCAAAAAAAAAACCATATTTTGCATGTTTTTATAATTTGTATAAAGGGGGTTTATTATTATATATGTACACTAAATTTCGGCTAGAGTTTATCCCGCTGAAATTTTTCGGTGTCGATAAACGCATAAGTATACCGTAGAAGACACACAATTGCACCCTTATTTTCTTGTCGCGTGTCCCGGGGGAATATGGCTATATAGACAGATAGTCTCCCGGGTCCCAATCAGAGCGAGGTATCCTCGGGAGACACGGTAAGGAAATAAGGGTGCAATTGTGTGTCTTCTACGGTACACTTATGCGTTTATCGACACCGAAAAATTTCAGTGGGATAAAGTCTAGCCGAAATTTAGTGTACATATATTATAATAAACCCCCTTTATACAAATTATAAAAACATGCAAAATATGGGTTTATTTTGATGGGCCCGTCCCTTTAACATGAATAGTATGCCACCTAGCATTGTCTCGCATAATCGGCATAATTCAATATATTCAGACGGCGCCTGCCTACCTTGATTATTGGGAGAGATTTCACAGCGAGAGTGAAACATGCACAGTAAGCAATTACATTCCATATGTGTATTCCATTTGTCCGTGTCTCGCTCGGAACGCGGGCGTTTATATTCTGGCATAAAGTTCAGTAAATGGACACCGAAATTCAATTTTTCTAAAAAAAAGTCGAATTTGAAGCGACTGCGATACATTAGCGAATATTCCCAGTCAGCTCGCCAAAATCGCATACATAGTCATGAGCACGATTTTTTTTTTGTGTAGAAACCAAAATTTAGTAAATAATGTGATGAGAATCTCATTTTCCCGATAAATTTAAAAAATAACAGCGTTCGACTACGATTTTTTTGTCACTGCCAACAAAAATGTTTTCTAAATAAATCAATAAATATATTCCAGAAAATCGTGGAGACCGTCACGAAATGCATTATGTTTCGTCAAGTTCTTGATATGTATCTTTCAAAACTGTACGAAAAGCTCTGTCTTGACGAAGATGGATGTTATAATGTTATGGAGTATTATGAGGAAGATCTCCCATATTGTGTGAAATATTCCGCGATTAACCAATTTAAGGTCAGTCGGATTGCAGTCACTGTAAATTTATTCGGTTTCCTTAAACATAGGAAGATGCAAAGAAATTGCGGAACATAGTCACAGAACAACGAACTCAGGGAAAGAAATCACTGAGAAGAGAAGGGATACACCGGACTACAGTAAAACAACAAATAAGAAGAATAATAATAATAATAATAATAATAATAATAATAATAAGAATAATAATAATATAATAATAATAATAATAATAATAATAATAATAATAATATAATAATAATAAATAAATAATATAAAATAATAATAATATAATAATAATAATAATAATAATAATAATAATCCTAATAATAATATAATAATAAAATAATAATAATAAATAATAATTTTTAAGAATTCCTCGGTCGGCTCGTGGCATCGCACCATTGTCAATTACTGCAAACTGACAGCGATGGTATTTGGCGGGGAAGACACAAAATATGACCTAAAACTTCTTACGCAAAACGGAAGAAAAAGAGAAAATTTGAGGCAAATGTGCCTGTATCTGAAGTATGCGTTTTCACGATTTTTTTCATTGGAGGGAGGAGGATAAATTTTATTCGCATTCAACATGTAACGAAGTATGAGCTGACAGCCTATTGGTTCAGCACTTTTTGGGGATGCTAAAGAAAGTGTCACAGCCAGTTTTGATAAAACGACCGAAACGTAAAATTTTTCCATCCTGCATGACACAAGCAAATAAACGCATGTTGTCGCTTTCGTGTCCGGTTGTCGGTCATATGGCCTAGTGGGTAGCGAACCCGACTCTTAATCCAGGGGTCGGGGGTTCGATCCCGGCTAGGTGCACACGGTGGTTTTTCGCTCCCTGGGTGCAAAGAAAACCACCGCGCGCCGTAAGCATACGAGGTCGGCATGCCTGCGACAGTCGGTATCTTCATGGTATCTGCAAGTCGTGTCAACCCCGTGCTTACCCCGCTTAGCGCGGGATATGGGCACGTTAATTGGGAGGAAGTCTCTTTCGTGTCCAGAGTATAGCCAGATACCCCCGGGACGAGTCAAATCATTATAGATACCGCCTTCTGCCCGAAGAAGGAAAAGAACAAAAAATACCTGATGAACTAATGGACGAATATGACACATCTGACATAGAAACAACGACAACAGGAGAAGAATCTCAAGTTGGAGTATCAATTTTTACCACGACAACCTCGTGGAACATGATTTTCCTCGCCATAGCGTACGCATGAGGTACGTTTATGACGACAATAAACCAATTTTAAGAGCTGACAAGTCAAGGCCACACATGATGATTGTCACTTGTCATTGTCAATCATTGTCATTGTCAGCTCATTTGGATTTTCATGAACACGGCTTTGAACGTGTTTAGCATAGTAAACAATATTCACTTATGCTCGAATACTGAATTCGCTTTAGGTGATGAACAACTTGCGGCTCACAACTTCAATGTATCTACAGCACTGATGAATTCACAATATTTTATTTTTTATACAAGTCGCATTTTAGCTCGTACTGTTCGCAATCTCGTCGTTATGTTCGCTTTCGTTTATTTTCTTTCCGTTTGTATTGTAGTAATTAACCAGATAATTTCTTCATTGCAAGGTTACCTTCCATCAGGAGTCAAGAAGCAAACTTCGATACATAAGTCTTTGATTGCAACCTCCAAGTGTACACAATCGAGAAAATTACTGTATTATTTTTTATCCATGTTTTATGCATAACGAAGTTTATTCTTTTCATTCTATATCTTACTCTTATATAATGTTCATTTGAGTGTGAATTGGAGAAAATAATAATTAATGAAGTTACTCCCAGTTTAGTGACCCCATACACGTTTTTGTCGATATCATTTACTGCGTGTAGGACTAAATAAAGCAAGAATGTAAAAAGAGTGACGCACAACAGACCTAATTTAAGATCAGCAATCATAAATAAACAAATAAATCTTTTACGCTTCAAGAGCGTGCACCTTTATTCAAGGGTGGTACAATACAGTTTCATAGTGAGCTTATGACTTGTTCCGCAAAGGTCCCAAGCGTTAGGCGACGAGTTCCAGGTGACAAATTGCTCGACTTCTTCGGGCTATGGGCCACAAATTTCATTGTCTCATTGCTAATAAACCCGAAAAATCTTATTATATAAAGGAGAAATATTTTTTGTCACAATGTCGGAAAAGAAATCCAAACTACGTTTCAACGATTTGGTATAAGCAGTCAAACGATTCGCATCTCCAAAGTAAGCCACATGAGTGTGAATCTCATTACATTAATTATAGACAATACGCCTCACAAGGGAACTGCCTAGGTTCATATCTGAATTAAGAAAAGTTGTAATGCAAAAGTTGTAGAGAATTAAATTCTAATAAAGATGGCGCATTCAAAACGTGCCAGGCGCAATTATCGAGCAATTACGCATAACCGTTTCTTATGGGAGCCTCAGTGATATATGATATCGGTTACCACTTAGCATAATGGATAGCGCTTCTGACTGATAAGAGGTAGGTCAAGTGTTCGATTCCTGTTTTTGCTTGGGTATTTTTTTTTACAATTTAGAGCTTAAATAATTGTTTCAAAACAAATTACTGTGTGTTTAAACAACTTTGCTTGTGTCGATAACACATTTATGCACTAGTCAAGTAAAAAAATCGGGATTTGATTTTTCCATTTTTTTCATGAAATCATTGATGGGTGAAAATATCGTCGAAAATTAAATGATGAAAACAACAACAAAATGAATGTGAATATTTAATAAATAAATGAGTTAATTAATTGGTAGATCGTTTCTTTCATGGATAAAGAGTTATGAATAAATATATCGGAACTCCAAGGACCTTATAATCATCAGAAACTATAAACAGAAACACCAGTAAGTCATAGTCATTCGTAATAAAAATATTCAACCTTCTGGAATTCGGAAACTATGAAAGTTATGCTTCACATTCATTTTGTTGTTGTTTTCATCATTTAATTTTCGACGATATTTTCATCAATGATTTCATGAAAAAAATGGAAAAATCAAATCCCGATTTTTTTACTTGAATATTGCATAAATGTGTTATCGACACAAGCAAAGTTGTTTAAACACACAGTAATTTGTTTTGAAACAATTATTTAAGCTCTAAATTGTAAAAAAAAATACCCAAGCAAAAACGCAAAAATAGCTTCCGCAGAGAGGAATCGAACACTTGACCTTCCTCTTATCAGTCAGAAGCGCTATCCATTATGCTAAGTGGTAACCGAAATCATATATCACTGAGGCTCCCATAAGGAACGGTTATGCGTAATTGCTCGATAATTACGCCTGGCACGTTTTGAATGCGCCATCTTTAATAGAATTTAATTCTCTACAACTTTTGCATTACAACTTTTCTTAATTCAGATATGAACCTAGGCATTTCCCTTGTCAGACGTTTCATATAAGTATGCCCACTTTTGTCAGGCTTTGAACTTTGAAGTATCGCTATTAGAAAGTCGCATCAGGAGGCGATAGCCGTCAGGTGTGGTATAAAGTATTCTGCACGATTTTTATGTCATTGTTCAAGTTCAAGCTGCGCACAGTGACCACTAATGCTAGGATTAACATTACCATCTTTTTATTGGCATAAAACCGACCAACTTCAGCAAATTGTAGTAGAAAATTGATGCTAGAATACGCACTAGTGTTGCAATCAGAAGTGGATTATCATTAAAGGGCCAGGCCCATTTTAAATGACCCCTATTTTTGATGATTCGATTCAATCTCATTCTCTAAACGAACTTCATAGAAGCCGTACGGTGACAACAACGGTAACGACCGAAATCTATTTATTGAGGGACAACGGTAAGACTGGGTTTGAGTGCATGATCCAAGGAGCGTCCAGGGGCACACAGGCTCGCTGCTAGACCTCTTTCGATGCCGGGGGATTCTTTCCTCGCTGCGACACTGGCGAACACCACCACTGACGTCCACTCGAAGTCCAACGACCACTGCGGATCGAAGGGGAATGAGTAGTTTTGGACGGTTCTACTAAACCGTGATCAGACTTTCCGGCTCTGTCAGACCGTAGGCAGTTTATGGGTAACGCTGCCAACCTTAGGGTATTAACCGGTACCGAGCCGTGATGGGCCGCTAGCTAAACCAGAGCTCAGCCCGGAGGCCTTGCTGCAAGTCGTTGCCAGTTGCTGCCACACTCTCTAGCCCTAACCGAGAGTATTTATACTTACACTAGCAGTCTAATAAAGTCGTTACTTCCTGTTATTTGTGTAAACAACGTCATACTAGACGCTAGTAATAATGATGCTCTAGAATACGTTTCTTAGATAATTCTAGGTATTATTATAGTTGCAACGCATAGTTGCAACATTCTCCATGTCAAATATAGTATAGCAGAATGCAATATTTTTCTAATTGTCAAGCGCAAGATTCATCATCAAAAATAGGTGTCACTTGAAATGGGAACCATAACCATAACAAACCCGTCTCAGCCTCAAATTATGGAAAAACTACGGGATTCAGCAGTGAAGCTGATAATAAATGCCAATAAATGACAATAAGACAACTGAACTTCTTTTATGTTTAGATTCGCGTACAATATAATCTGACCGGACTCATTAATGATATGGAAGACGGTCTAAACACCAATAGCACACTTCTATGGCCCTTCGTGCTATACAGGGCAAAAGGTGAAGAACTAGCCAGGCTCGTATAATATACCACAATTCCCCCTCTTATTCATAATACACCGCTCAATTACCTCAAATCCATGGGGGTGACTTCACGCTGTGTCGGCACCTGTGTTTCAAGCGTGCCGGTGACCGCTGTGCTCACCCTTGCCAAGTAGCGAGCCTAATGTAAACTGCCCGCGGGCCAATCGGTTGCGCAAACACCTGAGCAAACATGGTAAACCAACAGGTACACGGGGGTGAAACATGTGTTATTACCGATTTAGGGCAGATCGGCTTACCGGAGCGAAGGGGTAGGAGATACTGTATTCGAGTATTGGGGTTAATGTGGCGTTCCTTCTGATGGGTATTACCACGGAAGTTGACTAAAGGGCAGGTAGATTTCTGTTTTGGAATCTTGGAAGTGCTGTTTTGGAAACTTTTGCAATGAATTCAGAAGAAGGACACATTTTAAAAAAATTTAAAATTTGTTTTACGCTTCAAGAGCGTGCACCTTTATTCAAGGGAGTTCAAAGTACAATTTCAAGGTTTGCTTATGACATGTTCCGCAGAGGTCCTGAGCAGTAGGCGACGAGTTCCAGATGACAAATTGCTCGACGTCTTCGGGCTAGGGCCAGGAGGGATCGCCCATGGTTCCCTCGCCTGGTGGTGTTTTCAAAGGTGTCACGGGCCGGAATCGAACTCGGGTCGATTGCGTTAGAAACGAACGCGCTGCCATTTTCTTTACCACGACAACTGCATAGTAAAGTCTGTAACGTTGCACTATTCTAAAGGAAAAGTGTACGCGCGTTATTAAACGTTGCAAAAATCTATATTGTAATTAGATGAGTAATGGTCAATATCACTCAGTTTGTTTTAAAACTTTTTTTTTTTTTCTTTTTTTTTCTTTTTTTCTCTTTTTTTCTTTTTCTTTTTTTCTGTCTTTCTACACCTCTCTGCATCGTCTGTATGTCACTCTCCCTCTCTCCTCGCTCTTTCTTTTTCTTTCTATGCCTATTCTTCGTCTTCCAGAAATTGTCCACCAATACGCTTATATGGAGTAGAACTAACAGTCCGTCCTCCTCCGCCTATAAGCTTATGCTAATTCCCTCCTTACAAACTCGACTCTGAACGGAAATGCCCCCGATTAAGAATAAGAATAGGACTCGCAATTGTCACCCGAGCACTATAAGCCGACTTATGCTTCTCCTAAATAAAGCTCCGGTTACTTATTTGCATATTGTATTTAATGAGGCTCCGCCCATCATATCCGGTATGCCTGCTTTAGCCAATAATACGGTGCAGTGGAGGCGTGGCTCCGGTAGAAAGAGCAAAAGCTGGAAAAGGGCTATTTGGACATTTCTGATTAGTAAGAATCATTACCGCTGCTGGTAGCTCAGAAATCTGGTATCAAACTTACACTTATATTTTATTTCGTATCACTTCCCTTCTTTTGTGGGCTTCCTTGGGAAGCTTGATTGGGAAAAATATCGTTGTGTCGTGCGTCGTAAGTGTGCCGCACACTGATAGTGTTTCGCCCATTTTTGCGGAAAGGCATTAGCGACATAAGTTAATTTTGGTTCTGTTGTGTCAGGAGTGCGCCCTTGAGACGCTTGTGCGGCGCATCATCAGCCGTTGTGTCGCGCACCCTGTGTCGTGCGTGCCGGTACTACTACTACGCGTATGTCTAGAAATATTTTACCTCGTCCTTGCATACTACTCTGATTATTTGAAGTGAAACCAGTGAAATTTTAATTGTCTCTTTCAGGCATGCAGACCTTCTGCACCAAGCCTTACAATATGATCGATACGGCGTCGTTATTTTACACGGAATATCGGCTGGATTCAAAATCACATGGTGATTTTTTGGTGTTAATTATATTTTTGGCTAGAGTACCTATCTGGTACACAATACTCTCTGGTTGAAAAACAGGAGCATTCAACGATCGAACTGGACTCGAACCCGGGTCTTCAGTTCACAGATCCAGCGCGTTAACCACTAGGCCACCGATATCATCCACGAAAAGTTCTAATTTTAACTTTCAGATTTTTTGAAGCTCGAACTAAGTCCTACTCCATCAAGCAGCACATCAACGCAGCAAAAACAAGCCAGTGAAGATCAGAGAAAGATGCGCAGAAATAGAACTGCTTTCACGGATGATCAATTAGAGGTAATAATATGTAATTTACTTCCATAATAAACAAATAAATTGCTTAACTAATTGCTATAATTAGCTAACTAACACAGTATTTTGTGAGCTGGCGATAAAAAGATAAAAAAACAGGTATGCATTGCAGTCGGTAGGAGGAGATCAGATAGCCTAATCTGAGAATATTCAATGGCAATGTCCAGTCGAAAGTTTACCGGCGCTTTAGATTTGCGAAACTACGGTATTTGCTAATTTGCCATAATTTCAAGAAATGTTGAATACCATAAATTTATTTTCTAAGGAATTGGAGCGTCAGTTCCAACTTTGTCACTATCCCGATGTTACTACTCGTGAACGACTTTCCAAGCAAATTCAGCTACCAGAAGCAAGGATTCAGGTTGGCTTTTTCAAGTGATTTGTTAAATTACTTCTAATTAAATTCGTCTTATATTTAAACTGCGCGTAAGTAGCGGTGAAGATGACCTGAACCACTGGGATCTGGTTTTTAATTTTCGTTCATTACATAGTTCACCATTTTTCTATGCTAAACACAATCACTCTCTTTTTTTTGTCTTTTCACATTGAGAAACCCAGATACGGTATTACTCGTAGCTCACACCAACCAATATACATATATTAACTGGTTCTAAGCTTCCTATCAAAAGTGCCGCCGAAACTAATACACGGGCTCTGATCCGCTAAGTAAACATTGTTTGATGATATGACCTTTTCATACACAAATAATCCAATAAATATACGCAAAGTGTGTTTTCAATACATCTAAATGACCAGAATTTATTTTGTTTTATTTAGTATATATTATATTTTGCCAGCATTTATTTTGTTATATTTAATGTTTATTAATTTTTATATTTTATTTATTCATAGTCATAATTTATAGACTGCATTTTGACGCATACAAATTTACAAGCCACATTATTTGAAAATTTTTAACGCAATTGTGATCAGGGACTTCTAAAACTCTGTAAAGTGCGTTCTAATTTCAATCCTTTTTGAACAACATTTTCACCTTTTTGCATTATTTTTAGAACTCTGCCGCAAAATATCGCTCTGCTAAAAAAAGTCTTAAAATAATATACTTCCTAGTCTGTATTAGCACAGCTTTGTGCAGAACCCCGCTTAGCGGATCAGACTTCATAAAAAAAATGAAAAACAAATAATATATGCTCAATTTCTATTGCAATACGTGCTAAGTTCTTGTTCACAAATTGGTCTGGTTGTGTGTAATGTACGATCATTATCGAGTGAAAATCCGCAGCAATGATCGGGGGTCCGGTGCACAGATGAACTTAGAACCTGGCGGCGGGAACCTGGCGCAAAAGTGTTGCGCGGCGAGTGTCATGCACACTGGGCGAACAACATGGGTTTGCGGCAATTGAGATACTGTTGATCTCTCGGTATCTGGCGATATCTCTGATTATGTCCTCAAAGAAAATCGGTCGCAACACACCGTGTGCTTCACATTACAGCATGTCGTATTTGAAAAACACCTAATTTTTGCTGAATAAAGCAAAGACTACTGAAACATCAACGTTCAACATTTTTAGTTTCAGGTATGGTTCAAAAACCGGAGAGCCAAGCACCGGAAGCGGTTGCGTAACGTGCGTAACGATGAACAAACAACAGTGGAAGAACATCCAACCGTCCAAGAAAGCACAGTGATTAGTAAGTGACAATTATGCCATCATTTATAGACATTATTAAAAAAACCTAGCTCCCACTTTTTTCTTGCTTCATAGTTAGGTATCTTGATTGTTTGGGTATGACATGCCAAGCCCAAGAATATCGATAAGGGCCTACTAATAAGTCATGAGACATTGGGCCCTTGTTTTGGGCCCCAAATTTTGACAAATAAAATAAGATTACCATGTAGTAACGTCCAACTTTATATCAACTTTCCAGCATGGACTCCCGGAAGCTCGGCTCTCGCAGGAATTTTACCCACGCAATTACAACAACAGTTGACGCATTACCAAAACCTATGTTTTCCATACCAACAACAGGTAAGGGGATAAAAAGTGTTGTTATAAATTAAAATTCACGCCGTAGACAACCTTACAAAAGAACTGAAGCCTTGAGGTGTACGCGGAGTGCACTTTCATCAAACTCCGGTATAAATGTCGTTGAAGGAAAAGCTTCTCAAAGGTACCCACTTTGGGAAATTTGCATATGTATTCTATGTAATTTTGGTGCCGGAAGCCGGCAGCTTCGGACAGGCACCAACAATTTGCATAGGATACAGGATACATAGGTATGTGTATAATATGCAAATTTCCCAAAGTAGATACAATAGTGTTTTAATATTTTAACTATTCATCCTTCAATATTTATTATCATTTATTATAAAAGTCTAAATGTGAATTGTTAATGTTGCAGAATATGATCTTTACACACGATTGCGCAATGCCTCATAACTAGCCGCATATTCCGATTCAAGCCTCCTTAGCAATTTGCATACAATACTTGACATACAGCTTGACCCGGGATGGACCTCAAACCTCAAACAGTGCGCGATTTAGAGTAACCCGAGAACATGAAATTTGATATTTAGCACTGTTATTACCGTAATCCGACAAGTCTAATCGGCATAAGCTGTGCAAATTTGCATAGGAAAAGACAACATCTATGAAGCAAGTGACAGTGTATTTATTTCAAGTGTGGATAAACTTTGTTTGTAGATATCTACGACGGAGCTGGCGCAACAACTACTTCACTGAACGAGTGTTTTCGCTAAATTGCTCGAATTTTACTCGATTTTCTATTCTAATTTGTTGTCATTTGCATAGGCTGCATAAGAAAGCTGGTGTACTCGATGTGTTTCAAAAACTGACCCGTATTTCGCTTTAACCACACATAAAGTAAGTTCAGAATATCTGGTTATGGATATTGTATAGAAGTCCCAAACGTGCGAAGAAAATTGCTATACGCGCCCTTGATCATGATCATTATACTACTTTAAATGTATATTTCTTTGTATCCATTTTTTTTAGTTACAAACAGTAAAAATTTGTATAGTTTTATGTGCTCTGTAGAGTCCAAGTTCACTTTTAAAAACCTTTCTGTACTATGTTTGTTAATGTTTCAGCAATACTTTTATATTGGCTTATGTGTAGTATTGAACACTATAAATTGGGTTTACTTTTTATTCCACATGCATTTCATACATATAAGGCTGTAAGCTGTGCGGCTGCAACTTATGTAAAATGGCAACGTAACTCAACAAGCGTAAAATTAAAATGAACCTTCTAAAACAAAGTAACATTGTCAAATGTGCAAGGAAGAAAGCCAGCTTTTCATCAAGGGTTGAGCTTCCAGGAAACCAATATCATAATTAAAAATAAAGTTATCAATTTCAGTAAGCAAAGGTTAA
Organism: Pelodera strongyloides; assembly: GCA_036852015.1. NCBI lineage: Eukaryota > Metazoa > Nematoda > Chromadorea > Rhabditida > Rhabditidae > Pelodera > Pelodera strongyloides. The sequence continues at coordinate 95,479 of JAANDG010000076.1, read as the reverse complement.
AGCGAAATATCATCCGGTTTTTGAAACAACTCAATTCGTACGTATTTATGCTAATTTGCTCGAATTTTTGCTAATTTGCTCGAAATCTGCTCGATTTTGTATCCTAATTTACGTTCATTTGCATAAGCTGTATAAGAATGCTGATGTACTCGATGTGCTTCAAAAACCGGCCAGTATTTCGCTTTAAAAATGATTGAGCTCTTCTGTTACGATATGTTTATGTTTTTTTCAACTGAAAATGAAAAAATTGGGTCCTGGGGTGATAGTATTCTAGTAAGCATTATTCCGGTAATAATACGTTTAGACAACAAAAACTCGGTACAAAATTCTGTAGTATAATGCATAGTATGATGAAATAGTAAGAGCTCGGACTACTGTAAGTGCGTATGAAACTGAATGGTACATCTTTTAAAAGTTAGTACTACAGTAAGCGGAACAAAAATAACCCTTATTGTAAAGATACGGTAGCTATAGCTAAGGATATGGTAGCCCTTTTCGCGCTAAGCAGTGTACCAACAAATGATAGTTATCTAACACTATGAACGGTAAGTGCAGATCTAACTACAAAATTATTTTGACGCCTTTGTTCGTAAATAGTAAATTCTAACATATCTTCTCTATTGACACCCAGTAAGTACTGTTTGTAACTTTGGCTCGCTAATGGCTAAGGTCACGTCACGTGGGATACACCAATGCCCAATATGTGACTCATACGGGCCATTTACATTTACGCTGCCGTTTGTATAGTTAGGAGACACATTTGTATTTTGTAGTTTGTAGTTAGCATTTGAGTTAGGCTTTATATGAATACTGCATACGATGAGATCCCATTCTAATCCTACTCAGGCAACTTGGGTGGGATTGGCTTCAGTTCGAGGCACCACCTCCTTCCAGATAAACCAGCAATTCAGGGCGAACGTCATCACGCACACCCAACCGCACAACTGAAAGTACGGTAGTTTAGGAGGCAAATAAGGAATACTCAGTTCTAAGCGTAAGGTGGTTAGACGGAAATATAATGTGACTACATTTTTTTAAAGTTAACTGACGAAGTGCGAAAACTCGGCGCGAAGACGACTGTAAACGGAATAAATGTTCTGAAATCTGAAATACCACAGGAATCCCAAAATAAATAAGATCCAATGTTGAGTGCTTTATCCATTACTATCTGAAGTCTGAATGAACAAGCTTGGCGCTGCACGAGATACGTTTCAGACATTTTATATAGGCATGCCATCGTTTTTGAGGTACTGGTCCTGAGCAACTGAAAGCAGAATACTTGTTTCAAGCTCTGCACTAACAATAAAGAAGGGCAAAAAAAACTTACCACGGAGATTGCGAGCATCCCATTGTTAACCGACACTTCCTTTACCGTACCCCATAGGTCTGGTTTCTCACTGGCCAGAGATTTCACGTGCTCTAGGCTGAAAACAAAATTATGTATAAGAATAATAATTCATTGATGAAACGAAAGAAAACGAGTTAACACATCTCAAAGATATTCCTAGTAAGAAACTGTAAAATAAACTTCGATTTACAGTGCCCAAACTCTATCCGAATTGCCCAAACTCTATCCGAAATGTTTCTATTCTCAAAAGACCAGTATTGATCTGTAATATTAACCCTTTTTAATACATATGTATATGCCATTTTATCAGCATCTTCACAAGAGTATCATACCCCTTATAGTTTCTGATGAGGCAACTAGGTATGCAAAAGCCCTACAAAAGTCTATATAGAAAATACGGGTTTTCGGGATATTTTGAACAAAAAAATAAAAAAAAAAAAAAAAAAAAATTTGATAATAAAATACAAGTAAAAATAAAAATAAAATCTAAAATCTAAAATGTTCGAACTCTGTTTCTCGACCGATTCCATTGGCCGCAGCCCACCAAATTGACGTGCAAAAGAAGAAGAAGACGAATAGAAGAGCTGTTACAGCGAGATCCTAAAAATTAAAATTAATTAAAATTAATTAGCTCTCTCTTCTCTCTCTGTCTCTCTTCTCTGGTCCTCAGGCGCGCAGCGCGCAAATGCGTAGCCGCGCCCGCGGGAAAAGATTGCAAATTCGCATTGAAAATTTCGAGACACAGAGAAACCTCTTTTCTGCGTCTCCCCCTTTCCCATGATCTCTTTTCCGCGGACGCGGTTACGCATTTGCGCGCTGCGCGCCTGAGAACGTAGTTCTCTCAATATCTCTTCTCTCTCTCTCTCTCTCGCTCGCTCTCTCTCTCTCTCTCTCTCTCTAGATCTCTCTCTCTCTTTCTCTCTTTCTCTCTCTCTCCCACCTGACATTCCCCCCAGCCCCAATTTGAGTATTCAATAAAAATTCAAGAAATCAATAAATGAAAGTAAGATAATTAAACCCTACCGCTAGCGCTATCCGCTTATCCTGCTGGTAAATGGGCCAAAACACCACGTACGCAAAGGTGACAATCAAACAGAATATCAGGGCGACCACGTTGGTGAAGTAAAAGAAGCCGGCGGCGCTGAAAATACATCCACGTTGTCAAGTTGCCAAGAAATGGCGCGATTCTAAGATAGAACAAATGGTATCACAAAAGGGTACCCCCAATAGAACATAGAACGATGTTCGAATGGTACCCCGACTCGACAGTAGTGGCACCCTCTGGTCCACCGGCAACAATGATATATCTTTACGTTAATCGCTGTCATGTATGCATAACTATTATAAATTCTGTTTTGGCGTACACAGTACAGTACCACACCTTGAAAAAAGAAATTCTCCATTCAACAATAGTGTTGCTTAATTCCTCACAATTAAAGCAAGTGGTGATCAAAAAATAAGAATGAAGAATGAAAAATAATAATAATCATAAAAACTGACCCTCCCCAGCTCTCCTTCCAAAACAGATGCTCTTTATTGTCGCAGCCTTGTAATTCGTGCGGTTGCATTCTGCAATATTTTTCTTAATTTTTATTGTAAGTACATAAGTTAAAATTCTATAAATTTTAAATCCTTTGTTAACGCGATAGCGCTAACAAAGGATTTATAATTTATAGAATTCACGTTCCAAGCTATATATATATATATATATATATATATATATATATATATATATATATATAGATATATATATATATATATATATATATATATATATATATTCTAATAATAAATTCAACAAGGAGCTCACGAAAAAGTGTTTGTGGTCCGAGTGACAAAGCTTGTTTTATTCGTCACGGCATCAGTGCACTCAAAAGTTACTTCTGTCCTCCAACTGTTTGCGGCAGCAATTGCGATCACGATGAACAACTGAATATCTGTTTAGTTTAAAGCGGTATGGCACGTGGTTGTATTTAAATTTTTAATACTACTTCAGTTTAAAAGATATAGCATATAGCCATATATAGCTTCCGTGTGGTTAGCGTTAGCGGTATGGTACGCATACGTAAACCGAAAGATGTATGCAGTTGCTGTGTACTAGAATTTCTGCTGTGTATTATAATTAACAAGGGAAACTTACAAATTGCAGGATTCTGACAAAACCCAGGGGAAATTTGAACACGCCAAGATTTAGTTCCATCCTGAAAGTGTTGCATAATATTGATGATAAAATTCATGAATTTTCACGCAAAAATTTGGTGCTCTGGACGTAATGGTAATCTGATAAATATGGGACTGACATCAAATGGCGAGGAGTAAGAGAAAAACTACCCTAAATACTGACAACGAGTGTTATAAGAAATTTACTAGATAATACACACAAAACACTCTTTCGACATCACTGAACACTTTTGTACAGAATTTATTAGATTGTTTCTTATGCATTTATGCGGATTGTGCAAGATATAAAAACATGAGCACGCTTATTTAGGCGCACACACCTTAGAAAATTTAGTAAAAATTCATAATGTATAAAACTTCATTTATTAGTATTTTGAATACCTTTTATTCAAAGGTTCATCTTGCCATGAGAGGTCTACATCCATAAACGAATCATATCGTACAGACATAGGATATATTTAATAATGTTATTTGCTTCTTATGCACAATAATATAGATTATTAGTAGTCTAGGTGTAGTAATATTGTTACTGTCTTCGGAATTCGGCGGCACAATAATTTTGTCTATTATGTCTTGAAGAGCGGCTCGCTTTTTGGAATTTGTTTTTGTTTCCACGTGATTCACGAACACCATTTTTCGCAATTCCAGATTGTTTGGAGAGGAGGTAGAAAATGAGATAGACAAAGAAGTAAAAGGAGATTTTTCAATCAGAGATTATAGATAAAGAGAGAGAGATAAAGAGAGAAAGGAGAAGGACAAGAAAAGAGAGATAGAAAGAGAGAAGAAGAAAGATAAAAAAGTAAGGCCTACTTTAAGATTGTATTTTTTTATGTATTAAATAACACCACAGGGTTTCATTGTGCATCACAATGAAATGATGAAAAGAAAGTAGTATATAACTCGTCGTATTGTCGTTGATTAGCAAACAGGAATTTGATAATAAAACAATGGAAATCAATCAGATTTATGAATTTATGCCCCTATTCTATTAAATTTGGCATATTCTTCGACATAAATACAATAAAACGACGTTTGAAGTGGAAATAGAGGTGCTTTCGCAGTCCTTGCAAAGGAATTCAAAGGCAATCAATAGAAAAATAGAAAAAATCGATAAATATTTTGATATTATGTTTCGGCACTTCAATGCGACGCTCTTCACATTATTATTGTGTGTCTTCTTCATGTTTACATACTTTTTGGACATGAATCAGCGACAAAGTAAATAAACATGTCGTATATTATATAGTCGTAGAAAGTGTTACTTTTGCAGTTTCTTGCAACCACATTATGAAAGCTTATAAAAATCTGAACGTAAGGAAAAGAAAACGAACAAGATAACTAATTAAGTAATAATAATAATAATAATAATAATAATAATAATAATTATTATTATTATTATATAAATTTTGTCTAATACGCGTCCAAAGGCGCCAAAATTGTGAAATATAATTCTATAGAAAACCCATACATAAAACGTCGAAACAACAAAAATTGACGTCTCTACCACCTGTAAAATTCGATTTTTCAATGTTTTGCAATATTTTGTTCAAAGGACAAGGAAATTTTATGAAATTTAGTTTCCAAAAATAAAATAATAAATTCAATTTCTAACTAATAAGTGGCCAAGTATGTATATAATATGAAACAACTAACGCCAGACAAAATAATTTGATAATAATTCGAAGTGGGAGCAATAAGTGCGGTGTTTTTCTTCGAAGCGAAATGGTGAGCAAAATATCGCTAGATCGATCTTGCAATGAAGTAGCAACCGGTTATTTTTTGTCTTTTTTTGTGACAATGACCAAATGACCTATCCTATGATGGAGGGTATTTAGTCATGTCGCCCAACCTGTTGTGAAACACATAATAGTGTTTAAATATTATAAATATAAAGGTTGTCTAATTTTCAAGATGACAAATCTGTTTGGCGAACCACAGGCTCACATATACACATTATACGTATCAAGTTCAGCTATTCAGATCTGTACACATCGTAAGTAAGCTATGCAAATTTGATGGTTAAAAAAAGATGGACACATTCTTGTATAAGTATAAGTCTAGGGATGGGGAATACATATAAAAACTAGTTTCCGGTTTTCTAGCACTTACCATAAATGGAAATTGGTAACTACTGAAAAATAGATTAAATAAATAAAAAATAAATAAAAGTAGTTTCCTGTCTCCAATCTAACTGCACTCTTACACACACCTGTCACATTGAGACACATGAATGCACATAAGAGTGATTGAGTGGTTTTATGGCACACCTATTGATTGAGCAATGATATACAATATTCAATAATAATATTAATATACAATAATAATGGTATTATGACGAAAATACGAACAAATAAAACATTTCCTACATTCGTTCATCGGAAAGAAAGCAATACATAAGCATAAGTACTTGAGTGATTTTATGGCATCTTTATTGATTGGACAATGCACAATGATATACATATTCGATAATAATACAATATTGGAAAAACTACAAAAAATGCATTCTACCAATTAACAACATGCATGGATGGATCTTTATTTTTTTCACACAGTTTTAGCGGTGAAACAAGAATTGAAAATTGAAATTCTTGCTGATGTTGTGCTAGGTGCGCAGCGCTAGGCTTTTGGTTTTAATATGAAACATTGTGCAACAAAATCAGAAGCCTCCAGTTTGTTGTACACTACAACTCTACAGTAATTCCTTACGATAAATGGTGCAATATATGTAGGACATAATAACAACAAATCAATAAATATCGCCCACAGGTTTGCAGAACGCTAGTAAACAAAAAAGGTAACAATTGATAAATGTGAAGAGATAGCGGCGAGTGATACGAGAGAGATGGTTATCGATGGTTGAAGAGAGAGAGAGAGAAAGAAAGAGATACATCGAGAGAGAGAGAGAGAGAGAGAGAGAGAGAGAGAGAGAGAAAAGGTACATGAAAGTTGGAAGCCACATGAGAGTAATGTGAATAACTCCATCCGTTTGAATACCTACTTATGTTAGTCGTTCGACTAAAATTGTAACTATACAAGAAAGAAAGAAAGAAAGTAAATGCTAAGCACATACACCACCTTGCCACGCTAACACCAATACGTACAAAAATAGAAAACATATCCACAAATTAGGTATCCGCTCAATATTTGAAGAAGTAGAGAGAAGTGAAAAGAAAATTGGAGACGAAAAACAACAGAGAAAAGATGGAGAGGAGATAAAGAGAGAGTGAAACGGAAAAGAGAGGGAAAAGGAGAGAAATAGAGAAAGATTTCTTCTGCAGCAATGCAATCAATCTGGGTTATGCTTCACCCACGTTTTGTGCACTAGAGGAAACCTACAAAGAAAGAAAAAACGCTCTCGGGCGTGCTCGGCTGTAATAGCCGTGATTTGTGACTCACTCCTATTGGTTTTCCCTTACTGGTGACAAGGCTTATAGGTTTTCGAAGTAAAATCTACGCGAGACTGACAGGTACTGTATTCAACCATTGGATTAGGTTTATAGATATACAGACAGAGAAGCCAGACAAAATATAATCGACGCTAATCTGTATGAGTCGCAGGTTCACTGATACGGTTGCCGTTGACAATTGAGGTTGACATGCATCGATAGGCAGTCAAATTATTGATGCTAGGTTAACCCAAACGTATTATGTGCCTTTAGGCACCTTCCTTACACTTATACTTTACAGTTGACAATTATGAAGCGCGGTCGTCTCATTTATCTTTGTGATTGTCCATGTTTGTTTAAATTTAATTTAAATTTGTTTTATGCTTCAAGAGCGTGCACCTTTATTCAAGGGAGTTAAAGGTAAATTTCAAGGTTAGCTCATGACATGTTCCGCAGAGGTCCTGAGCAGTAGGCGACGAGTTCCAGCTGATGTCACAGTATAACGAGTAGATAAGAATACATCGCTACACATGAAAAGCCTATCCTCGCTTCTATACGTGTATGTCCTGAAAACAATAGTTTGGAATTTTTCAAATTGTTTTTATTCAACTGAAAACAAGGAGAACAACTTATAATATTATTACTATGTGTTAGCCCAATTATTAATCAACAATTATTAATTATTAGCATTTTCAAATACAGTAATATCCTCACGGACGGGACGGCCGGTGGACATAGTTGAATATAAAATCAACATTATGCATTCGATGGAGCTCAAGAAACACCATGGAATTATAAGGTTACACACTTTTTCACAGCCAGAGTTGACTAAATTGCCTTCATATTATGCGGAGTTCTTTGGCACTTTGAGAAAATGATACGGTTTGCTGCCAAAACAATTATCATCCATTGATTACTATTATTATTATTAGGCTGAAACTCACTCAGTGTCAGACAAAAGTCATCATATTATGTACAACGCACAAATCAACAAATAAATAAAAAAATCAATAAATAAATAGGTGTGAAATCACAAAGTGTTGGAAAGATGCTCATGGGAACCCGATTCAAATAGTCAAGTAAAAAATCGAAAGATGACATAGCATGTTGCTTTATCCTTTAGGGCTCTTATGGTAGATCCCCTGTTCGAACGTAGTACCTGAAAAATGAAATGAATCTTGAAATCAACAGAACTTCAACCGCCGAAGGAAAAATCATTGAAAAACTTCACAAAATGTATCATTGATTAGATTCAACTGATTATAGCTTTATGCAATCACATTGTTGAAGTATAAAAACTTCTAGTATACCTCATTATTTAACCCAGTAATGGTTTGCACCTCGCCTAGAATCGCGATTTACCACTGTTTTAGATGGAACAAGTATTTTATGTTATACAATGCTACATTCAGCCAACGATGCCCTACAGGCGCATTCTACCACTGTGCTACATAATGTTGATGAAAAAGATACAAATTATTACTTGAGTTGATCCTCTGAATTTACGACCACCAATCGTCGCTTCACAACGTGATCTCCAGCCAGGGCGAGTAATTGTTGTTCAACTAAATTAGGTAATTTTGCAATTATAAGGAGTGATCAAAAGACTACCAATTTACTCTTTTTGTGTTAGGTACTTTAATGAAACGATGAAACACTATACACATATAATACAAACATATAATACAAAGGAAAAAAAAATATATATATATTTTATTAAGGAAAAAACTAAGATGTCAAAAGATGAGATGGACTATTCCTATTCAAACTACAGCATTGAAACCATTTTTCCTGATTCAAAAACTGACGATGCAATCAAAAACTTTCAATGCAATAGTTAACATGACACATACACCACGCCATACGACTGATATTTGATACCGCAGAAACAAGATATATCATACCTGTGATATTAGGTGGTACCCCAACCAGTGATGGAAGCCCAATTTGAGCTTGAAGTTTGGGATCGGCCTCAATAGCTCTTCGGATTTCTTCAATCGAAAGTGAACGTCTGGCACGCACGCCTAGAGATGAGGGTGCTTCACAACCTTCCACTGCCGCGCATTGGCTCTGAATGAGAATTATTCTGAAGTGAGCACAAAACTGAGTACAGACCGTTTACTTGACGGATAGGTGGTGCCACTGCACATCAAAACAGACATTTCACTTTCTAGCCTCCGGTCGGTCCGAGTAGCCAACTGGTATGGGAAGATGCACGTCCGTCAGAGCTAACGACTATGTTCTCTCGGGTTGTTAGAAAGCATAGTTGTTAGTTGTTACCTCTGGACATTCGGCGAATGGACAAACGCGGATCAGACACGTGTACTGAACATGAGCGGTCGTTTGGTAGCGGAAAGCCTCGATGGACACCTGAACGAATCGGGTATATTGGTGGTCTTACAGGCCTGAGTTGGAGAGTTACAGAGAGAAAAAAGATTTCAAGAGACAGAGAGTGATTGAGTGAGTGAGAGAGAGAGATAGAGAGTGAAGCAGAGATGGAGCGAGAGTTTTCTACAAATGTGATCCTTCCAATCCACCTAGATGCTTCTTGAAAATGCAAACTATTGGAAGGTGGGCTTGCCTTGACACCATGGTCGGTCGGTCTGGGTTGACAGGCGAGGCCCACGAAATCGGCAGGACACCCATCCTTTATAATAGGCAATGGTTCCTTTTCCCATTCGTACTTCGAATCAATCGGTTCGACCTGGCACCCACGGACAGACATGTAACGAGCTGGAAATTGTATATGTTCTTCTAATGTTGGTAAGCTTGGTCTATGGAGGATGTGATCGTAACTTGTATCACCTACTTCAACGCAACTTCAACGCAACAAGTTGCTAAACTTTCGAAAAAAATGAAACGTAACTAAAAACTTACGTGGGATCGGGTAATGCGGGGTGAAATCGAGTGTGATTTTACTGCCGACGACCACCGCCTCTACCACACGACCATTGTGGAAGACATCGAACGCGACGGGATTCTTCACGGTCTCGGCCCGACCACTACTATTACAATGTAAATATGCGGGAAAGTCAAAGAACAGTATGGAAGATGTGGTAATTAAGGTACCACATAATAACAATTGTAGGTGTATCGTTGTCAACTTAAAAAAGATACCCATGCGATCCCGGTGGTCCGACGACAACGGGATCGGATGATGTCTGCGTTGGAGCGCGCGCAACATTATGCGTGGAGGCCTGAGGCGATGGAGGATGTGGTGTGGAGTCTGAATATTAGATTATATCAATTTACAGCTTTCACCCGTTTATGGCATTGTTCACATCATTATTTACAGAATAATTGTAGGCCTTACAATTAGCTAGCACTAATTTTTAATCTTTCCTTCGAGCACATTATATATTTATCCAAACGAACTTCGAACATTCCATCATTGCATCTAAACTTTTTGTGAAACGTCTAGAAATGACCAACCACGTTGTTGAGCTGGTGCTGCGCCGTTCAACATCGATACAGGCAGACTATTGATCAGCTGTGGGGCCGGAGGAGCCGGATGCGAAGAAATTGGTACATTATGCACTATTTTGTTTTCCACTATAGTTGCTTTCGTGGTCGACGATACCGTGGAAGGCTAGAAAATGAAAGTATGCTATCATTCAAACGTAAAATAAATAATTTATTTAGTATAATAAAAATTAATTACAAATGTCAAACAAAATTGAAACCAAATTTCTCTCAACGTAAATTCGAAACTGAACGTAACTCAACAAAAAGCAACCTTTGTGGTCGTTGTGGCCGGCTTGGTTGTGGTTGGAGCCTTAGTTGTCGTCGTAGGTTTAATTGTAGTTGCTGATGTTGTTGTCTTAATTGTAGTTGTTGGCTTAGTTGTAGTTGTTGCTTTAGTTGTAATAGTCACTTTCGATGTGGTTGGGAGCTTCGTAGTTGTTGACTTTTGAGTTGTTGTAGGCTTTGGCGTAGTTTTAGTGGTGGTGGTATGCGGTACGGTGCTTGTTGTTCGAGTCGGAGTGGGTGGAGGCCTCGTGCTAGTCGTTGTAGATTTCACTGTTGTCGACATTGCTACGCCGTGTGTTGATGTACCCTTAGGGTCCCGTGTAGGTGTCGGCGGATGCCTTGCAGTCGTTGCCAACGAAGGCGAAGTGTTTTTGAAAAGAGGATGCTGCAATAATATATAAACAAAAAAAGTAAAAACGAATATAAACCAATCTAATATAGTGATCCACGCAACTCAAATAACTGAAATTAAACAAATCATAATTCCGCCAAAGATGAAAATAAGTATTAGAAATTAACGCAACATCAAGAAGAAAATAGCATTGCATTTCAAAAAGACGCAATTGAAAATGGAGCTGTTACCTTATTTGTGGTTGCTGCCGCGGGTTTCGATGTTGTAGCCGGTTGTATTGTAGAAGGTAGCCTGAAAAATAGGAACATAAAGAATTTTTACGGATTTGTAGGAGCGAGCTCTCGTCACTCATTCACTCAATCACCTCAAGCCAGTTCAATCTTTATTTTCTCAAGGAAATCCCAAATAAAGCAACCTATTTACAAATCAGTGTAGATGGAAAATCAAAGTAAATACAAACTTAACTGAATTATAGGTTGAAAGAAAAGGAAAAAAAATGGTGATGTGGTGTCTTGTTAGATGAAACAGTACGCAAAGTCATTCAGAATAAAATAGTAATCAAAAAGTCACACCATCTCAACACGCAGCACTCTTTTTCACCGTTCCACTTGCGATTCTTCCAGTGTGTTTTGCTGCTGCAGATTTTGCATGGTTGTCTTTTGCCGATTCTCCACTAGTGCCGCTCGTTCGATATCGCTGTGAGGCATGTCCGTTTCCGTTGGTATATGAGAATTATTTTCGCCAGCCTTTCCTAACATGTTCGTTTCCAATACTGTGGAAGCAATTGTTTCCGTGGTGAGGGTTGTAGTACTATTCGTGGGAGTTGTATTTGTTGAATTTGTGCCTACTGATGAAGCTGCAGAATTTATAGTATGAAAGTGAACTGTTATATTTCCCAATGTTGGAGATCCCTGTCTCTCTAGCCGTGGGTCGCCCATGTCAGGCGACGGTGTATGGAATCTGACTGTCAATTTTGCTTCGGTATCTTGTACGGGTTCTCTGGTTAGTTCTAAAGGAGAGTCTACCTGTTGGCCTAGTATTCCACGGGTGACTTTTATGTGAGCAATTGTCTTCGTCTCATTTCTATCAGTCCTTCGAAGTGTCTGTTTTGATCGGGGTTGATTTCGTGCAGCCACCCTTGGAAGTGGAAAGTGTCGCATCAGTGGTTTCCTGGAATCCCTCGAAGGACTCCTCAATCGGGAAGTCGCGACAACCCTAGTCGCATTTGCCGGAATATTAATTGTGTTGACTACCGATGCAAAGCGCGTTTTAGATTGCTTGTCCGAGAGTTTGAAGAAAGTATCTTTGGTAACCCTCAACTGATCTATAGGCACAGGAATACTAGGAGTACGAATCATACGCTCTGACTTCGTTTCTTCTTGTGGGTTCTTCAAATTATCACCAACTATTTCTTTTCCATTTTCGTCAACGAACATCATTCTGACAACACCGTTACGAACAATCATCTTTTTGCGTTGTTGTAAAGGTGTAACGTTTTGAGAGACAGTTTGTGTCTTGTTAGATTTGTTCCCTCTCAGAGGCTTGATTGCCGACGGTGGCTGTCTCGTTTGGACCGTGCGATGTTTTTGCAAAGGGCGTGTTGAAATTCGTCCCACAGGAGCAGTCCTCATATTCCCTACCGCCGTTTTGCGCGTTTTGCTATTACTGTAACCTGATGTTCCAGTTCTTCTACGGATATTACTGTTTGTTCGTGGTTGACTAAAGGATCGGATAGTTCCTCGAGGTTGTGGAGCTGTCCGTCCTGTGTGCTTTACGTCCAGTTTCTTGGACACGGACGATTTAGGCTGCGTCTTGAGCAAACCTCCAGCTTTGCCCGGTTGGCGAACCTGTACTAGTGTTCTGGCTGGGACATATTGTGGAAACGTATTCCTACTCTTCACATGTGTAACAGCGCTCTCTGGAAGGCGAGGCAGTCCGATACTACGTCCGGCACTACCGGAAGGTTTGTTATCAGTTGCCTGAGGAGAAATCAGTAGACCACGGTCTTCGAGAGCGTTGTTTTGCTTAGGTGCATTTTGCCTTGCTGCTGGAATTTCTTGAAAGGAACGCAGAAGTGCTGGATTTTCCCTCAATACTTCAAGAAGCAAGTCCTTAAGCTTATTCTTTTCTTCTGGACCAATTTTGCACAAAATATTGCTTGATATAGCAGCCGGGGTAGTAGAGGTGTCCAAAGCTGGATATGATTCACGTGCTCCCAGTTTTGTAAAATAGCCGTTCGCCGGTTGTCTATTCTCAACTGCAAAGTCTCTGACCACAATGCCATCGTGATTTTCATTAGCAACAATGCTTTCGAGTAGTGCATTTGTTTGACGAGAGTATCCCCTTTTGGGTAGGCGGATAGGCTGGTCCTCGCCATCATGTGCACTTCGCCTATCGTTTGGTCGATTTTCTGAGGTTTCCTCGGGAGAGTCATCAGAAAATTCTCGAGATGCTGGTGGAACCCAGTGCAATGTTTGAATAGTAGTTTGTTCTCCTTGGTTATCCTCCGGTGTCGGCGTTTCCTCAACTTCCTGACTGACAACTTTAGGAGTATCTGTCGGAACCCCGCGAACCCAAGTGACAACGTGCCCAAGTTGATCACGACCAATTAAGGTAGGTGTGGCAGGCGGTGATTGCACACCATGAGCCATTTTTCCCGTTGACAAATTTGTGTGTATATTTACGGCCTTTCCTGCGTCCCCGTCAAGTAAGTTGTTGTTTGCAAAAGTTACATCGGGTTTCGTATCTGTTTCCGAGTTAGTTTCTGCGAAGTCATAGTAGTCCAAAGCTTCTTCTGATCGTTCGGATTTGTCATTGAATGGAAATTCCATTTGCTGCACGTCCATTTTCCCATCATTATCGCTTAATTCATTTAAATCTCCAATGCCCATTTCTTTGAGCAACCCTATCATGCTATTCCAAACGTGTTGCATCTGGGAAGCTGTGTCACCAACTCCTTGTGATTCACTTGCTGATGTTTCATCATTAGGCTTGTCCTTCCACACTTCTTCGTTTTGCAGCTCTTTCTTTACTGTAGTATGCGCATCTCCTTGTAAATTGCCGTCATTTTCCAGAACGGAATTGACTTCTGAAACCTCGTCGTAGTAATCTCGATCGAGACCACTTCCCTCCTCGTCACTGTTTTTGCTGTTCAGGTCTTCTTCCATAATTGACTCTTTTTCTTGCCCATGTCCTCGACTAGAAGCGGATTCCATAGATTCCTTGTTTTCCGTAGGATCGTTATTAGCGGTTTCTGCATCCCCCAATGTTACCTCTTGGTAATCATAAGACTCGTGGTCGAAACCACTTCCATCACTTTCCTCATCTGCATCATTATCATCTTCATAGTCTTTCATAGCCAGCGTTTCCTCAGCTCCTTCTCCTAGATCATTGTACGTCAAATCATCCTGTACTGATCGTTTTCCGCGTGTGACTACTCGAGCATCCATTCCAGATCCTTCATCTATCGAACGAGTGGTGTCATCAACAGAAAAGCTGGTCTCATTAACCTCATGGGAATCTATCTCACCACTACCTTCCGGTTCACCATCCAAATTGAAATCGCTATTCATGTGTGTTGACACCATATTCAATGAGGTTTTCTGCACGAGCTTTTTGATTGCAAGTTCCAACATGTCTTTAAGAAGCCTCCTCATGACGATAGATTTATCAAGCTCCGTCGTTCGTTTATGATCAGTGTTGTTTGGAGGATTTCCTTCTAGTTTCCTCAAAGCCATCAGTTGTTGCAATTGCATCAATTGGCCATTTAAGTCCCGTCGATTTTCGGCTAGTTTGTGATCGATGTTCTTTATTCGATTGTCAACAAGAGATGACGGGGCATCTTCCATGAGCAGCGGACTAAACAGTGCGAGTGCATTAAATAGTTTGTGCCAATAGTCTCTTGTTGCAAACATTGATTTTGAAATATTATTTGCATATATATACGGAACAGACGTTCAATAAAAAGTAAAGCAGATTGAAATAGAGAATATTAGTAAATGGTGCTTGAACAATATGTAACATGAGCAAATGCATACCTTGTTGTCGTCAGCAAAAGCGGGAATGTGTCTTTTGTCATGTGCGGGGTCACGATCGGTTTTGTTGTTTTTGTTGTCGGCGTCTCTCCCCGTTTCGTTGATTTTGTAGATCCGTTTTCTGATGACAATAGCGAGAACAGGGCATGGGCAGACGCGGCGAATTTGTCCGAATCAATATCATTTGTCGAACTAAACTTACGATTACGGTACACCCGGTGCATTTTTTCGTTCTCCTCGCTTTAGTGAAAGGTGCTGAGCTAAGCCGCCGTATGATATAAACATAACCAATTGTATAAATACAGGTAAAACCTTTACACATGTACCTTATGTCCCTTATTACCGTTTTTCTGTCTTAACTGTATTTATTGTCTTAATTATGTATGTTTGTTGTGGTGTAATAAATTATTATTATTATTATAAAAACTTACGGTGCTTGTGGCTGCACATTGATTGGGTTATTTTGTGGCACCTTGGCAACCTTCGGACTTATTGGGCATCTGGAATGAATTCTTGCATTAAAATGGGTGAAGAATTTCCTCCAACTTATGTACGAATCTGCTAGGACGCGCCGACTTAAATTCCAATAATGTTCTGGTAATTGTTATAAGTTATATGCCATATGTTGTGAAAGATTGAAGATAATTCTATTTTCTATTGATTTTGTAGTCTCACTTGGCCTGGAAGGTCATGTCGTCAGGTGTAATGAAATAAAGTGGCTCGACTCCGTCCGTTGACAGAACTATTTCCAGCACCATGTCATTGCCCTAAAGTTATTGATTGTTAAGTAGCAATGGTTTATTGATTGTTATTCAGGAATGATGTCGAAATATGATGTGATGACCATGCATACTCTTGCACAATGTCATAATAATCATTATCAGCTAAAATCAGTCAGTGAATACTTATCATGGTGCATTTTGAAGTAAACCATTAATAAAAAAATGACGAAATAACTGCCCGGGTACTACCAAGGTTTAGCCAATAAACTTCACGCGTATATATGAAAGGAGCAAAACGTCAGATATCCCGTTGATGTAAACCATACCTTATATCGAATACTGTCACTGCAGTTCTTGCTCTCCGTTGGTGAGGGGAAGAAATATTCGAATTTTGTCATTTCTTTCGGTTCAATGCGGCATGTAAAGAAATCGTAGAGCCCTGAAAAATTTCCGTAAAATTAATTAGTGAGTTAAGTTCGGTAATTATGACTAATTATGAGTGTCTCTTGATAATAATGAAAAAATACATTTATTTTTATTGTGTTCACTTTCAATGGGAGCCAATGCAATAAAGAGATTTATGCGATGTTTGTGCGATGTTTTTCTCTTATCATTTCACAATTTCTACAAGTTTCATTGTCATTTTCCATTCCATATGGGATGTGTGCTGTATGCTGATAAATGTTAAATGTTAAATTTTAAAAGATGTTATAATGTAAAAAAGTACAAATGAAATGCGCAACTTCAACGTATAAAAAAGTACTGCGTTGTGAATACTGCGTGGTGAAGCGAGGTACCTTAGGGTTGCATTTTGAGATATGATAACACTTGTTGTTTCCGTATCATCAATAGTATTTCTTATAAAGTAAAAGTGAAATAAGGATGCAACCATGTACCGTATAATGCTCCAGTGTAAGGAAACTTTGAGTCGATTTTTACGAGAATTCCCTTTTCCTGACATTCGTAACTAAACTTGAAGCTCTCCGATACTGAAATGGAATACTTTATTAGTCACTTGGTCAATGTGTAACAAAGACAGTGAGATATTCCTTATTGCAATCCCGCAATGATAACCTATATGTAAGAAAACCTGTAAGTAAACCTGCGTGAAAACAACCAGAATTTAGCGCTAAATTACAGCAAATTAGGAACACCTGCAGCACACGCTTTCACTGACGGAAACTTGTTTTAACACCTTAAACTTTAATGTGAACGTCCAAATGCTCAGTTCCGGACCATGCTTATTTATGATGCCAAGAACCTAAAGCGGGAGCTTGATGTACCGCTATAATATGGAGACATGATACGGCCAGCTCATAGACCGTAGCCGCAGCTATACTAGTGTACAGGTGCAATAATAAAAAGTGATGAGCTATTTACTTATTAAAAAAAAAATTGTTTTACGCTTCAAGAGCGTGCACCTTTATTCAAGGGAGTTCAAAGTACAATTTCAAGGTTTGCTTATGACATGTTCCGCAGAGGTCCTGAGCAGTAGGCGACGAGTTCCAGATGACAAATTGCTCGACATCTTCGGGCTTATCACAATCTGCCTGTCTTCCCCTTCTCACACCCAGCGAAAAAGCTACTCCACTATCAAAAGAAGGTTCTTACAATTGTAGCAATTGTTCTCGTAGTAGTCGATTCGGAAGTTTGGATTGTTGTTCAGTTTTATTGCGTTCGGTTTTGTGAGTTGATTATTCGCAGAGAGATGGCATCCGCCATCGGTACGGTTGAAGGAGAGCGAACGGCAGGGGAAACTAAAGGAAACATTGTTGGAAAGTAGCAGAATGCAGTATTTATGCAAACCGAGGTACAGAGAGAGAGAGAGAGGAGACAGAGAGGAGAGAGAGAGAGGAGACAGAGAGGAGAGAGAGATGCAGAGAGAGAGAGAGAGATGCAGAGAGAGATGCAGATAAAGGGAGAGAGATAGAGAGAATCAGTAAGACAGATAAGGGCAGAGAGGAAGTGAATAAAGAGGTAGATAAAGAGAGATAGAGACAGAGAAAGATCATGCAGTATACACACATTGTAGATTTTAAATGCAGATAAAAGGATCAGCAAAAAAATATCACAAACTTGGCTTCGTTGAGGCATTCCGACAGACAATCCTCCAAGCTGCCCGTGTGTCGTACACGAATTACCTTAATAAATCGAGCATTTATTTTTTTTTATTTAAAGGGAGAGACCCACGAGAAAACAGTTTTCATTAATTTACTTGCACAAAACGTCCAGAATGTCCTAAAACTCGCGCAAACAGTTCGGCCAGGTACCGTACTCAGAAAGGTTAAAATACGTTTTTCCGGTTTATGTCTGTCCATTAGCATTCCTTCTCTACATACTAATTGTGAAACGAATGAATAACATTCCTACCATTATAACAAAGCCAATGATGTGATGCCCTAGAAGGGCAAAAATTGATTCTGACTACGGTCACTGGCCGAACAGTTTGCCGAGGAACAACTCTGCGAGTCCTAGGCGTAAAGAAATGCGGTTTTCACAGTAATATTTCTGAAATTCCATACATTCTGTGCAAGGCAATTGAGGAAAAGTTTTTTTCTCGTGGGCCTGTTTAGTGGGACATGGGTTAGATATGGTCGTACAACTTGCAATGACTAGGAGCGATACGGCAGTTGATTTTTTGAATGATCTAATCTGTATCCGTAATTCGAATAAATAACGAAATCTACAATAAGCACAGTAATTCCTTCCATGATGCTTGCGTATCTTCGCCAGAGCAAGTAACCGTATTTTTTCTTTAATTCCCACCTCATTTGCATCCATATATCGATCGGATAAATAGGTGAACGCATAGTCACCGCCGCACTTGCGCTGCGCTGCAAAATCAATACTGTGCATGTGCACTAACACAGGAACACCGCGTTGACGACTATCGATCGCCAATAACTTTTGGGGAAATCACATTAACTATTATACACATGAACAGAGAAGTAATGACGGAGTAATGTAAAGATGCAATTTATGCACAATGTGAAACGTATCGAGCAGGCCTGGTACACTCATTCACATCCGTTATCTTAGTGGATAAAACATTAGGGTAATTCGGGCAATAATTGGCAAAAGCCTAACAAGGGTAAGTAGTAACCCTAAGCCTAAGTAAGCCTAACTACAAGTACAAGCACTTACTATTCACACAATATTTCCAGTAGAAGGAGAATCGATCATCAGCCTCCACAAATCCGTCGACGTTCTGAAGTTGATGTGGCTGAAATTATTTGCTTATGCACAAATCTACGATCTACATACATATGCATTCCCGCACAAACGAGCGCAAATCCATAACTGCGTACAGCACACATATCATACGTGTGTTTGTGCACACACGCACATAACAGAAACAAGAAAAAAACGTCTAATAAAATACAAATAAAAAAGTGCCAAACAGGAATTTAATTTTCTACCTGAAACACGTCACATTGATGACTGAATTGATCTGGAGATTGGTGATGATTAAGGGCCGCACACTCTAGAGATTTCCCTGTAATAGAGTTACGTTATTTGGTTCACTGGTCTAACGTTCACTCGAGATTGCGCATCGCACCTAAGGCTGCGGGTGCGCGGCGAAAACATGGCACAGCTATCGCACATTTGCACCAAGGGTATCGCCACACCTTGTAAGTCGATGTGTTTTTTTGCTAAGCCTCAAAGCTTCCAAAAAATGAGGCACCGTACTTACCAGGTTGCACAGGGTCCTCTCCCAATGAGCATGCGCTTTGGCACGCTCGCAGGCTCAGTCTACCCGTGGACACGGCGCGGAAGTTAAGTTTCACGCGTGGCCATCGAACAAACACGGGATTCGGACAGGAGTGACCTAAAGGGATCAGAGATTAGGGAGTACCAAATGTATCGTTGATTTGTCCAAAGCAATTCAAATTCTAGGATAATTAAGCATAGGATATTTTTTACATTACTGAATTACTGTAATATTCATATTCTCTTTTGGCCGTTGAACTGCGCACAAGTACAAGCAAGCTGAGCATCATACTAGATACTAGAATGGGGGCTAAAACGGGTTGAGTGGTGACCCGCTCACAAAAAGCGAGTCATTCGAGTTAAACCGCCATTTTGTGAAAAGGTGGGTTCGGGTTGACCGAGACTGGCGATTCCTTTATTATTCCTTTTTTTCATAAATAATAAAAGGTACCATTAAAACAAAGTGTGGTCCCGATGAGGACAAACAGTAGTAACAACCGCATAGCGGTAGTACAAGGCTTATACCTGAAAAATAATTTCATTTCATTCGCACCGATCTAGCACTGAGAAGCTGGGCGCTTATGACAATATGTGTAAATACATATAAATTGTGTAACAGATTGCGTAATCGAAAGTAGTACAAAAGAAAATTCAAACGTCAAGGAAGGAATAAGCGAAAATCAAAGAAAGCCTCGGAAAACATGTGCTTTCGGAAAGGAAAACGAGAGAAAATTCAGAAGTTTCGGAAAACGTGCATCTACTAATGTAGATGCTTCCGAAAAGGGAAGGAAAATTGACAAAACTCGAGAAAATCTAGAAAACCGAAAGTTTACAAAGTCCACCAATGTTACGCTTCAAGAAAGGAAAATGAGCGAAAGTCTAGGAAATCCCGTAAATTGGCCGTCTGCTAATGCTTTGCGAGAAAGGAACGTAATAGTGTCATGCTCTTGTAGCGAAAAAGTCGGTCAACGCGTAAAAGGCAAAAAAATGTGTAGAGATGAAAGGAAAATTCGAAATTAAAACTTATTCCGAGTACTAATGTAAAACAAATAATTATATTGGAAAAGCATCGAGTATACCAGCATTCTTATGCTTATGCAGTTTATGCAAATGAACATAAATTAGAGTAAAAAATCGAGCTAAAATCGAGTAAATTAGCATAAATACAAGACCTCAGTTGTTCATAATGAGTTTCAAAATCCGGCCGGGATTTCGCTTTAAACATATATAAAAAGTCAACGTCAAAAATTCGACTCTTCGTTAGACCAAAAATCTATGGATTTCCATTTTTCATCAGACGAGCACTCGTTCGTAACGTTCAAATAAAATCATAAAGGGACAGACATGTAAACAAACAGTGTTCGTGTTAGGAAAAAGAAGCGAACGTGTAGTAAAATGGATAAGAACCACTTGGTAAGTGGTGTGCGCGCGGCGCGTGTACAATTGAACGCTTGCGGTGAGTTATTCGATATGAGTTATTCGTAGCTAGAAATGTAAAAATAAGTCAGACATTTTTTAGTAACTTATTATTCGTAGATAAAAAAAAAGAAAACATTGTGCATATGCAAAGTAACTGAGCAAAAGTCAATGCTATCAAAGACTAAAAAAGTGCATCACCACAGGAGACCAAAAAAAGTATATGAAACCAATCTATACACTGCCTATTGAAGACGTGAATGTATTGGTGTTTTTAGAAAAGAAATTTTGCATAGCATCCTTTGTTAGATAGTTTGGGTTACATCAGAGAGCCCTTTTCAGTTTCCACCCTGAATTTGTTCCTAAACGAAAAAATGGAATTATATATGTAGTCTATGGTGAAGTTCAGAACACCGGGCATCTAAGTTAAGTTGTTAATCACCGTTACCCGGGTTAACGAGCGGGGGTATATCTACTTCTCAGGTAAAGCATAAATAACCCCGTGGGTAGTTATTTAATAAGGTAATAAGGTACGACCCTAACATATCAGCTAGTTAAAACGTGTTTCCTCTAGCTCTATTCCTGTTTGAATGTACATACCTAGAACAGGACGCGGTCGTGTAAAGTAGGTCGCCGTTTCAATGTAAAGAATTGAGATAAAGAATGGGATAGCAAACGTTTTCCATAACAAAAAGGATCATGTCAAGGTGTCAAGTTTGTGCGCAAACGGTTTCTAGGGTTGAGGTTGGATTTGACCACTTTTCTCGCTAAGTGACGGTTTTATAAAACTGAGCCAATAAAATAAAAAGAGCATGTACGTATAACACTCATATCAACTATTTGAGAAAAACGTTTTCGGGGGTTCAGATTTCTAGGGTTTTATACACGCAAACTAATAGAGTGATAGGGCATCACAAGTTAGTTATATGCAAGAGGATGAGCTACTTTCATGAGCCTTACAGCTCAGACTCGTGAAAAATCACCCTCTTGGTGTAGCAACATTTTCACGACAACAAAAATTAGAACAGCTTGCTTTAAATTCATACATCTTTCATACCAAATACAATTCATTAGGTAGCAATGTGGAACATACGATAAAATCATAAGGCAACGTTGATAGCGAGGAAAAAAAAGAAGATAAAAAATCTCTAAATGTAAGGTATATTTCACGGGTTGTCCCATTTTTTTGCGTTCCATTCTACAGCGCGCGATCGGCAATTCCGAGATGCAAAGTTGAGATTAACATGCAAATTGCGTGCTCAAAGGATACAAATGGTCAGGTCATACTACAGCGCCCTAAGACAGTCAGGTCACCGGGTTACCCCCTTCAAATCTTTTACAGTAACTGACGAATTTGCATACTGTATTTTAGACAAGTGTCGGGTATTATTGCGCAACAAAGGCAGGTATGTATGTAAAACACAATGTTAATTCTTCCCAGATAATTGGTGCACAAATAAAAATGCAATATCACAAAAAATATTAAGAAAAAAACCACAACATAATTCAATATGCATCATGCTTAGGCTTAGGCTTAGGCTTGAAATGTGGTTCAAAATAAACTAGGGATAGCTGCAGGCGTTCACTGTTGAGCAAATAACGCACATGTTTTAGCATGGACAAATGCTGACCGGCAGGTTAAAACCGGATGTATTCTCATATGTAAATGGCCTAGCGGGGCGACATGAAAGCGGAGGGGCGCTTACCGTTGGGTGAATGCAAAATGAACTCGCGGTAAATATTACAGTGCGATTTTTCTGTTCCTAGATTATAAGATATTACAGTGTGTAGCATAATTACTAATTTAAAGCCCCGTATAGAAACGAATTCAGCTGGTTTCCTAACAGTAATTTGCTATCTGGATGAGTTTCTGCGTTGACGGTCGAAGCGTGTGCGCCGCTACAGAAAAAATGACTATGCATAAGCATTGCAAAATGCTAGACAAATGCAATTGCTAAGCGAAATGCGCGCCGCTGCACAAGAAAATGAGAAGTGTAAACCGCTTGAAAAAGTACGTTGGCAGACGAAGTGCGCGCCGCTACACCAACAAAATACAAAGCACAAGCACAGAAAAACGCTTGAAAAGTGCAATTGTTGAGCGAAATGCGCGCCGGCTAATCGCCGGGCGCCTCCCAACAAAAGGGCTGGGTGTCCGCAGAGTCAGTGGGTCAAAAGCGAGGCATCCTGTCGGTGTCATACCTATGGAATGGCCTTGACATACAACAACACTCATCCCCCCACGGGAGGGCACGGGAAACCATTCGCTGAGAACTCGCCGCGGATTCTTCGCGAATTTTTGTTTCACGAATTCGCGTATTCGCTGAACTCAGCGAATTTATGATTATGATTTTATCGCTTATTGGCAGTGCAACTAACTCATCCCCCCACGGGAGGGCACGGGAAACCATTCGCCAAGAACTCGCCGCGAATTCGCCGCGGATTTTACTTTGACAAACTAATGCTAAATTGTGATTTTATCGCTGCCCACACAACGGGAACGCACGCGAATTCGTAGTTTTCATTTGTAAACTTTTACGAACTCGCCGCTTTGGGAATTTCTTGAACTATTGTCTAAATTCTGCGAACTTGGTGCCTTATCGCTTAGCTTTGGCGACACTCATTCCCCATGCTGGAGGACACGGGCACGGGAAACCATTCGCCGAGAACTCGCCGCAAATTCGCTTTCTCAATTTCACAACAAACTCTCACAACAGCGAACTTGGCGCTTCGGAAAATTCGCGATTTTCGTTTTGAGAAAAAAATTAGAAGTTAATTTTACAAAATCTATCTCGGCATATCACCTGTCCAAAGAAAGAACAAGAATTGCGTCATTGTTTGTAAGTACATATTATAACATGCATTAGTCTGCGAAACTTTATTTGATAATGCATTTGATACATAATTACACTAGTGAAAGACAGCTTAAAAACGTGAAAGACACCGAGATTAATTCTGGAAATACGAATAAGTAAATATATAAAAATCAGAAAAGAAAATAATAATAATTGAAATTCAGCAGCAATCAATATCGTATCACATAACATATGAACTGATTAAACGTATGTATATTATATTTGACAGAGTATTTTGGCGATTTTAGTTTGAAGTTTCAAACAAAACATGTACGAATTTTCAAAAGGTAATCTAGCATCTAGCACAAGTTACAATCGAATGCAAGAAAAAAAATTATGAGGTTGTATTTTCTTATTGCAATTCACGTTCTTTTAAAGTTATTAAATGCATACGGTTAAAAATCTTAAGAACTTGATTGATGAAAAAAATATCAATAAACAATTCCTGCAAAGTGGTATACTTCCGTGGTAATTTATTTATTTTTTTTTATTTTTTTTTTCTAGATTTCTACGTCTACGTGTGGCAGACCTTGAAGACGACACCCTAATATTTCTTGCCTTATAAGTAAGGTATATAAGGTGTGAATTTACTAACTAAGGTAAGTAGTTTCTCACACTACTTGCACAGTTAACTAAAAACAAGTAAGCTATTTTAGCTATTCCTCAGAGTGACGGTTGACGTTGATACCTCGCTGCAGGCACTGGCGACTGACGTGACCAAAAATGGAAAATGTCATTAATTTAAAGTTAATGTGATCCTTAATCGTAAGCCTCACCATAAGTCCTACAAAATATGTATATGCACTCATTTCCATGTTTTACAGTATTCCGCGACTTTTTTCGGAAGCACACCATAAATCAAATAGACTACATAAGCTCCATTGCTAGCCTATGTGGGAGGGGATCGTTGTAATGGCTCGCCTTTAGCCCTTAGCCTTATTAGGCATTTACTCTAGTCTGGGGTTTCATGATCTTCTAACGATGATATTCAGAAAACTTACAAATCGTCTGCCCGCATTGTCTTTTCGAGAAGTTTCCTTTTTCTGATTGACGTCAATATTGAGAGTACCAGTGCTGCAGTCGTACAAAACAGGAAAAACAGAGTTGAGAGATAGACTGACGGTTGGACGCAGACTTCTGAATACGCAACTCGTATGTGTACGTGGTTTACTTACTTTTTTTCCGGTGACAACAAAAAAATTGTATTGTATTTCTTAATTTCTTTGTAAGAACAGGGTTTCAGGAACATCGCTGTAAGTAATAGCAAAATACATATATCGGAAAATGCGGCTACCCAGCATTGTACTGTAAAATGTAAAGCACAAGCCACGTGTACGTGTCACATCACTTTAAAGTGTTAAAAATGTATGGTAAAATTCACCTGGGAACAATGGAGCATTGTCTTTCAAGTAGCTCTGTCGGTCTCCGCCCAGCACCTCAAACATGATCTGTACTCAATTATGTGTTTGTAATATAATCATAAAATTGAGTTGTCGAATTAGTTGATTTTACCTTTGCCTTACCGGAAGACGTGCTACCTCAAGCGGCATACCGCATACCCCGTATTCGCGGGGGAAATACACACAGAGAGAGATACAGAGTTAGAGAGAGATACATAGAGGGAGAATACAGAGAGAGAGAATACCGAAAGAGAATAGAGAGTGAGAGAGAGTAGGAGAGAATGGATACATTATATGCAATTAAAATAATTACTTTCAATCGATGGTCCACTCTGATCGGCTCTCCACTGGACATGAGCGATCTAGCACTTCTTTCACGACTTGCCGGACAACTGATCTAAATGACACAAATATTACATATTAAAAAAAATTATTAAAAAAAAGTAAATCCAAATGAAATACTGCTGACTGTGACCCCGCATGAAAAGCTAAATGAATCGGAAAAAATAGAAGACCAAAGATAAAATATAACTCCATGATTTTCGATAAAAAAAAAACATGGAGTTTATATATTCGGTGATGAGCCTGACAATTAGTGGAGAGTATTTGGAGGAGTGTTTCAAGACGAGCGTTAGTTTCCATCACAGAAAACCACGAACTTATCAGAATACGCTGCACGCCAAACATATCGGATGAAATAGTACGAGAGTAGCAATTTTGATATGGTATTTATTAGCTGCCCACACACCCCGTAGATAACTATCGTACATTCACTTCTGGACACTTTTATATAATAAGTTATGTGGTGTCAATTAATTATTATAATACCGTATCAACTTATCAACAATACCGTACCAACAAGTTTAAACCCCCATTCCAACATAATGGCTACCGTACATTCACTTCGGGACACTTCTCCTCCTGACAGACGACAACAAGGCACACGATATCGATTTGTTCGGATCCGTCTATTCTGAACGCGTTTAGAGCAGCCTCCCAGCCATAGTTGATCATCTTCATCGGACCCATGATTGAGGGCATCAGGGCGCAACTGTAATTAGCAATGGAATATTAATTTTTAATCATTAATTAAATTAGCAATTAAGCATCACGGTTGTTGCTGAGACTTAGGGATAGCAATTGCAATACATATCAGATCGTGTGGTGATATTGATCTGATATTGAGATCAATATAATTTAGCTGTGTATTAGCATTGATATGCCGCGCGTTATTTGAAAATTCATCTAACGATCCAGCTTATTGGTTTTCTTACCAGCCCACCGATTTTCACTTTCTAATATAAAACCGACCCATCCGCAATCAGTTGTACTGTAGCCGGAGTGACTTCACCACCAACACGCGTGGCTGTGCATTCTGTGATGCGAAGTTTTTCACCTTAAAATCATTGGATTGGATACTCTAATTGTATGGGGTCTCGATGTATGGCAAAAACAGCGCATTTTGCTTCCATGTATCAAATGTGCATGACGTGTACGATTTTGCATACACCTTTGAAAGTTAGAAAATGCACCATTGATAATACTAGAGGATGCGAAAATGCACAGTTTATGCACGCTCGAAAAAAAATAGTCCTGTGGCTACCGCCGCGGGACCATTTTTGGCGGTCTGTAGTTGTTCTCGTGTAGTGCCAATCTACGGTAATTAAAGCCATACTTGGAAGCAAAATCCGGCATACATCGAGACCCCCAGTAAGTCAAACTACTTTTGAGGTTTGCAAGTTCCACTGTGCAATTTTCAATGAGATCCATTGAGTTAATTATGCTCTTCTTTGTAAAATCAACGAATGATTTCATATCATATTATCGATTAGCTTGAAGTAGATACATCCAAATTGGCTTTTATATTTTGGTCGTAATTTGGTTTAGATCTCGACAGTCTCGAGTCTCAACAGGTTTAGTATATGGATAACTTTACCTTGTATGTCGCTCTGCACTCTCGCCGTCAATTTCTCTCCAATAAACACGCTCTCTACCGGTTCGCCTTGCTGCATTATTTGGAGCGAAAAAGAGCGAGACTGTCGAGATTTAATCGATACTGGTGATGGTCCACTGGAATATTAATTTGAATATAACAATATCAAATGTTCAATAAGTTTCTATTTTTATTATTATTAGTGGAATATGCTCCAATAGCAACACTTCAAAATACTATGAACTATGACGGACTTGTTCTGAATGGAGCAAGCAAAAAGTTCTTGAATGAATGAAGACCTCCTATTGAACTGAACCGTCATATAGACGTCGTACAAACTTCAGATAAAAAACCCCCACCCGACAACGATTCCATGTTGAACTTTCTTGATCTCGGTGGAGTAGTTGCAAGTCACCTAAATTCAAATAAAATAAAATTCTTGAGGACAAGATATCGCGCCGATAATGTGCCAGGAGCGGGCAAGGAGTGCGCCACGCAAGCCTGGCGGCCTCGCGCCGCACGGTTATAATAATAATAATTTATTGACACATTATATAAAGTGTGCATCATATAAAATGATGATGAGAAGGTTGGAAAATTAAGCCACATGTAACGGTTACTTCTAGCTGCGCATTTTTTCATGAAAGTTTCATTTTCCTCTAAAAAAAGTAGCAATACTATTTAGTAGAACCTGATAAAACAAGTCGTCTTTCGTGGTAACATCGTGAGGTAAAACACGGTCGTTTGACATAACGATCACCGCCGAGAGTTGTCCATCCTGTAAGGGAAATTTTCAACTTATTGTACATGTGGCACGTGACTTACCAATATGGGACACATACTGAAAGACATTAAAACGAAATACCGGCCGGTTTTTGAAACGCATCTCAAGTAGTTGCATTCCTATGAATTTATGCAGAGTGGGGTCTAATTGGGGTCTAGTTTTTATTCTAATTTTTGCTCATTTGCATATGCTGCATAGGAAAGCAGGTATACGCAATGCGTTTCAAAAACCGGCCGGTATTTCGCTTCAAGACATTCTGATGAAACGTATATCATTGAGAGGCCAAGATTAGAATGCTGCGTTGAATTTGAAAAACGTTTGCCAGATAGTCGAACGAAAAACTGAGCGGTATTATCCCCTTGAACTATACCTAGTGTGTGAAACGTATGTTAGACAACTTTATACGGGCATATAAAATTTGTAAATAATAAAACTTGTGAATGAACTTGGGATTAAAGGGTCAGGCCCATTTCAAGTGACCCCTATTTTTGATGATTCCATCTGATTCTGCATGTCAAATATAGTAGGATGCAATATGTTTCTAATTTTCAAGCGCAAAATTCACACACTATTCAGCAATTTACCGTGGGCAGCCATACCCAACTATCTATCGCAGTTGGCACGCCCCTTCGCGCTGATTGGCCAATATCGCAATTGCCACGCCCAATAAAGCATATTGCCCAATTAGCGCGAAGGGGCGTGACAACGGCGATAAATAGTTGGGTATGACTGGCAATGGTAAATTCCCGAATACTGCGTGAATTTTGCGCCGGAAAATTAGAAAAATATCGTATCCTACTATATTTGACATGAAGAATCA
The DNA here is from genome assembly GCA_036852015.1 of Pelodera strongyloides. Lineage (NCBI taxonomy): Eukaryota > Metazoa > Nematoda > Chromadorea > Rhabditida > Rhabditidae > Pelodera > Pelodera strongyloides. The sequence continues at coordinate 66,790 of JAANDG010000076.1, read as the reverse complement.
GATGGAATCATCAAAAATCGGGGTCATTTGAAATGGGACTGACCCTTTAAAGGGATAAGCAACACGTTACACATAAAACCACACAAAAAAGTACCACTTCCAACGCATTGCACCAAGTATTGTGCGCGGGTCTAGGCACAAAAATTGCAAATTGTTTGGCTTTTTTAACGAAAATCCGACATTGGCTGAAACGTTCAGCCGCGTAGACAACACCGGTGTAGTCCTGTAAAAGGAGGTTCAATTGCTAATTATGTTTGCAATTTCAAATTATTACAGCAATTAAAGGGATAGGTTCATCTCAAATCACCCCTCCTTTTATTGTGTTTATTGATCATAGCACAAATATCATTCACAATGAAAATTAAAGCAATCACAGAACAATGCGCCTCGTATAAGAAGCTTCCTTTATTGGACACTAGTTGATCGGAAGCCAAAATCTAAACGCAAAAACTAATACCGTACACAGATCTCGCGGGCTAATGGCAATTAGCCAGGCTACAAACTACACTCGGCAGGTCATTATTTTCCGTCGGTGTAGTCATTTAATTCGCTCTTGGCTAATTGCCATTAGCCCGCGAGATCTGTGTACGGTATTAGTTTTTGCGTTTAGATTTTGGCTTCCGATCAACTAGTGTCCAATAAAGGAAGCTTCTTCTGCGAGTCGCATTGTTCTGTGATTAATTTAATTTTCATTGAATGATGTTTGTGCTATTATCAATAAAAACAATAAAAAGAGGAGTGATTTGAGATGAACCTATCCCTTTAATACTAAATGATACGGACATATACAGTACATACATAATTCATGTACCCACATATTTTATGTGATTTGCCTTCCAAAACACACAAAACGCATAGGGAAAACGTATGTAAGTAGAATCTGTTCAGGCTATGCATACAACTCCATAATCTAATTTTCTAAAATTCACATAATTCTTTAAAGCAAACTACCGGCCGGTTTTTGAAACGCATCGAGTTGACCAGCATTATAATGCTGACTATGCAAATGGACATGAATTAGGATGAAAATCGAGCTAAATTAGCACAACTACGTAGAAATTCAGCGTCCACGGTGTGTTTCAAAAAAACGGCCAGTATTTCGCTTTAAAATAATATCGCGTACATATCGGTCGACGTCAAAAGTGATGTTAACACCGTTCTCGTGGCAGTCCGCGCGCACACGCACGGAATTTGCTGGCACATAGCCAACATTTGCGGTTAGAGGGATCACCTAAATTATACGTGGTTTAATAGAGCACAGACAATAATTATTTTTGATTGTATTATTTTGTCGAAGATCGCAGTTGTATGCTATGCATGTTTTTTAATGTTCTTCGTTGGATTGTGAATAAAGTGATATACAGTTACAGTCGCTGTTTGAAATATATGATCGGCAACTGCATTTCTATATGTTGTATTCAAATGCTAATAATTAGAGAATTGGACTACACGCACTACTTTCCATACACTACATAAGAATACAACGTTCAACACACTTCCCACACTTTCAATCGAAACTGTGGAAAGTGTCTTGAACGTTGTGTTGTTATACCCCCTTTAAAATAAACCGGATGTTATGCCCCTTTAAAATAACTAACCCTTGGCACAGCGTTGTCCTCAAGTTCCCACTTTTCTGGGTCGACAGCTTTCCATGGATCATTCGCCTTTTCTGCAGAAACATTGGGAGGTTTCGCTGCTGAGGCACGAGAGGACTGAGGACGACGTCTAAAAACCGTGCTAGAGCTTTTTGAGGTAAATGTCCACTCTCTGTAGAAAAATGCATATTATATAAAAGCTGCGTACAAAAATTAAGAAGGTTCGCAACTTTTAGCACCGATTTCCTGCAAATGTAGGTCCAGTTTTTAGAGTTAGGCACAGGTTATTATCCCATATACAGTATGTGTCTTTGAGAATTTCTCTGTGTAGGCAAAACTTGACGATCAAGATGTAGATACCTTGGTGGCGGTCTTCTAAGTCTAATTCTTTCCTCTTCTGAATTGTCACTACCACGACTGGACGAGTTCGGATTGTCTGTCAGAGAAGTGGAATCAAATACTGAACTTGGATCTTCACGACCGAGAACCTTTAAAGGAACCGCGAGATTCTCAGAAGAACGTCCCTGAAATTAATTGTGAAGCTAATTGGTGGATGTCACTGACTAATGGCCCCACGGCAATTTTCCTTTGTCGCAAAATTTTGAAGCACCATTCGACGGACATTCGACATTTGACGGAAAGATATCAAGGGATATCTAAGAACACCTAAACGATGACACCATTGTGTCCGTAAAAATCGTTATTGTAATAATGTTCATTTCGTATTCTTCTTGCTATTTTATACGTATTTTAATGGGAAAATGTTTTGCTGCTACACATAGTTTTTGAGCTGAAAATTACACACCTTATCACTGTTCTCCTCACTTTTCCGTTCTTCACTTGCACTATTTCTTTGTGGCCACCGATTTCCTAACCTCCTTGCGCTGTGTCCCACTTTCTTATTTCCATCCGTCTTTTCTAGTGAACTATTTACATTTTCAATGGTTTCATCCTTCTTAAGCCTTTCGGGCAGGGTTACCGCATCTATTTTAAGACGGTTTGCAACTGCCTCGGTTGTTAGTGGAGTTGCTTTCCGCGTGCTGGCCTTCGAGGAACGGTCCGCGTCCTTTTCCGGAGGTGTGGTTTCTTCTGATGATGTTGAAGTACTACCCGGATGATGGAAAGAAGATTCGAAATCAATATCTTCCGTAGGGATTCCTTTGTGAACAGAATCCGGTAAAGCTTCATGATTGGAATCAGAAGCACCTTCAAAGTGATGGGAAATTGATGTTGATGTTTCTAAAGAAAGACATTGATTATTCGATTATGATTTATGATTAACTTTATTTTCAATATCCTCAAGAGTTATTCACGCCTGACACAATCCACTGTCGTGATAAACGTATTTGCTATTAGCGTTGGCACTGACAATAAGAAGACAGAACCTTAAGTAAAATATAACCAGCAAATCTACCAATTAAGCTCGACTCTTTTTAGATTAAATGGCGTTCTGATTCAAAATGTGTTAATTATCAGCTACAAATAAGAAACATGCATTTCAATATTACTCGTCCTGCATATATCAACTGAACTACAAAATCAGCCCATCTGTTTATCTGGAAATAAACCTAGTATTATAACATTTCGTTAAAACCTACTCGTGCTCTGCAGCGTGGTTGGCGGTTGGAGTAACGTCGAAGTAGGAACATCGAATATATCTTCTACTGCTTGAAGACCATTGTCTAATTCATTGGCAGCTGGAGCCTGCTCCTCGATGGAGGGCGTTTCCCCAGCCTCGACCGGCTCCTAAAACATTACGAGTGTCAAAACTGAAACACCAAAAGGAGTGTCATTAAAGGGAGTGACAAATGTGTCAAAGGGAGTGTCAAAAAGCTCTGACAGCTGACTTCTTACGTATTTATACAGAGTTGCTCGAATTTAGCTCGATTTTTAATTCAAATGTATGTTCATTTGCATAAGCTGCATAAGATTGCTGGTGTACTCGAAATGTTTTTCGAGTACACCGGCCGGTATTTCGCTTTACAGGGAGTGTCAAGTGTCAAATGTGTCAAAGGGAGTGTGAAAAAGCTCGGACAGCTTACTGTCACTATTGGGTTCTCTTCCTTTCTCTATTCCCCCTTTCTTTCCACATCAAATGTAACCCTCTTTTTATCACCCTAGTAAATCTCCTCAAGTTTCTAAATATATACGTAAGAGCGAAAATCCGCTTGGGCTCCATACAGCGTGTATTTGCTTTATGGAATAGTTAGGTTTAGGTTTGGCTTCTACAATACTACAAGTTCGTTATGTACCGTAATATCCTCCTTTGATACGTCTCTGAAGTCCGGATCCGTGACGAGAAACTTGTCACGGACCAACGTTGGGAAAGTACTGTCGGGTAGTACAGTTACGGTAACCGACTCTACGGTAAATGGAGCTATTGGAATTACAGCGTGATCTAAAGCAGTAAATGGGTACAATACTTTCAAAATGTGTAAATTGACGTTTTTGCAAGAAACCCATTAATTGATTTTGTATACATTTTTGCGTTTGCCAGTAATTGTTTGCCAGTTAGGAACAAACACAAACTCGGTGATTTCTGGCAATGAGACCTCTACTATATTCCGAATTTGGTTAAATCTATAAAATACTACCGTACCTTGGAATATCATAATTGTCTTAGAGCAACGTTTGATTATTTGTTTGTATGCTTTCATTCATACGATGCCCAATCCCTTATGATACCTAACATTCTCTTGAGGGATAACCGAATAGCCTACCATGATCACGTACCACAAGTTGTTGGGAATATTTTTAAACCACGTGTCATGCCGCTTTAAATGTATGGTACCCACCGTGCTCCCTCTCCTTCTTCCTCTCAATTTTATACAAGTCAAACTCCTTGTCCATTATAGTTTGTTTCTCGAAATTCCCATTTCCCTGTTGAAGATCCTCGGAGGAAAGGTGGCATTCACCTTTAGCTGGGGAATAGGCAAATGTTTTGCATCCGAACATGGCCTAAATCTAATTGAGTAGGAATCTCACGGCTACCTAATTATCCTAATTAGATTCAGCTTTTGTTCTCTCATTTACATTAGTGGAAATATCCATGTAAAAATGTATTCAATGCAAGCTCAGGTAACTGCGGAGAAACGAGCTTGGGGTATATAATACCGACGTGAAACATTACATATTTATACAAATTTTCACTTCAAGCTAGGGTTGCTAACTAAGCATATGCTTTCATTAATAATAGAGAGAGAGAGAGAGAGAGAGAGAAAAAGAGAGAGAGAGAGAAAGAGAGAGAAGAGAGAGAGAGAGAGAAAGAGAGAGAGAGAGAGAGAGAGAGACAGAGAGAGAGAGAGAGAAAAAGAGAGAGAGAGAGAGAGCTAGTATTATCATAATTGTGTAGTTCCTTTATCTCACCTTTTCGCAAGCCGAACGACAATCGTCAAAATTTACAATGTGAACGTGTTGCAGGTTACGGTATTCGGATCTAAGAAAATCAATATTTGAAAATTTGAAATCAATTTGTTTTACTAAGGAACTAGCAATAAGCCATGTCTCGTAATAATTCTCTAACTATTGTCGGGAAAACTAATTCGTTTCACGAGAAACCAGCAGATACTTGGTTTGTACGGGGAGAACGTAGCCAATTATTAAAGGGATGGGTTCACTACAAAATCACCTTGTTTTTATGCTTTAGTTTGATTGCACAAAGGTAAAATTAAACAAAGAGCATAAAAAATATTCCTTGAATTATTCCCTAGGGCAGATATTAAGGATAGGGCAGAAAACAAGGTGATTTTGTAGTGAACCCATCCCTTTAATTATCTTCTTGATGTGTGAAAAATGTACTTCAGTTAGCAGGTTTAGGCCAAAGTCCTAAGAATTCTACTTGGTAGAGGGTTTTAAAGCGAAATACCGGCCGGTTTTTTGAAACGCATTGCGTACATCTGCTTTCTTATGTAGCATATGCAAATGAGCAAAAATTAGATTAAAAACTAGACCCCAATTCGACCCCACTTAGCATAACTGCATAAAAATGCAGATATTTGAGATGCGTTTCAAAAACCGGCTGATATTTCGCTTTAAACGTGTTAATAAACAAACTTTATAGCTCTTTCGTAGTCAATCACTCGACTCGACGGAGCTCTCACTGTAGCTACTAATTGCGTGGGCTCGCACGCCAATTCATAGTAGTCATAATTTTCGTCCTGTCCTAAAAATGGTTTACAGTAGGAATTGTAAAAGGCATAAAAAAGGTTAAGTCTTCGCAAGAGATCTGAACTCCGCGCGGGTCCCGTGCCTGAAATACACGGTCAGGCGTGCTGTGGGAAAAAACGAAGTCCCAATTGAACAATGTTTTCAGAATAACAGTTTTCGTGGGAATAACATAAATTCCTATAACAATTAGTACTACTGGATTTTTTTTCTTCCTACAAAGGCAGGCGACATTTTTGAAAAAGCTGAAAGAATCCAATGATGTCATATACGACCCTAGAACAACTGACGCTGACGTTTACAGTCTTTTCAGGATGTTCAGAAACGTATCTCATTCCCCTACGACAAGCTTTTCCATATGGTATGGCTACTTAGTTAGTGATTGAACTCCCTTGTATTTTATGAAGTTTGCATACAATACAAGGACATTCACTCGCCCAGTAGAAATTTCACAAACACGTACAATACCTTAAAGGGAGAGGCACACGAGAAAAAAGTTTTCATCAATTTACTTGCACAGAATGTCCGGAATTTCAGAAATATTACTGTGAAAACCGCATTTCTTTGCACCTAGAACTCACAGAGATATTCCCCGGCAAACAGTTCGGCCAGGTACCGTAGTCAGAAACGTTTTTACGGTTTACATCAATCCATTAGCACTCTTTCTCTTCATAATAATGGTTAAACGAATGAAGATCATTCATACGATTATAACAAGACGTTTCCAATACTATAATGCCCTAAATTCGCAAAAATTGATTCTGACTACGGTACCTGACCGAACTGTTTGCCGGGGAATATCTCTGTGAGTTCTAGGTGCAAAGAAATGCGGTTTTCACAGTAATATTTCTGAAATTCCGGACATTCTGTGCAAGTAAATTGAGGAGAACGTTTTTCTCGTGGGCCTCTCCCTTTAAAGGGATGGGCTCACTACAAAATCACCTTGTTTTTATGCTTTAGTTTGATTGTACAAAGGTAAACTTAAACAAAGAGCATAAAAAAAGTTTCTTGAATTACTCCCTAGGGAAGATATTAGGTAAAAAGGGTGAGTATTGATCTATCTTCCGATAACGTGAGTAAACAAGATAAACTAGGGAAGCTAAGAGATATGGCTGAAACACACTGTTTTGAGCAAAATAAACTGTAGTTTTCATCGTTTATTTTATTTAAAACAATGAAAAACAGTGTGTTTCAGCCATATCTCTTAGCTTCCCTAGTTTATCTTGTTTACTCACGTTATCGGAAGATAGATCAATACTCACCCTTTTTACCTAATATCTTCCCTAGGGAGTAATTCAAGAAACTTTTTTTATGCTCTTTGTTTAAGTTTACCTTTGTACAATCAAACTAAAGCATAAAAACAAGGTGATTTTGTAGTGAGCCCATCCCTTTTCTAACTTTTCTAACCTGTCCTGGCGCCTTCGACTCGCACTTGATTCTGTAGAAGTGTGCAATTCCTATTACGGACATCATAATTCACAGCGCGGCAGTACTTTTCCCCAACACAGGCTGCGAGACATGGTTCCACACCGACATCTGAATGAAATTATCTAAAATTTCACAAATGGTTGTAAATTTACTTACAGACACTCGTCAATTATTGGTCCGCTTTCTTTACGCAGTACGCGTCGAAAAATTTATCTTGAAAATAAATCGTTTACGCCGTATTCAAAATGTTTTCGATATCTTGTTCGACACGGCCCCACTCTTTGTACTTTGTACTACGAGGTTTACAGTGAAAATAGAAAAAAAAGCACAAATTTTAAAGAAACAGTCGTCTGGATAACAAATACTACCTTCCACAGTGTTAATCTCCTTGCTATACAGTAGTTTCGTAGTGAGTGATTTCTCAAAAGCGTACGGTCGATTACATGGTGGCTCCAACGTGACGGGAAGGCAGAACGGTTCATACAGGTCCAAGTTAGAGGAGGGCACCGCGACGTCGGAGGATTCATCTGGAAAATAATTCACGTAAAATCGGGAAGTATTGCGTGCGCGCATTGGTGATATGAGGTAGATGGCGAAAATCCGGTGGGCGAGATTTCTGCCACGCACACCGCTTATAGGGCTTATAGTTGTCTCTCCAATCCTCCATGTTTCTCTCTCTCTCTCTCTTGTGAACTCTCTATCTTGCGCTCTCTCGCTCCCCCCTTCTCTCTATCTCAATTTCTCGTCACGAAACACTTTATCTCACCTGATATAAAGCATTCATTTGTATTCGGATCAAACTGGAACGATCGACAAAAGAACAAAGTGCTCTCCACGCATTCCCGCATACAATTGCGTACGGAACGGATTCCTAGAATCATAAGCATTATATTTTACTGTAAATTACATCAGTAATGCATGATGGGGCCTGGTGGTCCAGTGGCAGCGCGTTCGTCTCTAACGCAATCGGCCCGAGTTCGATTCCTGCCCGTGACACCTTTGAAACCACCACCAGGCGAGGGAATCATGGGCGATCCCTCCTGGCCCTAGCCCGAAGACGTCGAGCAATTTGTCAACTGGAACTCGTCGCCTACTGCTCAGGACCTCTGCGGAACATGTCATAAGCAAACCTTGAAATTGAACTTTGAACTCCCTTGAATAAAGGTGCACGCTCTTGAAGCGTAAAACAAATTTTAAATTTTTTAAATAATGGGGTTTCCAAGTATGCTGAAAATTTAATGCAGGTGTTATTGACAGTATCACCAGTTTCTTTCGGGATACTCTGAATTCTGAATTGGAAACCCCCATAAATAAATAACATAAATCAGAAACTGTTGTCTAGGTAAATATGAGGATTTTGCAAAGGGAGATGCAAGGTGATGACTACAGAAAGGTTCCGTGTCTACATGTACTTTGGGATCGTTATCTGACAATGAGAAGTGAAACCTTTTTTGAATTTGAACTTAGGTTGGAAGGTCACATGGTACCACACATGGTACCACATGGTACGGCAAATGGTACACAGTGTACACCCCACACTTTGAAAGGTCACATGGTATGCAAATCAGGCAGCAAAACCAACCGGCTGATATTCCAAAAGAAGCGACATCGCTCTTCCGAACGACGAAAAAATCCACTCGACCGCCAGCGCATCGTGACGTTACTGAAATGGTACTAATAATGTATATTATCGTTACCCTGTCGCCGTTCCCTCCTTATTCACTCACACAAGGCACATACATATAACGCACACACTAACAATCTACACCGCGTGAGAAGCTGAGCCTCTTGAATGTGCTCAGCCTGTGTGTGTTTTCTCTCTTTTCATGTTATTTACATTTGCTACTGCTTTTCGTTTTCTAAATAAAGAGTTTATTATATAACAATCAAACAAACATACGCATCCATGGATACAAGCACCCACACATTCACAATCCACGCTCATACATAACACACACACACACATCTCATTCCCCTCTTTCATAAAGCATTTATAGCAAGTGTTGTTTCTTAAAAATATTGGATGGGTCCACCAGACCAGACCCTTACATGGGCCCGTATATCATGTCTTTTATTAGAATTTTGTATATGTCCTTACATGCTAGACAATTGTTCTCGTAGTAGTCGACCTCGGGCACCTGAACAAAATCCGCTTCGTCCTTTGTAGCCGTGTAAAATGAGCATTTTCTGAAACGTGCTCATTTTGCTCTATTTGCAAAACAAAAATAAACAAAAAATACAAAGTAGATCCAGGGAAAAATCAGGCAGTTGGAATTTTTACTGCTAAATAGAAAGTTTCAGAAAGAAATTTTAAAGTCAATAAACTACATGAATCGAATGTTGACGTCAATTTACCAGCTCACAAAAGGTGCGGAAACTATAAAGTACAACAATCGTGCAGTAACAATAAGTAACAAGTTTTATAACACAGTACACCCGTAGAGAACTATAAAACAATACTGTAAGATGCATCTTTTTTTAAAGGGATGGGGCGACTAGGAATTGTACTCCAGTTGTTTTATAAATTCGCGGTCGCTTAGCTTTTTGAGCATGCTCCCTCGCCTCGGGGGAGCAAAGGTAATTTAATGTAATTTTCGCATTGTGAATATTGTCGGCCATAATATCACTAGAAAATATTCAAAAAGGTGAAATTCCTAGTGACCACACCACTTTAAAGTACCTATTCTTCCGATCGAATTCAAAAGCTTTGCATTCCTCGCGCAAACATTCATCCTGACAACGCGCCGGCGTGTTAATTTCTGGAGGTGCCGCAGTGGATTCGGCCTAAAGCGAATGAACTTTTATGACATTTCTATTGAAAGTGTTAAAAACATCACTTTATTTAAGTCTATACGGGACAAACCAATGAACGTAAACTATTTGAAAAACACCACATCGACATGGATGTAGCATACCACACCTGATCATTGTTGTGAGTGGTATTTAGTGAGTTCCGAAAACGAACGACCACACGCAAAACAATATGGCGTGGCCCGGTTCGAACCCACGACCTAGTGGCTAATCGTATCGCTACAGTAGTCACTCACTTGAAGTCGCTGATTCCTTCGCACGTCAAAGACGAACGCCGTCATTTCGCATTGTTGTGGGACCCTAGAAATTAGCGTGAAAACTATATATGGAAATAGTGTAGTTTGTAGTTTGACCTTATATTTTTCCTTCTAAACAGGAAAAAATAATGCAGCAATGGAACTCACTTTAAACATGTCTTTTCAAAATAGTAGGAAAAGTCCTGCTCGGTCCATTGTGGTTCTTTCACATCCTGAAACAAAGAAATGCCATTTATGTGTCAGAATAAGCATTTTCTTCAGTGGTCCAATTTTTCGACCACTGGACTTTTCTCCATGGGTAATAATCGTATGTTCTACTTAGAAAAAAGATTGAGTTCACCACGACAGTATCCTACTTTGCGGACTTTACATATGATACCCATATCCTATGCAAATTTGGTGCCGGAAGCTTCGGACGGGCACCAACAATTTGTGCTACTACTGTAATCAAGAAGCTTGTTAAATGAAGTATGTTGCGTACTTCTGTCTCCACCGGAAAGAATTCACAAGTTGGAACTCGGCCCGCGTGAAAGTTGAATCCTTGACACGGAAAATGTTCGATTCCAGATGGATCGACATTCCGTCGACAGTAGGAGGTGCACGTGACCATGTCGGTCTGAATGGTATGCTGTAGGCGAATTAAAGCGGCATGACAGGTGGTTTTTGAAACATCACTTACTTTCCTTATGTGCGGAACCGCATAGAAATGAAATATTACTCGCAAAAAAAACATGTCAATTCACTTTAAACTGTGAGCATTGAAGTAACTTAACAATTGCAGGTTGTAGCTATGAGTGACATTCCACACATTATTTCTTAGTGAAACGAAGTGGTGGAATGTTCAAAAGTAAACAAAAAAAGACGAAGACAATAAAGGACAGCCAACTATAGAAAGAAGAAGAATCCACCTTTGCAACATGTTTTGTTTCAAAGTCAACTATCCCGGAGACACGGATGTATGCTTGTTGATAGTCCCCAAAACATTCGCCCTCTGGAGAAAGCGAATTTTCCACCGAAGTTGGTTCGTCAATAGTTTCTCTTTTGGAAAATCCACAAGCCACTGTGATTTGATAGAAGAACAACAGAACGACAAACATCAATTCTGAAATGAAATTTCGAACAGCGGCTCTGATACATGGAAAGAGGAACCCATCGAAAATCGACCGTATCACCGGACCAACGGACCAACGGAAAATTGAAATTTTTCAGGGAGTATGAAGTAAATTCACTGCTCTGCTGCGATTTAATTATATTTAAGATATACATATTTGTATGGCTTTGTTTTGTATCGCTTTTAAATCGTTTTTTACGGTAGTCGGTAAGTGAGGATAAAACTAGCATAAGGTCAAATTATCGAAGCCAAATGCTTCGATTTCTATATAATTCTTATTGTTAAAGCAAAATACCGGCCGGTTCTTGAAACACATCGAGTAGACCAGCATTCTTATGCAGCTTATGCAAATGAACATAAATTAGAATAAAAAATCGAGCTAAATTCGAGAAAATTAGCATAAATACGTAAGAATTCAGCTGTCCTTGATGCGTTTCAAAAACCGGCCGTTATTTCACTCTAAGATTCCAGGAAGATTCGAAGGGATCACATACTCACTCAGTCAGCAAATATAATTCAAACATGGGTACTATAACTTTACATTGAAACGCATTTTATAGTGGCATGCCAGAGGTATGGGAAACGAAGTCTTTATAATTCATTTCCATGAAGTACATGCAATTTTTCTGCATCCAACTTAGCAGGAAGGGCACGTGTTGCACATAATGCATGAGAACTCAGTTCACAAACCACTACAATACCGCTTTAATCTGAACTTCAATTTTAAATTGATAAAAAACGTCACTCAAAGAAAACCAACTTATCCAATAACGCCATTTCATAATTTGTCTCGAAGCAATATAGAGAAGATATTTCGCAAGTAACGGATTCAATCTTTCTGAAAAAATAGAGTACAAACCCGACAAGAACAAGTATTATCATTCTAAACAAAAATAACTAACAAGGGAACTTTGAAAGAGTGCATCAAACTGTGGCTCGATGTGGCTCACTCAAAGTCTCGTGTAAGAGTTGAAACAAAATATTAGAATTCAGATCAAAGCTAGCACATCGAACAGGAAACCTCGAAAAATTGCCTCAAAATGTTCAAAATCTATTTTGCGACTCGCTACCGTAGTCTGTGGAGATGCGGCCGCGCCTCTTCACCGGCGATGGAGCACTTGTGACAGCTATCAATGGCACTTAGCAAGCGGTGTATGTAAATCCAAGTATAAGGAGTCGCTTTTAGGCGAATACATTGGATTTCCAAAAGCAAATCTTACAAAGAAAGGACTTTAATAACCAATACACTCTATATGCACTAGGACTAGGCTATGAGGCATGGGGTTTAAAATAGAACAGATAGACACAGTAAAAAGCCGTTTAACCACTTATGAGAACTAAAATGACAACCATAGGCACACTTCCTCTTTGAACTAAGATTACGAAATGCAAAAGATGAAGCAAATACTGAAGTAATATACCGTCAAACTTAGGATTATACAATCGGAGAGAGAAAATGATCATAACATGTATAAATATAGTGCATTGAAGAGCGTACTGCATACATGTAACTGAAGTTGTGACATAGATCACGTGAAACATGGAGCTAATCTTATTTTTACAAATCAATACATCGTTTACGCTTCAAAACGTGCACCTTTATTCAAGGGCATACAATACACTTTTCAAAGACCGCTTCTTATGACATGTTCTTATTATCAATGAAGGTTTTGAAGTAAACGATAAAGTTCACTCCTGGCCATAGCCCGAAGACGTCGAGCAATTTGTCATCTGGAACTCGTCGCCTACTGCTCAGGACCTCTGCGGAACATGTCATAAGCAAACATTGAAACTGTATTTCCACTACTGAATAAAAGTTCACGCTCTTATTAAACCGTAAAATGTATTTATTTATGAGTTTGAAGTAATAAGCTTAAAAAGTTTAAAAAGTGTTGTCAGCTCATAAGCCTTAGTGGGTACAGGAAGCCAGTCGATACTCCGATATTTGGTACTCTATTTGTTTGATTATTAACTAATTTAAAATTAAGTTATTTTTTTAGAGTGAGATAGTTCTGTCGGCTTTTTGTACGATGTGACCGCTTGAAACAATGTTTGTAAGACCATTATAAAGAAAATGGCACACCAATCACCAATGTAAATAACTAACTATAACTTATGCTTATGGTTCGAACATTTTACGATTTTTTTACTTTCGCATCACATTCGCGTACAATGAAACAATATTTCGTAAACGTAAACATGTTTTAATCGTAATTATCAGTAACACTCCTATCTAATTATTTAGGCATCACAATAAGATTCAACCAAAACCTAATTTAAGTATCCTTTCATCCGTTTCTTAATAATTACATTTCTGCTCTATTTGTAAATACAATGCCTTGAATAACCCTTAATTTCACCTTTTGAAACTCGTTGAAACCCACTTTTATCTATTTTTTTCTGTTCGAATTCAGCTAAAACGTTGCGTGCACTACACTTCCGCTATAACTTCTGCTAATTTTAGATCGTTGAAAAAATTGTTGCAAGCACATCATTTAGCTGTCAAACAAATGATTGGAGTTTCGTCATACAATTTCGTTTTGTAGTAATTATCACGATAATTGCAAGGTAATAATTACGTAAAAGGGACACATTCACTCCAAAGGTGACGAATGTTTAGATATTGTTATTTTTAGTGACCTATATCCCGCATTACATAAAGGCCACTAAATGACTGGACCCCTATTTTTAGTGTTTTATCATATTATGTGTTGAATGACTAAACTAGGTACTTTATCGGTCGTTCGTGAAATAGTTTTTGCGATAGTGGTTTGGCCCCATCTTTGCCAGGTTGCGCGCTCCGCGGGAACGTATCGAGAGAATGGCGAAGACTGAACGATATGCGCGGCTAGATCTAGGCGCGCCTGCACTCTTTTCGCTTCACAACCCACAGATGCCACTCCTTCAGGTCTATGTGGTTCTCCAATAGGCATACATAGAAATTCATATACGTAAGTATTTGAAGATGTTTTTTCAAGAAATTTTTGAACTTTACCTTCGGAGTGAAAATTTTCGTAAATTGACGAAAACACAAGTAAATTGAACGCACGATGTCGCTTCACGCTAATCAAGGTGCTTAATGAACTAATGAGCTCTTTAATGCCATGAAAAGAGACAGAGAGAGGGAGAGAGAGAGGGATAGAGAGAGAGAGAGACGGACAGAAAGAAAGAGAAATGGAGGGAGGGAGAGAGAGAGGGAGAAAAATTGACTTCAATGTAATTTCCTCGATAACTGTTAATTATCGAGGTGTGCTCCTCGGCACACTTTTCTGTAAATGCAATTGCCATATAAACTGAAGTGACAACACATTTCTTGGTAATTTGTCTATATATTTAGAAAACATGTGCTTTCAGTTGTTTATGATGGGCGGAGCCTATTACAGTATTTAACGGAATCTTTTTTATTTAAGCATTTGCTACGTTAGCTTACTTTGGCGGTCGGCGTGATTATTTCGCATTTAGCTTGCACACGTAACTGTTAGCAAATGAGTCTAACACTCCGTTTGCACGTGGCTTCTTCACCAACTTTTCTCACTAGTATAAGCTGGCAACTAAAGTTTACGTCCTCAATAGTTACTTACGTCGCTATAAGTTACAGCTTCCTGTTTACGTAAGCTTGTATAGTTAGATTATCTATAATATTTTATGTAAAAAGGGTAACTGTAGTAGAAAATTGACCATCCAAGCGTTACTACTGTACTGTGGCCTTTTTACTTTTAACTTTCAAAAACTTTAACATTATAGCTGCTTACGTGCATAATTATTTGCATAGAATGATATAAACAACGTATGCGGATGACTGAACTTTATATATCATTTCTTCTTTCTATTAAAGCGAAATGCTAGCCCCTTTGGAAAATTTGCATATGATAAGCAAATCCTATGTATCCTATGCTAATTTTGTACGATCGTCCACGGCAGTCGTACAAAATTAGCATAGGATACATAGGATTTGCTTGTCATACCCAAATTTTCCAAAGGAGCTAGCATTTCGCTTTAATGTTACTGACAATTAAAAAACCACAGCGTAAGACCACATATTGCACTTTTGTTATTTTCCAAAACTCGTTGTAAATATTTTTCAAATCATTTTCCCTAAGGAGTCCTACGAAGCGCTGATGGAGCCTGTTATTATGATAAAGTAAAATTGTCCAAAACTGCTCAATTGCGGGGGCCCTCACTAATTACGGAAACATGAGCAATTTTGTGCGAAAACAATCTTTTGTAGAGATGTTTGTTGTAGAAAATACCATGCAAACTGTTAGAATGTCATATTCATTGATAGATAGCTACTCTATATTCCCAAAGACAAGAATGTCATGTGATGCATAAATATACGGTAGCTTGTCATTAGGAGTAACCCTCGCCTATTTCTGTAAATCTACAATGTTTCTATGTGTGCTTTTATTTTAGTCAGAAATGCATTTTCTCGTTTCATAGGCAGTTATTCAATCTGGTATTACTTTGACAAAACTTGTGCGACATTTTATGTTCGTAATAAATGTTATGTTATGTTATTCCCAACAATCTTATTAGTTCCTGCTTCTCATTGTCAGGTCAGCACCACAGGAACACGAAATAATTGCCCAAGCCACAGAAAACCCGTCGTTGGCCCGTCACCAAACGGTTTCAACCGAAAAACCATCTGGTGACTGCTTCGTGACTAGTTCATGACCAGTTGGTGACCAGTCGATGACGGTCTTCCATGAAACTTGGTCACCACCTGGTCGCGAAGAGGTCGCAAAATGGGCTGGCATACGAAAAAAAAAACAAGTGAACCGTCACCAAATGGTTTTACCCATTTCCTATGACAATGCTTAGTGTGCAACATCCTAGTGGTTTGAACATCTTTTAATTCGGGTAAATCAGAGATGCTGGCTTCGAGTCCAGCTCAGCACTTGACCCTTACCAAATATTACGATTTATTCATCTGCATTAATTTTTTTACAAACAGATGTATGGTTTCAAGGTTGAGACATAATAATGTAGACGCCCACGTTTCTATCAAACAGGTGGTTTTTAGCGCAGCAATCTCCGTGGTATTTCCGTTTTTCAAAATTAAATACGCATTTTGTGTTCTATTTCCGGTAATTCTCATGATTGTCTTACAAA
The DNA here is from genome assembly GCA_036852015.1 of Pelodera strongyloides. NCBI lineage: Eukaryota > Metazoa > Nematoda > Chromadorea > Rhabditida > Rhabditidae > Pelodera > Pelodera strongyloides. The sequence continues at coordinate 50,312 of JAANDG010000076.1, read as the reverse complement.
TATTTTTTTTTTTTTTTTTATCTAATTTCTAATTTCTACTAGCTCAGGTTCCATATACTATGTTCTAGGCCCGAGGGGTTCATATCAAAGTCCCAAGCGCAGTTCTACTTAATTCTACTATTTCTATTATGGTGCTTAGTTGCTTAGTAATTATATTATAAATTAGTTACGCCTGGGTACTTGGTTTGGAAACAAATTTTAAAGCAAAATACCGGCCGTTTTGAAACGCATCGAGCACACCTTATGCAGCAAGCAAAATACCGGCCGGTTTTTTGAAACGCATCGAGCACACCTTATGCAGCTTATGCAAATGAACATAAATAAAAAATCGAGCTAAATTCGAGCTAGTTAGCATAAATACGTAAGAATTCATCTGTGCACAATGCGTTTCAAAAACGGGCCGGAATTTCGCTTTAAATATTTCAGATCAAAATGAAACTCCTCTGGTGCATGATAATAGAGGAGAAAGAGTCGCGGATATGCTCACTGAGGATGAGCAACCGCATACTGGCCTCCTTATTTGCACTGGCCCAGTTATCAGTGGCACTGGCCTCTTTCTACCAGGTAATTGGTTTTGTTCAGCATTTCAGACACAATCCACAGAGAACGCGTGTAAATCGTAAATGACGTCTCGGTTTTCATGATTCGCCCTAGACAATTTGCTCAAATGATACTGCAGATTTCAAAGATATGCCTAATTTGATTATATACGGTTATTTATGTAATCTTATAATAAAAACATCACTTATCGTAAATATAGTTTATTATGGGCCTGTTAAATAGACATCGCGAATATTGTACCACCATGAAATTTTACTTGAAACAACGACGCTCAAACCACTCTGATATGAAAATAGCAAGCTACAATAGCAATTCTATAGATACTAGATGTTGATGCGAAGCACCATCACTTTAGTGATAAGCTACGGTAGACTGTTTGTTAAATTAGCGGCTCGAATATCTTTCTTGGGGCGTGGTGCAGGGACAAGCGCCTTGCTCACGCCGCCGGTCATTGTTCGATTCTGGCCCGGAACCCCCTCACCCTACCAAATGTGTAAAAGCCGGGTAAAACTGGTGGAGATAAATCTGCTTCCCGAGAAAATGGGCCCCCTGGAAGTTGAAAGGCCACTACGTCCTGCTCCAGAAACGAGCTAGACTCCGATGCACCGGTTCTGCAGATTCGGTTGTTATAAACCGGTAATTTTTATCTTTTTCATCTTAATATTTTCTTTCCAGCATATATTCTCGATATACCGGCATCGGCATGTGTTCCACTGTAATTCGAATATTGATTACGAGACGGCAACTTGGGAAGTGAGTTAATCAACATTTGGCTCATTTATATATCAAATTGTGATCACAATAGTCAGTTTTACTGTATTCTAGCTAGTAAGACCGTACTCGTACACTAACTGCTACCGGCGCGCTACGCCTCACAGGCCCGCTCACCTTTTTTTCCGAAGCCGCTTCGTAGCTTCGTGTAGCAACAACATTTTGAGCTTAATTATCCAACGTGTTTTAGACTAAATACATGGCGTACGACATAATTATTTTCGATTTTGGTTTAATGAGACGAGTGCTGGGCACTGAAGAATGCGTGGCGAATTATCTTGGTAAGGGTTTATTCATTTTTTGGAACTAGTATAAATGTGAAGCGAAAACAATATTTAGTGTAATGTGTAAATATTCAGCTGCACACTATCCAGAGCAGTAATAAGAAAACTCTTGTTTAAAAATTTTACTCTTAGTAACTACTAGCCCCCCGGTTCAATTACCCAATTTTGAGGTTTACCTGGATAATGGTTTATGACTAAATGCGATAGACAGAATAAGCAGTTGTCCCTGTATTTCATCCTACTTGGTAGTACAGTAAGCCTACACTGGCTCCACTAGGGTAATCTTGTGACTTGTGCGGAAAATGGCGTGGAGCGGACTCGAACCCGCGTCACTTGTCTACTCGACAAGCACTCACCGGTTGAGCTACACGCACCTTTTTCCGCAACCGCACAACCGATTCACCCTAGCACACACACGGTTCACACGAGCAGGGCCGGGTTGCCTCTTTCGGCGAATCTACCCGATTTAATAGTAGGTCTTCATAACCTGTTAACTGTGCAAGTTACTGGGTCTACTGTTTGTCTACTTGTTTAAAGCTAAATACCGGCCGGTTTTTGAAACTCATCGGGGACAACTGAATTCTTATGCATTTATGCTTAGTTTCTCGAAGTTAGCTCGATTTTTTTTTCTAATTTATGCTCATTTGCATAGGCTGCATGAAAATGAAGATGTTCACGGTGCGTTTCAAAAACCGGCTGGTATTTCGCTTTAACTTGGAAAGGCAATTATACATAATTCAATCAAAATTCTTATTTTCAGATGGCGGCTACATGCGGTTCGCCTGGTGTGCGCAGCACGTGAGCGCACTACTATTGGCACTCACCGCGTTGACCTTCTTTCCACGGCCTTTGTGGTTATTGTGGCCTGGTAAGTGTTTCCTTTTCTAATGAACCTTGACATTTTCTAGAGTTAATTAGCTAAAGGTCACCACCGTGAAACGACGTCTGCTCGTGTATTTTTCTATAAAGTTTTGATGATAAGTATAAGAAGTCATACCATAGAGCATCAACAAATTAACCATTATATCCAAATTCTTGGCTCGATAAAAAACCTAAGCTAAACAAAAAATCGATAAAAAAAACCCTAAGTATGTATGATCTGATTAAATAAAAAAAATAGATCTATTCAAGGGTGGTAAATTACAGCTTATGTTCCGCATTAGGTGACAATTTACAGATGACAAATTTCTCGATTGTGAATCGGGCTAAACTGCGTTCCTTTTATAGTTAGGGTTCCTTTTGCTCATCAAGCTCATGTTCATACTGCCAGCATTGCATAGCGAGCCAATGACGATACCACATAAAGAATTGCCATATTATAGATTTAATTTTATTCCAGCTCTTCTCATACAATCTTCGTACTCGTTGGGATTATCAGTGTTAACGATGGCAACTGCACCCAAAATGTTGGAAGCATTGGGTAAGTGATAACACAACGCCAAACAATAACACGTTTACTACATTTTGAACAACTATATACATACCAGTCTAGAGGTAGAGCAGAGAGATACTCGTATAATAAGCTAGCATAGCTCAACAGGAGGTGATGGGTAGCTTGGTGGGTTCGAATCACAACTGAAGCAAAGTCTTTGTATGTTCAATTTCGATTCGTAGTTATCAAAACTCCTTCGTTGCGTTCGTACAAACCAAATTTCAAACAAACTCTTCTCCTTTGTACAAAATTTGTGGGCAGATCGCGGCTCAAGTCTGGCGCACCTAAATATCAGAAACCCGAGATAGAGAGAAAAATAGGTACAGAGACAGCGTAGTGGGAAGAAAGAAAGAGAGAGAGAGAGAGAGAGAGACAACAAAATCAAACAGATTGTCGAGGTTACTTTTTATTTCAGGAGGCCGAGTGAATTTCCATCTCGCCACCGCATTTTCAGTGTATCTGACTGGCTTTTTCCTCAACTGGATTTTCACTTTCATTCTATGGCATCACTATTGGTAAGCACAGAAATCGCTTTCAATGTGTGTCGATGATAAAATGTCCGATTCTTGGAGGAGTTCGAAACATAGTCAAAACAACTTATGATTATATTATTTACTCTTTATGTAGCAATTTGGATCGCACAGTCACCTCACTCTCACACATGTCACAGTTATAAATGCAAGTATTGCGCCTAGATCGTTCCGTGATTTTAGCCACTGACGTAACCCTGGGTATGTGCACGCTTATGTGTGTTAGTGTCCGATAGTGTCCAGTTACTGGGTTTGTAGTGCTCCGCTAATACACGCTCTTGTTATAAGTCCCAAAAAAATACTACTTTTGTATCCTTATCTCCTTTCAATAGATCTCATTTGTTTTTCAAACATTTTACTCTGTGTTGGCGTTTGTGCGCATCTCTCTTGTGTAATAAATTATTATTTATTTCATAGTATGTAGAAAAAAGATAAAAGCTGATAAACACTCACAGGTTAGACACATTTAAGTACTTATGTGGTGCCAGACTTATGTGGTGCCAAACATTACCAAACGCAAACCTGTCATAGTGTTATCCTGTGCAACAATACCTAAATTGCTTAGCGAGCGCCTTTGAGAGTTCGACCCGGCTTTTAGTGCCCACGCACAGTACATACGGAGTCCGTAACACCTCTTCCACAAGTTTAAATTGTCAAAATTCCAAATGCGTTCTTACAAAGTTTATATGTAATTGTTACCTTTTCAGGTACATGGAACGAAAGCTGGACCTTGAACGTGAACACGAAAAGGAATTACAAGCAGAACTCTTCGCTGATGAGTTGGAAGATTGCCAAGATTATCCATTACCTGCCTATGTTTAGAACCAGCGGTCTGTGTGCCGGATCTTGTATGCCCATGTAGACAAATAACTGCGAGATACTACGTCATTTTATGCTAATTATCTGCATTTGCATACAACATATGGAAACGAAGTTGTCCAGCGAACGTTTCAAATTCCGGCCGTTATTCCGCTTGGTAGAACTCAATTCGCGAGTGAACGAGCGTGCCGAAGGATATGATACGTCAACATAGACGCAGACGATATAGATCAGATTGGGCTATGACATTTTTTTTATGTAATTTAAATAATAATTTAGAATATGCATTTTTAAAGCTCGTATACTGTGTCAGTAAACAGTTTTTTTTTAATGAAAAGACATTATAATTGATTCGATTATAGTATTCTTAGTATCTATTCTGCGGGTAAAATAGCGGTCCACTCCATGAGCGCTAAGAAATACTTAATTTATAATTATAATAATAATAATTTATTGCATCACAAAGATGCGCACATTTATATTTTTGTTATCTAGTAATAGTAACATTTTTAATAAACAGTTATGCCTGCATCATGGTATAAATTCTTTCCTACTGTTACCTTATTTTTGTCATAAAATTTATAGTGTTTCTGAATAAATATATAACGTTTATATATGTGGTATAGAGTGATTATCGTACTTAAATTACAAGTCATTTCACTGATGTTGAGTCATTTACTCTGTAAAATGTAATAAGCCAAATATCGGTGGGCGCTGTGGCGCAGGAAGTGAGCCGCAGTAAACTTAGGTGCCGGGTGGTCCAATGGCTAGCGCGTTCGCCTCTAACGCACTCGTCCCGGGTTCGAGTCTGGCCCGTGACAGGCGAGGGCGGGCGATCCCTCCTGGCTCTAGCCCGAAGACGTCGAGATGTGGCCTGGAACTCGTCGCCCATTCTGCTCAGGACCTCTGCGGCCAAGTCACACGCTTTGAAACCCTGTATTGAATTGAAAAACCCACGAATAAGCGCGCTCCTGTAGCGTAAAAGATTTACTTATTTAATATTATTTATTATTATTTTATGACTACTATAGCCACTGAGCAATCGACCCCTGGCTGCACGCCTTTACTCGCCGCCTACGTTTTCACGTTATCCTAATCGTTATAATTATAATACCAGGTGATAAGTTAACTGTCTTAGTCTTAGTGTTTATCTTCATAAGGTAATACACCAAACAAATGCAATTACCACCTCCACGGTAAAACGGGCTTCACTTCAAGCCCTCTGTGTCACATTTCTTTCATACTGTTGTTCTTGAAAACATGTACTAGTAAAATACTAGTAACATTCATAACTCATACCACCCCCACCACCTCACAATACACATATTTTCTCAATAAAAGAAGCGAAAAAAGTTTACGAGACGTTTTCAATAGCTCTGTTCCAGTCTCTCACACAATGGAGTATATAATGCACCGCGCGCGCTGCATGCCTATCCCATTGCTTGTTCTCCTATATTACGCAGCCAAACTACCGTAATGCTACCCTTTTTACTATTCTTTGTTGCTACAGTATTCGCAGCAAATAAGGAGTACGATGCAGGACAGCCACAGCCTAGAAGACAGAATCCCACACAACCACTGCCCAGACATGGAGAGGATAAGTCACATGAGAATGGTATTATAGTACATTGTATGGCTGACTATTCGGTGTCGGTTTACTTTGCACTCTACGTTCTCAGGCGCGCAGCGCGGAACTGCGAATCCACGTCCGCGAGGAAGAGATGTATTTTTGTCACGGAGAGGCGGAGACGCAGAAAAGAGCGCCGGGCTTGTTTCTCTCTGTCTCGAATTTCCAATGCAAATTTGCAATCTTTTCTCGCGGACGCGGAGTCGCATGTCCGCACTGCGCGCATGGCATGAGGACCACAGTTGCACAATTCTGTATTTATTGCTTGCAATTAGTTGCTTACGAATTCAGCATCGTTCTGCATGCATTCACTCAATAACTGGAATGGGGAACTACTGCAAATCAATCTTATATTATGCACATAGCATAGCTCAAAAAAGGGTTGTTTGATTGGTAGATGGCCATTCCTTAGTAAGGGTTATACTCGATGCCAGGGTACTACATGCAAATGACACGTAATTCTTCAGAGTCAGTGCCAGGACATATGCAAATCACACCTGCGCCCCTCCAGGACATAACTCCAGTTCCTTCCGAGAAGTTCAACCCTCACGTTTCTGGTAATCAGTTTATATCTTATCCATAGCCCTCTACTTCATAGAAAATACGGCCCTGAACGCCAAATTTTTTTTTACATTGAAATTAGGCTTCTCCACCACGTTACCTGTCATGCTTCTACTGAAAACTAAGGTTGTAAATTGTTTTATTTATTATTATCTAAACTAAAAGCTATACATTTTCAAGAATTCCGTCGTATGGACTCCAACAACGACGAGACGGTCACGTTCACCGAGTTCCTGCTCTCCGACAAGCACTACATCGAAGTGCAATCCAGAAATTTCCATAAACTCGACCAGAATCGTAAGTTGACTTATTTTCTCTAGCAATATTTAGACGAATACTAGGTGACAGATGTGACAAGGATCATATTGGGTTTTAGAAGATAGAAAACGAGTGGCTTCAGTTAAAGGAGGAGGCTCACGAGAATGAAGTGCTCAATTAGTTTCCTTTTATCGAAATATGATGGTGTTAATTTCCAATAAACATGCTTTACAAAGAAAAATCGTTTAATTGGAAGGAGTAAATCAATGTAAAAGTTTAAATTCTATCAACATTTTGGATCGTAGCAGACAGCTGATTTCAGTAGTGGGTATGCAAATGTATGCTTGCTCGGAAAATGAGTTGTAAATTTGCATGATTAGCTTTGAAATCTACATTGCATACGATACCTTTTTTTATTTGACTTCAAGTTCTTAGATTAATTAATTCCTTCAAACTAAAGCTTTGAACCTTCCAACGTTTGTTTTTTGGAAGTTCAAATCAAACCATCGTCCTTTGATAAAAGGAAAGAAATAGGGGGCCTATTTCTCGTGAGCCTCCTCCTCGTGAGCCTACTTGAACAATTAATGAAAAGCGAATAAAAAATACGAATTTGTAGTGACTGCGATCCTTTAAACAATTTATCTGTAATTGGTGACTGATGTGTTTGGTAGAGCACCTTTATCTCTCTTCTTCCGTTTCTTCTGAATCCGATAGAAAGCAGAAAACGGAGAGTAACATAGATCGCAAGAGGAGTTGAAAAGAATAGTTGGGTTTGGAGTACAAATTATGTGCACCCATCTTTAGTGATGTTGTTTTCTAATCGTCAATACAGCAATATACCGTAACCTTTCCCAGATGACGGTGTAGTCTCGCGCGCTGAATACGAAGGATTCTACAAGAAAATCGACGACGCGCGACGTGACCGAGACTTGGAGAGAGAATCATTCTTCAAAGATATGGTAACTGTTATCGAAAACATTTATCAAAACATTTTTTTCTATCGCGTATGCATACATCTCGAACATATCGTAGTTCACAACTGTGGCCGTGTGCACGAACAGCGGGAGTCTCCCCGATTGGAAGAATTTGCTCTGCGTGTCTCTGATTCGTGTGATCCCTCTCTTTCTCTTACCTCCCACTGGGAGCTGGGAACATATTCCCGGTGTTCGTGCATACGGGCACTGTTCATGCGAGACTAAGGGCTGCATAATTAATCTTATTACAGTTTTTTCATATAATCTTGAAACTATCCATTCGATAAGCTTGTCTTTTGCAACAAAAGCGACATCCTACTACCTCCTAACATTGTGTTATATCCCCGTTTTAGTTTTCCTTTCAGCCTCACCGGGACGATATGCCTCAACGTCACCGCGGACCCTTCATGTTCGGTAACGACGAGCTGTTCGACCTGCACCACGACGGCCTGGGCCGACATATGCCCGATATGATGAGAGGCCGTGACCTCTCCTCCACCGAACTACCAATCAACTCCAGCACTGGCAAATAATTATTTACTTACTTTGCAATTATATGCTAATTATTGTTTATGATGCAGCTCTCACCGCCTCTCATCTCCCTCTCTCCCTCCCTCCCTCCCACTCTCCCTCTCTCTCTCACCTCTCCACTCTCTAAATAGTTTCTCTCTGAAAAGATGAGCCACATAATCGCAATAAACAAACACTACAACTATTGTGCTACGTTTTCCTAGATAATTGGAAGAAACGTGTTTTCTTTGTTGAAGGCGCCGAATTACTCGTCAGTAACTGGTCTAGTACTGTCTAGTAACAGGTCTAGTACTCCTTCATTTTCATAATCTAATGGTTGGCCTAGATAGCAATCGCCAAACCTTAATTGCCTAATTCGTAGACTGTATTTTTGAACCACTCCATCTAATTGCCTGCTACTTGGAAGTTTATCCTCGCTCAAATTCAATAATTTATTCCTCAGAATAAATATTACAACATGGATTGTTAAATAAAAGATTTATTAGAAAAACTTAGAACAACAACAAAAATAAACAAAGATAAAACCTAAAACAAGCAAAAAGCCCTGAAGAAAAATAACAGCAACAAAACATGGCAAAACAATAAGGAAGGAATTTGATATAAATTTAGTCCTTTTTCTGATAATTGTCAAACCCTAGTTTGCAATACCTTCAGGTTCAGCTTGTTTACTAAACTAATATTAAAAAAAATCATGTCAAATCTATTTTGTTGATAAACTCTAATGTTATGACAATTAGCAACGAGATCAATTACGTCGTCAAAGGAATTAATTAAATGACTTTCAAAGCTGTACCGAAAAAAAAACAAGAACAGGTTCTCAACTATGGTTCCCAGATTTCGAGCTAGCCCTATTGGTCGTATGCATGAAGCCGGGAGTAGCTTTCCAGCGGGAGTCATACGAAGACAGACAAATTTTCGCCCGCTTGTTCGCACATACGGCTGGGAATCGCAGATTACTGTTAAACTGGGAATGACTGGGAATTCCTTGGAGTTATCATGAAGTAACGAGCAAGTTCGCTACCATAATAAATATGAAAAGGAAGACCGCAAACTTGGTGACAATCTCTAGAGACATTAGCATTTCCTTGGTCTGGTCGTTCTGCTTGATGTCGACCTTGTAGACGCCAACCACCTCGTTACGCGAGTCGAAGCACCTGCAATTTATTTATATATTGAATAACTGATGCGACCACGAGGCACACGTAGAGTAGAGTAGTTTATTGTAGCAGGCAAGACAATATCTGTACGCTATTTCACCAGGTATATATAGTAATGCTATATATGCAAATACGTCTATAATAACGTTTCTAGACGTAAACAATGACTAGTCGTAGACTAATGAATATAGCATAATGGAACAGTAAAATACTACGTTTCAAAGGTAGTGTTCCCAACACCTCCCCTATTAATTAAAAGAGTATTTCTTATTAGACGGATCCATGACGAGCTTCTTCGGTGGGCCACAATTCCTCGTTGGTCGTCTGTACGTCGTTCCAGCATCGGTGTCCGAATCCGAATCCGAATCGTCCCATCCTGTCGATATGTCACCAGTGACGTCGATCGCAGTTGATGTAGATCCGTCGGCGGGTTGTGCGTCTTCTTGTTTCAAGTCGAAGTCCTCCCACATCGTAGGCAGCACATCTTCGTTGTAACGTTTCCGCAGCTGGTTCATGTGTCGCTTCCAAGTCCGTCCATCGGTCGTAATTACTTCGTAGATTGTTCTTCCAATCTTCCTCAGCACCCGAGCAGGTATCCACGTCGGCTTTGCTGAATTTTTCAAATCACGAGCGTATACCAGGGCGTCTTCAGTCAATTCCTTGTTGCGAGCACCATGATGACGATTGAACTGTTCCTCCATCTTCTTTCTTCTTTCCTCGGGAAGATGGTTTTCTTCTTTTACACTTCTTCGAGACGTTCGAGATAGCGTAGTCAACGGAGTTCTCAACGGTCGGCCAATAAAGTTTTCTGCAGGCGATCGTTTTCCAGGTGAAGATGTGCACGGAGTCGAACGGTAAGTCATCAGGAACTTCTGCAGCATTTCGGCTGTCGTTCCCTCTCCCTTCAATTTCTTGAGAGTCCTCTTGAACGTATCCACAAAGCGTTCAGCTTGTCCGTTTGATTGGGGGTGAAATGGTGGCGTTTTCACATGCTTGATCCCACTTCTCCGGCAGTATTCTTCAAACTCCTTCGATGTGAACTGCGAACCATTATCTGACACAAGTACTTCCGGGAAGCCAAATTTTGCAACTATCTTACCAACCTCTTTAATCGTAGCAGTGGCGGATGTCGTTGTCATCTCTCTTATTTCCGGCCACTTGGAGTAGGCATCCACGACCACCAGGTACATACGTCCTTCCATTGGTCCAGCGAAATCAATGTGAATCCTCTCCATTGCACGAGTACAGTCGGGCCATGGTTTCAGTTCTTCAAGGGCATCTTCGCGGCACTTTGGCAAGGTACACAACTCTTGACCAAATGTTCGATGTCCTTGTCCATTCCTTGCCAGTAGACGTTGTTCCTCGCCAACATCTTCATCCGTGTTGCTCCAGGGTGTCCGTCGTGCAGCATCCTCAACACTCTTCCTTGCAGTGAGTGCGGTACCACAATCCTACGTCCCAGGAAAAGGCATCCCTCGAATATCGATAATTCCATTCTTACTGTGAAAGTTGTGCAGGGCAGATCCGGGTTTTCCTTGACACCATCTCCCAGTCTTCACAGATTCCACGATATTCGGTAACACATGATCCTTTTCCATTGCAGCACGAATGTCCTTTTGCATAACTGGCAAAGTCCTGATCGCATCCAAATACACGGCGGCGACGTCGTCCTCAATCATTCCAATGACGATATCTTCTTCTGGCACGTGTTGCGTAGCAATCAGTCTTGATAATGCATCGGCCTGTCCAAAGCTGGTAGTTGATCGGTACTGGATCTTGAAATCGTAAGCCAGTAGTACAAGGGACCATCTTTGAAGGCGATTTGTTGAATGAACCGATATTCCTTTCCTGCTTCCAAACACGGCAAGCAGTGGCTTGTGATCAGTCAACAACATGAAGGGTCGTCCATATATGTAGCGGTGAAATTTCCTTACGGCATACACTAGGGCGAGTGCTTCCTTCTCAATCTGTCCATAATTCTTCTCCGCAGGCGTGAGGGCGCGACTGCAATGCCATATTGCCTTTTCCATTCCATTCGGGTATCGGTGAGAGATGACTGCTCCAATCCCGTAGTCGCTTGCGTCTGCTGCCACCACAATCTCCATCTTTGGATCGTAGTGCGTCAAGAGAAGATCCGATTGCAACACTTCTTTGAGCTTCTCGAAGGCTTCTTTGCAATCCTTGGACCAGACGAACTCGGTGTCCTTTTTCTTCAGCGCGTCCAATGGTGCACGAAATGAACGCATGTCTGATACAAAAGACGAATAATAACTAACTAACCCAAGAAACGATTCAACCTGCTGCAGGTTCTTGGGTTCCGGCATATTCTTGATCGCAGCAATCTTCTCTGGGTCCGGTCGACGGCCGTCCTTGTCGATAACATGTCCCAGGAAACGGATCTGTCGCTGGGCGAAACTGCACTTCTCCAGTCGAACACGAAAACCATAGTCGTTGATCCTCTCAAATAGATTGGACGTTCCTATTGTGCTCCTCCAATGATCCTCCGGTGACGATCACATCATCCAAATAGGCAGCACATCCTTCCAATCCTGCGATCATCGAATCCATCACTTGTTGAAATATGCCGGGTGCAGATTTGACTCCAAAGGGTAGGCGATTGTACCGGAACAATCCCTTCTGCGTCGTAATCGTGACCAGCTCCTTTGAAGATTCTTCAACTTCGATCTGCAGATAAGCATCAGCGAAGTCGATCTGCGTAAAATATTTACCTCCATTGAGTTGTGCGAAGATTTCTTCTGCTGTAGGTAATGGGTGGCGATGCAGTTCCAAAGCGTCGTTGAGTCCTGTCGAAAAGTCTGAGCACACCCTCACGGCTCCAGTCTTCTTCTTCACAGCGACGATTGGCGCGGCCCATCTTGAATACTCCACTGGCGAGACGACTCCTTGCTCGACTAGCCGGTCGATCTCCTTCATTACCAGTGGCTCCACAGCGAACGGTATCTTCCTCTTCGCGGCGAAAATCGGTTGAGCATCCTTCTTCAGTACAAACCGGGCTTTCATCTTCGAACAGCGCCCAGCTCCTTCTTGAACACATCCGGAAACTCCAGTCGAAGTCCTTCCGTCAATTCGGTAGTCTTCACTGTACAACACATTGTATCGAATGTTTCCTTGAACGGCGGCAGCTGGTCGATCCAATCGATTCCCAGTAGTTTAATATCCTCGGTCACATAGCAGCTTCCGTGACCACTGAATTCCTTGCACGCGAAATCTGTCCTCAGACGTCCCATCACGGCGATCGGTGTTCCATTGGCAGCTTTCAATTTTGTGTCCACACTCTCCAGCGTCGACGATCCCAATGACCTCCATGTAGCTCGATCGATAAGTGTGACATCAGCTCCAGTGTCCAATTGCATCTCCACTCGTTGAGATCCAATATTGACTTCCACCATCTTCCGTGTCGCGGCAATAACGATGCTTTCGTCCTCCTCGATTTTCTTAGCGTAGGCAGGTCCTCCACGTTTGCCATCCCTCCATTTCCTCTGGGTAGGCTGTTGGGCAGGTCTTCCACGTCCTACTTTTGGCAGTTGCTTGCATAGTGTCCAATCTCACCACAATTATAGCACGCTCCTCGAACCATCGGTTTCTCCGGAATTGCTTCCTTGCTAGGGTTGCTTTTCCAGTTCCTCCTCCTTTGGTTCAGAACCTTATTCACTTCACTTACTTGTTCGTCTCCTCCTATCCGGGCTGCGTCCTTGATCAAAGTCTGCATCGAATCACACTCGACCAACAGATCCTCCAACTGGCACGTTTCCGTCACTTCCAGCTTCCGCAGCAAACGTTTCCTCAGTTCACTGTCTTCAGGTTGTTGCAGTCCACCAACGAACAGTAATGTCTTGAAGTCTTGCTCCTTCATGTCCTTGAGTAAAGCGGCTTCACACATGCGGTTGACACTTGAGGCGTACTCTCTGTACGACTCACCTGGTTGTCTGGTCGTCCTCAGCGCGTTGTGCCTCCTTCTGAAGATCGTCGATTTCTCCCCGAACAGCTTCTCCAATTCCTGGGACAGCTCCTTGATCGGTAGGTCCTTGATCCTCTTCGGCGCGACGACATTGCTCAGCCTGGCGTATGCACGGTCGTTCAGCTTGGATATCAACAACCTGGCTTGTTCGGCTTCCGACAAACCACCTCCTTCCGCAGTGACGATGTCCTCGAAACGTTGGAACCACTTGGTGAAAGTGACTCCTCCATCAGCATCGTACTCGAAAATCGTGATCCTGTCACCCAACATCGACGCCAGCGGTGCTCCTCCTGACGATGCGGCTCCGCTCCGCTGTTCCAGCAACTTCAGCAACCTTTCTTCTCTATTCTTTGCGTCCTCATCTCGCTTCCGTGAGTCTTCATCACGCTTCCTGGATTCCTCCAGCAGCTCCTTGATCAGCTTCTGTTGCTCCTTGAACAACTTCTGCTGCTCCTCCAATGCGGTCTTCTCGGCTCCTGGGGACATCCTGTATTCGAAAACCACCGAAAACCGAACTGCAAATTTTCGAAAATGCGCAAATCCGAGCGCAGTAAACTGCTAGCTCAAGGATATTTTCGAAAATGAGCGTCGATCCTCCGGAGTTTCGAAAGTCGAATCCTTGAACGCCAATTGATGCGACCACGAGGCACACGTAGAGTAGAGTAGTTTATTGTAGCAGGCAAGACAATATCTATACGTTATTTCACCAGGTGTATATAGTAATGCTATATATGCAAATACGTCTATAATAACGTTTCTAGACGTAAACAATGACTAGTCGTAGACTAATGAATATAGCATAATGGAACAGTAAAATACTACGTTTCAAAGGTAGTGTTCCCAACCATAACACCGAGGTGTGCATTAAATAATATGATGAAGAGAAGCAATACAACAAAACACTGTAGTCGATTAGCCATCGGGTAAAAGAGAAATGGAAAGGTGTATCATATACAAGTGTATATATGCAGTGATATAGAGTAATTAAATTAAAGTGTCCTGACATAATTATTTTGGAGGCGACGCCTGCGCATTAGAGTATCAGACCCATAGAAGAGATCTATTCAGATTTTGGAGCACAATTAAATAAGAAGGTTTATAAGAAATCCCCCTTATTTCCATCGGGTAACACATAATTGTTTTCGTGTATGCTACGCGTTACTTGGCCAGCCATATAGCTGTAAATTTACATTTTTCAAAGATATTGATTGAAAATAAAATATAAATGCTACATGTATTCGTCCGCATCGTCCTCTTCAATAGTCGAGAATACAAGTGCCTGGTTGCCGTCCAAATACACACGATCGCCGCCGCCAAATAGCGTCGACACGTTGGAGGAAAGTAGTTTTCCCCGCTTTTCTGTCATCCATAAGAGTCCCTGAAGAATGGGGGGAAAATGATTTGCCGTATATCTCTTTTATCGTCTCTAGAAAATACACAGTGAAATAATCCTAGCAATTTCGTCCTTACGATTAGTGCGCGGCACACACACACACACACACACACACACACACACACACACACACACACACACACACACACACACACACACACATACACACACATACACACACATACACACATACACACACATACACACATACACACACATACACACACACATACACACACATACACATATCCACACATACCTTCACTTCATTGGCCTTCTGTCGGCAGGGCAAAATGAGCGAGTTACCTTCGTAAACCTAGAATTTATATTATAAACTGTTGGCACGTTCGTCTCATGCCTTACTAAAAGCACGCTAGACAAAGCTAAACGACCCAGTATAAAGTACGGTAATAGTCAGTGTATAAGTGTATCCAGTAATTCCGCCATGCTCCGTGCCACATAACAAAAAAAAATAGGGTGCCGTATCCTGTTAAGATGTACGCAATTGTGATCGAAAGCAAAATACTCACAAAGAAAAGCTTCCTCTCTACAAGCGACTTGAATCGGGGCAACCGTTCGCCCAGAAGGTATTTTCCGAATGGAAGAACTTCTAAAGAAGATCGTTTAAAGTTTTAAAGCGAAATAGCGGCCGGTTTTTGAAACGCATCGTGGACAGCAAAATTCTTACGTAATTATGCAAAGATGCTCGAATTTAGATAGATTTTTCTTAGAGTTTATGTTCATTTTTACAATAGATGTGTATGAAAAAGGTTGAAAAAATATACATATTACGACAATGGAGTCAAGAAACATTGCGATAACTTTAACGAAACTATTAAAAACCCTAAAAAAAACCTCAAAAAACTAAGTCTAAGCCTAAGCCTAAGCCTAAGACTGCCTGAGCCTGAGCCATATCATTAGTCAAGATAAGTTAGAATATCTCACTCATAACCGCAGCCCTTCCAAACTCGTTCCGCTCCCGGTATGTGCGATTCAGACGCTGAATGTCACAATGGGACTGAAATGCGTCATTACATCTTAAAAACTGTAAATGCGTAATTTAAAATTGCTTCATGAAGGACTCCTAGTATACAGTATGCTCTGCATTTTATTAGAATGGATTAAAGCTATATATAACAGTGGCATACATAGTAGTTCTGGTATGCTGGCGCCATTAGTTATTATCGTGCCGACGTCTTATTACTAGACTACCTCTTACAAGGGGTCGGCAACACCGTAAGGTGAGCGATTGGAAATTGCACCTCATAGGTAAAGAAAGTATGGTAAATAAGTGTAAAACATATATGTAAAATTTTCTGTGGTCGTCTGGGAATGGTAATGGGAACCCGTAGTGCTTAAGGTAAAAAGATGCCTTATCACATGCTTCCTGAAGTAGGTAACCATCGGTTCGGTAGTGTAGAGTGTGAGTTCTCATCTATGGTCATGATGACCAAGGTTCAATCCCCACCAGGAATGGTTTTTTGGACTTTTCCAGTGGGGACTAGTTCTCGATATTTTCAAAAGCATAACTGATTTGAATGAATTTTTTGATGAATTTTCAAACGTATCCTTTTCGTCATTCTATTGTTTTATTTTTGTTTTCGCATATGATACTTCATTTTCTCTTTTTTTTCTGTGAGTTTGTCCGAGCGGTTTCTATTTTGGTGCAAATTTTTGGCCTGGCTTGCCACATGTTGGTTAGAATTACTTCAAAAAGGTCTAGTAAATATGATTGCGAAAATCAATATACTGTGAAACCGTATCCTGTTTGGAACATTCAATCAATATGATTTGCTTTTTTGGTGTTTATCGCTCTGTATAATAGTATATACAGAACCATTTACTCATATGTTTGACTAAAATAAAATAAAACGTTGAAAACAAATTCATTCAAATCATGTATACTTTTGAAAATATCGAGAACTAGTCCCCACTGGAAAAGTCCAAAAAACCATTCCTGGTGGGGATTGAACCTTGGTCATCATGACCATAGATGAGAACTCACCCTCTACACTACCGAACCGATGATTACCTACTTCAGGAAGCATGTGATAAGGCATCTTTTTACCTTAACCACTACGGGTTCCCATTACCATTCCCAGACGACCACAGAAAATTTTACATATATGTTTTACTCTTATTTACCATACTTTCTTTACCTATGAGGTGCAATTTCCAATCGCTCACCTTACGGTGTTGCCGACCCCTTGTTAGATTACTCTTTATTGTAAAACAACCCAAAGTTTGAAATTTATTACATATCCTATTATTTATTAATGCCGAGGCACACAAGTTATTCAGTTCCCAAGGTCGCCTAAACCAACAGGAGATAAATTAATTTCCTCACCCAACACCTTCTATGCTGATGTAGAACGGGGAAGTGGGATACATGTCTTCTGAGTTCCAAAGGAACCAACGACGACCGACAGGGAATTGAACCAAATAGTTGTAGTGCTAGGTATGGCGGTTTCAGCTCATCCAATGGTACGGCGCTCTAGAAAATGAAACATAATTGAGTAAGTTGGCGCGAAAATATCTCATAATAATCGTGTATGCTATCAAGAGGAAACTGAACATTGATGCTTAGGATGTAGCTCAACTGGTAGATACATAGCGATAGACAAGGAAAAGTGGTATGAGTGTCGCACTATTCACCACAGATCAGCACCAGCTTGTTCAGCCAGATACACCAGTGAACAATTTTCAAAGGAGAATTACAAGTTACAGTAGTTACATTATACAGTAAAGATTTTGCAAATGATTAGTAGTCTGCGTATTCTATCGTTGTGTGTCTACCCCTACCTCAACATGACACTCCACTGTTCGAGACTGTTCCCCGACAAGTTTCTCATTACAACGATTGCACTCGGTCCATGGAGTGGGCTGAACATTAAACTTTATCTTATAAACTACAAACTACAATGAGTATGGTAACTGTTTGTCTTTTTAGGTTCCATGTGCTTCCGACCCGCTTTGACCGTAAGGAGCTATCAAAAGTGATATTCCATAGTAAAACGGAAGTGTTTCTGCTAGTTCTAGGTTCTAGCTAGCCTTGCGCGATCAGCAAGAGCATGGATGCCTATTCCTTTTCTGTGAATAACATTACGCCCTCATCTACCTAGAATATTCTAAACCAAAGGAAAAGGAGTGAAAATTATCTATTCAGACCGTGGCCACGGTCCTCACAGGACCAAAAGTCTTGGACATTTGTCGTTCTTCGGCAATTTCCTCTGGCAGAACGTCAAAAGTCATCGACTTGGCCTTTTCCTCGGAAAATACGTCGACAAAGTACATTCCGTGATGGTAGCCGCGCGAGCGAACGCATCTGGAAATACGTGTGAAACCGTTCATTTACGGTTTGCCGTTTACAAATGAAGTAGTGTTGTTTAAAGCGAAATACCAGCCAGTTTTTCAAACGAATCCTAGACAGCTAAATGCTTACGTTTTTATCCAAATTTGCTCGAATTTTCTTATTCTAATTTATGTTCCTTTGCATAATCTGCATAAGCATGATGGTACACACTCGATGTGTTTGTAAAAACGACCGGTATTTCGCTTTAAAATTAAATAGTGACCACTATCTCCAGAGACAACGAACAAAATTTGCAAAGCAGCTACCACCAAAGATCCAGTGGCCGTATGCACGAACCGCAGGAGCCTGCCCGGTTGGGAGAATTTGTATTTGTCTCTGCGTGTCTCTGATTGGTGTGATCCCTCTCTTTCTCTCTCCTCCCACTGGGAGGCTGGGAGGATATTCCCAGCGTTCGTGCGTACGGCCACATGATAACTATTTTTTTTTGGAAACATAACGACTCACCTGTAGAATCCCACATCGGATCGCGACACATTGTAAATCTTCAACTCGTATAAGTTTCCCACATGGCGTTTTTCCCGTTCGCGTGAGAAGAACCTAAATAAAGTAATAAAAATGAACTAATTTCAGGTTTTCGGCAAGGAGGTACCGAACTTACACCCTTGTCAGTATCATGGATACCATCATACCCTAATAAATCTTTAAATGCAAATATGAAAAAAAAAGTTGCAAGACTCACCGTTTGAGCTTGAGCTTGGTTTGGCTGAGTATGCCGCGCGGGAAATTGTTTGAAATCGTCTTCCACCTAAATGTAGAAAAAATATGAAAACAGTAACTATCGTTACCAAAACATTAGTCTAGAAGTCTAGAAGGGCGCAAACTGAAGTTATACAGTGGTTTAGTTGCCCAAGTTTGAGGTTATCTACCTATATTCCCCTGGATACATCATTTGCCATTCGTATTTCCACAGGTTGACGTTGATCTTTTCTTTGATGTGAAACAACTTCTGAAACAATACGTTTGATTGTCTTTGTCTTTCTGCTATTGGCTTCAGATTTCAATCAATACAAAATGGTGATCTAACTGCTGTAGAAACGACATTACCGTACCAATAAATTGAAAATTAAGGTAAATTATTGGCAGATTACTGTTCATGTGTGCGCTACGTGTCGAGCAATTAGTCATCAGGATCTGGAACTCGTCTACTGTTCAAGACCTGTGCGGAACAAGTCATAAACATAAAAAAAAAAACAGGATTGAACCGCTCTTGAATGAAGGAGAACTGAGGCCATATTCACCACTCCTATTCCCTCGGGGAAATATTCCCTGGGGACAGAAAATAGCACTCTAATGTGAGACACTTATTGTCAGAGAAAAAGACGGGGAAATCCCCACGGGGAATTGAGTGGTAACTATGGCCTCTGGAGAACGCTTTTGCAGCGCAAAATATTTATTTTGCATATTTTATGTACCAGCCGTTCGAAGAGTACGGGCTTTTCCGACTGGAGGAATCGGCCTCCCGACCGAGGAACCCATTAAAAAAAGGGATTTCAACAAAAAATAATTTCTACCCTTCTCTCTAATTGTAAGCTGTCTCTCCCATTCTAATTCTTTCCCATCTCTCACGCTCTCTTTCCCTTGGTCCACTCCCTCGTTCTATTCTCACGCGTCAATTTCTCTTCTGTAGGTCTCATCTTCTCTATCGTCATACCTTTCTAATTCTCCTTACCTCTTTTTCACGCTTTTTCACACCATTTCTTTCGCTCTTCACGCCATTCTCACTCTCTTCTCCTCTTTCTCTCTTTCCGTGAAACATGCGTCCCTACAAAGTAATCTATGATTGTGGAAACGTATAATTCTGATTGATCTCCAAAGCAATGCTGCATGCAATCCCCATTGAAGGTGTCAACGCAGAGCAGTTGGTTACCCGTATGATAAGCTAGCATAGCTCAACGGGTAGAGCGTTGGACTATGAATCGAGAGTTCTTGTGCTGCTGTGGGTTCGAATCTCGCCCATGGCAAAGATTTTGTATCTTCTGTTTCGTTTGTGAATAGGAAGTTTCCTTATGAAAGGATTTCGTTGTGCACATAAAAACAAAATCACAAACAAAGTCTGTGACAAAGTCATAAACAAACTCTTCTCCTTTATATAATAAGATACCCTCTGAAAGAAATCCTTCGTTCCTTTGAGGCCCGTCTTCAGCAGATCTTCCGTCGGCTTCCACACGTATTCCACTTCTTCTTCGTCGTCGGGGTGAAGACTGTAAGAGCTGTTTTGATTGATTTATTGATTTATCGATCGATTTATTGATTTATCGATCGATCGACCAATTGATTATTGTTTTTTTTACCGACAAGGAACTAAAACAACATTCCCACGAAAAGTAATATCTCGTGTTTCACGATAAAAACGCTACACTTTTCCTTACGACAAGAAAATATGACAAGTAGTTTTATTTTCTTTACTTCCTATAATATTGTCTTTACTATACTATAATCTGCTTGCTCCTGCTTGCTCCATTATCTATTTCCGTGTTGATCATTTTTTGATAAGTTATTGTTGTGCCAAGAATGATTTAGGTTTTCGCTGACACGTTTTGGGGCCCATGGCCTGCAAACTTCGCTCGTGATCACATTTAATAATATGCATTGTGCTCTTGCTATCAAATAACTCAAGTCATTGTGCGGTCATAACCGTTTAACAGTCTATTCTTTTCTTTATCTCTTTCGCTCTCACTCTCACTCACTTGTTTCTCTCTCCCTCGCGTGGCTCTTTTTTTGTTGGGCGCTCTTTTTCTCTCTCTGCAAAGAGAGGGGAAAGAGGAAAAAAAAAAAAAAAAAAAAAAAAAAAAAAAAAAAAAGAGAGAGAGAGAGAGAGAGAGAGAGGAAGGAAGGGGAGTAATAGTTCTCAACTCACATGTGCTAATCAAAAGATTGTCATCACAGTGTGCGCTGACGTCACAAGGCGAGATATGAACCCGAACTCTCGTGCGTGCTTCAACCAGTCACGCTTTCTTTTTCCCTTTTGTTTTAGTTTTATGATATCGGACATGGTGATTGCGGAGCGCAAGTTCATTTATTGGACTTTATCACGTGTGACTGAACGATGCACGAAAATTCTTTTGCCTAGGTAAACTACGCACAAAGAATTACATTCATAGTATGTTTATTGCGGAAAAAATGAACCATTTGCATTGTGGCTGCAAGGCCCGAAGACGTCGAGCAATTTGTCATCTGGAACTCGTCGCGTACTGCTCAGAACCTCTGCGGAACACGTCATAAGCAAACCTTGAAATTGTACTTTGAATTCCATAAAGGTGCAAGCTCTTGAAACGTAAAAAAAATTTAAAACAAAAGTTCAACTGTGCAAGTGCAAGATCCATATATATATAACATAGGGGGCCCGCCAGCTTATTCGGCAGACTCAATTTCAAGCCTCGAGTCGTAGGAGGCTTGGGGGCGCGCCTAAGGTGTACAAAAAATGGCACACCTTTTCCCACATATGGCACTTGTGGCTTACTTGTGACCCCCCCGGGTTGCTTCGCACCCGTGCGCGATACAAAATCTGAATTTCGTCAATACAAGATGACATCACTGACAAAAAAAACGCGCGGTTCATTGTTACGCTTGATAATCTTTTGCTCTTCGTATTCGAACAAAATACAAAGAATGGACAAAAGTAGATAAGATAGGCGATAATTCCCTTTTTTATGTTTTCCGTGCTTTTGTTGAAAACACAGAAAAACGGCAGTCAATCTTTGTTCCAGTGTTTGTCAGTTTGATAAGACTTTATGATGCAAATTTTTGCTCTTAATTTCATACGCAGGCATTGTTCTGTGTGGTAATAAACATGCAGTGATACTGACATATTTGCAACCAAACCTCATGCAGTACATTTCCGTGTGGTAATAGTTAAGGATCCGCTATTAGTAAAGCTATCTCCCACATCTCGTCTAGCATTTTCTTGAAAAAATTTTAATAATTATAATAATTCTTGCGCCGATTCGACATTTTGCGCAATGACGCTAATAAGTGGCTGGGTTCTACTGAAAAAGCGCAATGTTTCGTAAGCCATGTATCAAGTCATTAGCCTTAAATTACCGCTCTCTGTGCCGATTAGGTGTTAGGAAACGATAAAAAGGGGAACCGAGGCTAGCTTACAAATCGTCGATTTGCCCTAATGTAGCTTACAAAAAGCATAGGTTTGCTTTGTTCTAACACTATCCTAGAAAGCAACATACCCTATGTAGCTTACACTGTATAGGTTCAAGGTTCAAGTGCACGATTGATATAAGCAGACGCTATTTTAGGCGTAGCGTTCCCCTAATTGGAGCTTACAACAAAAGCAGGTCGGTCCCCTAATTGTAACATACCAAACCTAAAGCTTATAGCCAAAATTAGCTCACCATAGAAAGCAGGTTGCCCTTACATACCTTATTTAAAGCGTCGCTTATATAAAGCTGATATCGCTGACATTAACTTACCACAAAAAGCAGGGTATCGTAACTTTGGAGCCCCTCTTTGCCATTATGGTCTTAACAGTGATCCTATCAGCGAACTCAGTCTCCAGACGCCGCACGCACTCCTCATGTCTCACGTAGTCCTGATGACGTGCGATTTGCGGTGGACGCTGGAAGTAATTACCCTAATTAAGTAATTATAATTTCAATTATCCTAATTATCAATTCAATGGTATCGTATATACCCTGAAATTCTCCCACTCTTCCTATTTTTCTACGAAACACTTTTTTTTGGAAAAAAAGTAACATAAATGTAAAAATAATAACAAATAATGGAGCAGTGTATGGACTGTGCGAGTCCTCGAGATCATTAATATTTTCATTTTATTTCTAATCTCATCTCGTCACTACACATTTGCGGTAAAAATGTAGAATACTACCCCAGTGTAGTATACTACCCAAATCGGGAATATACTAACCACAACAAAGGGGTAGTATTTTTCGAAAAAATACTACCCCAAAATGTAAAAATACTACCACCCAGTTACGGAAAACCCAGGTTATGGGGTAAAAAATCCCTAAAATGGGGTAGTCAAGTAGTCCGCTCAGGTAAACATTTACAACACTACCTCATTTTCGAAAAATACTACCACCACTTGGAAAAATACACCCTATTCGGTAGAACACTCCCCGGCAAATTTTTGCAAAATACTACCCCACATAAAGTAACACAGCAGATGGGGTAGTCATGTAAATAAGTGGGGTGCCTGTAAAATAAGTGGGGTATTCATGAAAATAGGGGGGGTAGTCATGTTAAGTAAGTGGGTAGTCATGTGGGGTATTCAGTGTTAAATAATGTAAGTTAAGTGGGGTAGTCATGTTTATAGTTTGGGGTAGTCATGTAAAATAGTCGGGGGTAGTCACGTAAAATAAGTTGGGGTAGTCATGTAAACTAGGTGGGGGGTAATGTAACAGTGGGGGTCATGTTAAATAAGTGGGGTAGTCATGTTAAATAAGTGGGGTAGTCATGTAAAATAAGTTTGGGGTAGTCATGTAAAATAAGTTCGGGGGTAGTCACGTAAAATAAGTTGGGGGTAGTATTCTACAATGGGGTAGTATATTTTCCGGGGTAGCATATTGCAGAGGTAGTATTTTCCCATGTGGTAGTATATTTTATTTTGGGGTAGTATATTTGCAAAATGGGGTAGTGTTCTACACTTCTACCACAGTTGCATCCCTTGTGATATGTGTTGTCTTTAACTATCCATGTTGCATGTTAGTATGGTTTATCTTAGATTCTTTAAAGCTAAGTACCGGCCGTGTTTTGAAACACAGCGTGGACAACAGATCCCTTACTACGCTAAGTTACTCGAATGTAGCTCGATTTTTATTCTAATTTATGTTCATTTGCATAAGCTACATAAGAATGCTGGTGTACTCGATGCGTTTCCAAAACCGGTCGGTATTTCGCTTTAAAGTTCCTTCCATGCTCATTTAATTTATTACAAATTATTTTCAAATGTATCTTTAATTTACAAGCGTTCTCGACGAGCCAAGCTGCTTTCACGCAGTAACCACGCCGTTTGCACGTTTGCAGCTTGACAGCTGCCCTATCCCAAGTTTTATTTGCGTACATTAATGACAGAAAAAAAAGAAAAGTATAGGGTAAAGTTCTTCGGCCTACGTAATGTCTTCCTTGTTGTCTCGTAGTTATGTTTTCTTATCTCGCGATTTTTTTTGGTTCATAATTGTACGTGATTAATACTGATTCTTTTCATGAAATTGAATAGAGAGCTCTTTCATCTGTTAGTTCTGTCACTTCGTCCTTTACAAACAATAAGTATGTACTGAATAATGTGGATTTAAAATATTACTTTTGAAACATTGCGAAAATAACTAAAAAAATTTTTTATGAAAATAAGCCCTGAAGCACAGCCATTCATCCTTAATCTAAAGGTCTACAGCTATTTATAGCGCTGCCAATTAGGGAAATCTTTCACGTTTGAGGATTATCAATTTACATGAGATTCTTTTGCAAAAGTGCTTCGCTATTATGATTAACGATCTACTTTTTATAATGATTCAAGACTTTTTTTTATCTATTCGTTCCAACACGAATCTTTCTCAAAGTCATCGGGCAAAAGGTCGCCAGGGAGGAGCTAAAGTCTATGTGCAGTTGGCGCGCTATTGGCTCACTTGCGGCGCACGTGCCGCCCTAACACAAAATGTTCCGCGGATATCCAATTTTGTCGCTGGTGCATACGCTGATTTTCTTCGTGTGCGGGCGAACCAATATGAAAATAGTACCTTCTTTTGCTATACTTGTTCAGCAAAATCATGAAAACTCCTTTCAGAACATTTTCAAAGAAAGCTGTGCTTACATAAAAATGCAATTACAAAAGGATGAAAAAGTTAAACAAACAACTAACATTGAATGCTGATGCGTTTTCAGACAGTAGAAGAAATATAGCCAGCAGACGCATTTTCGAAACGTAAACTGTTACGCTCAGATTTAACAATGAGCCTTATTTAATTACCATACCTATTTGCATATTCCACTAATTAGCATAGTAATGGATCGTCGTTTTTCAAACGCAATGTACGTTTCCTCTATCTTTTATAAGTACTCGAGAGAAAAACCCATGATATTTAAGCATCGGAAACGGAAGGAAAAAATAACGAAAAACAGTTTAGTATGTAATTGATAACACATACACATACTACACCTTCAAAGTCCATTTTTAACTTACTCTTGAAAACAAAGTGTTACTTTGACTGAACTGTATTTATTAATTCCATCCATCCATCCTCATTATATTGAAACCGAAAGTACATGCACTATACGCTATTCAATGGCACTGTGCCAGTCCATTTGCACCAAGGAAAAACACGCATTTGTCTCGGACACGCTAGGCGCTATCAACGTGCGCGCTAGGGTGCGAAATCGAAAATAGTGTACGAGCGGGCGCGAGAGCGGAGGAATCAAAATTTGCACCCCTAGACAATTGCAAAACTTTCTCTCTCGCACAGAGGTCCCTCTTTGTAATAAAACTGTAATTTTGATAGATTAGATGTGTACTGTAACATGGCAGATACGTACCGTAATGCACATGTGACATAGGCGCCAGGCAGTCTGATGACAATTAGATTCTGATCATAATTTGCAAACATATGACCGCGCGTCTTCGTTGTAATTTATAATTTACAATGAAAGAGAGGAATTGTGTGCAATTCACGTGCCATATGGAATGGTGCGGTCTTAGCGCTGCTGCTGGGAAAACATGTGAATAAAAGTTTAAGCCAAGGTTTAGCAATCATGAGGATACGGTATAATATTCAGCGCTAATAGTCATTGTTCGTAAATGCTCGCGCTTCTGAAGCTCTGCCAGCGACCAACAACTTTCAGCGTTTTGGTGAGGAGTTTGCTTCGCCATTAGACAGTATACCTGTCGAGCTCGTTGCTTATTTCACAAGCCAAAAGCTTTTCCTGCACTTTTATTAAATAAAAAACTCACCAAAACGAGCCAAACGGCACACAGACCAACAGTGCCCACGTCTAGGAATATGGCTTAGGCTTAGGCTTAGGCTTAGGTTTAGGCTTAGGCTTAGGCTTATGGAAAATTAAGTGTGTTGTGGGAACCCATTCAATTATTTTTCCGTCTTCACTAGTACCAAACAACATATTTACCAAACAACTCTCTAGCAATGTTTTCCCAAAATTGCGGAAAATGTCCTGGAAATCATTTTATAAAAGAACGACAACAACTGCCCGCTTTGTCCAGCTGTATTTTCTCTTGACAAGGGGAAAAAATATTGTTTTCCGAGCAGAAAAACGCACGTTGTAATTGTTATTGTTCATTATGGGTAAGGAAAACAAACGTAATATTTTAAAAACTGCTGCAAAATTATTAGGTGTAATATAAGCGTGACAGTTTGCTTACACCAAACCAAACTCCTCCAATTTTAAAAGGGTTGCGCAGTTACCGTGTTTCTTACTATAGCTACGAAACATGGCCTGCAAGCCGCGCTGAAATGGCGCGCCATTTTTCCCACGCCGCGTGCATGCCGTAACATTGTCGCTCGTGGGTTTGTTGCCAGTCTTTCTTTTTTTTCTATTCAAAAATAATCACACGCCGAGTTAGAGGCTTAGACGCTTAGACCTGATACTTATAAGTGCGTGGGCATTTGAAAGTGTTCATGGGAGAAAATGAAGCAATAGTGTGCGGTTCACGTAGATCACGTTGGCAACTCTTTAAAAACTTTTTTTTTGCTCATTTTTTTTCGCACAAAAAGGTTCGCTGCGGAAACTGTGAATATTTGTATGCTTCACTCCTTCACTTGACTAAGTAGTTGACCAACTCATGAGGTTAGTACTATGAGTTTTGGTCTCTGAGAATGCGGAACTGCGATACTAACAACTGTTAGCTAGTTGGAAATGGGCGATGGTAATCTATCAACACATTATAGCTGATAGCAACGAAATGAATAGGATCAGGTCAAATTGTAAACTCCTTAGCTCTTTATCTTTGCCTCTCTCTCTTATCCATCTTTTCGCGTTCTCTCTAATATTACTGTTTTATCTCTTTGCTTTCTCTCTTTAAACTTCTATCATTAACTTTCTTCTCTCTCTCTTTCTCTCTCTCCAAGTACCTCTGCCACTCTCACGATACGTACTTCAACCTACACATCTCTCTTTTCTGTCTGTAGCTTCTTCTCTTCATGCATCTCAATATCATAGCATTATATTGCAGATTTAATTGTTGTTTGACCTGTTTGCTTCCTCAAGTTATTCTATATTTTAAAGCTAAAGCACCCGTTGTAAGTGAAGCAAAATCGCCCAAGCTACCTTTGGACTTAGTTAGTTATTTTAATCCCCTCGGAAAACAAATGGTTGAGGCTTACAGGAAAATCAATCCACCGAAACGTTTTAGAGCATGACGTTAGCTGCGCGACTATAACAAAAGAGTTCACCTCCGACAAAGAATCCAATAAAGTGATCCTCTCTCTCCCTCTCCCTCTCTCTCACGTCATCTTCTAGTTCAGGTGTGTTTATCAAAGGTTAAACCAGCAATGTAACATTACGCCAGAAGGTAAATGTCAAGACCTCTCACTTTATGGTGCTATTTCTGCGCTGTGGCCGGCGGTATGATTAGCAGGTGTACACTGGTAGCCTTGTCAGGGAAATTGTGGCGGTCCGGCATTGAAATCAAATAATAACATATTCTCTATCTCGTCTCTCTTTTTTATGTCTCTCTGTCCCTCTTCATACCTCCCTTGATCTCGTCGATCTCTTTTTCTCTATCTTCTCCCCCTTTCTCTCATTCAGCTCCTGACTGTCTGGAGCTCCTTGATTGAGCAAAGTCTGGCGAAGACACAAAGGTTGAGAGATTTAGAAAAGAATAGTTGTGAGAGATAACTATTCAGGAGAGTTCAGTGAGTTAGAGCACGGGTGATAGATAAGGAGAGTGTAGAGAAGCAAAAGATCCAGCCCACTTTGAATCTATATAAGAAGCTGGGCAAGAAGTGCTCCTACAGTAGTTATTATGCAAAATGACAGTTTGATAATCTATTACATTATGTTAACATTATGATAACACCTCCATTATTGCTACGTCATATATTAGTTATTAGCTTCCATTAAACGATTGGTACCTTGGCCTACAGCACCTTTTGTGTTGGTAACTTGTACGAAGTGGTTATAGTACATAAGTTTAATCTGCCCGTTTTGACCAAACACTGATTGCAAATCATGTTTCGTAAGCCATTGTCAGTGTAGATCCAATATATATTTCATTCGTTCTTCGTTTGCGCCAGTGCCTTATTATTTCATTGCTCTAAAAATATTTGATGTTTAGTCCATGCCTGTCCACGAGTTAGCGTTTAGTTGTTTACTATAGTACAGTATCAGGCTATTTACTGTTTACCGTTTGATATTTATAATTCTTGTCTGCTTTGCTCGCCTGTAAGTTTACCTTGTTATATATTACAATTTATTATATATCACAACTTACTCTTTCAGTTCAAACTTGTCTTAACGACACATCGAAACGATGTCGTTTTTGGTTCAAGCTGCCGGGTATTTTAACAATACGACCACTGCTGAGGCTAAAGCTAAAGTCACCGACGAGGTTTCTATATTGCGTACCAAGGATGAAGTGCTGAAGAAGAGGGAGAACCTTATTGGGTATGGTAGCTTTATTTGCTTAGAAGTACTTAGTTGTCATGATATGACAATGTGAGATACTGTAGGTTCGTTAAAGATTATTGGGTGCGGCAGCTTGTGTGCATGGTAACAATTATAATTATAGTTACAATAATATCATTCAGGAATGCTGAGGCCAGTAGTTAGTTAGAGTAATACCTCCTCCTAAGCCTAGGCCTAAGCCTAAGCCTAAGAATAAGCCTAAGCCTAAGCTTAGTTCTTCCAATATTTGTAGCGAGCACAGAAAGAATTAATTTTGGAACTCAGAGCCTACACACACTCTAATTTCTGATATGACCGGTTAGCAATAGCTCAAATTCCCAGTTGACAGTTACATCATGCTACAAGACGGTACAACGCGTATCCGGCGTATCAATGTTAAAAAAAATCATCTTTTCCAAGCAAGAAAACATTCTTGATCTTTTCCCGACCCAAAATGATAATGATAATCAATCAGCTCGACTTTTGCTCCGGTGATAAAAGATAAGAAAATCGACGAAATCTTTCCGAAAGAAAAATGCATAATACAAGGTTCAAAGAACATAATTAATTAAGCGGCAAGGAAATTAAAATTATATGGAAAGATATGGGCCGTTAGGAAGATTGAGAGATTGAGAAATTGTGGTAGCGATAATAACGTCAATTAATATCAATGCTAATGATATGATATGACGAACTCGTACTAGACGCATACTATATAGGATGTCTTATAGCAGACCCATAATGCATAGCATACCTATCGTGACTTCCTACGAGACAGGTACCATAACCTATAACTAAACCGTTTTTAGACTTACGCTTCAAGAGCGTGCGCCTTTGTTCAATTGTTGCTCAATACTCAATACCGTGCTCAAAACATATGCCTGGGGTCCTGAGCATAGCAGAGGGCAACCTTCTAGATGATAAATTTCTCGGCGTCTTCGAGCTAGAACCAGAAGGGAGTAGGACCAGGTGAAACTTATCTAACCATTTTCAGGTCTAAATGCCAAATGTTCTACAAAGAAGATCCGTTCATGGTTTCCAAAGCACAAATGCAGTACTTGTACGATGAAAATGGAAAGCAGTACTTGGATTGCATCAGCAATGTACAGCACGGTAATTTCCTCTTACCTAGTAAAATATTAGAAACCAGACGGCTATCGCCGCCGAGGCGACATCAAATGCTATCTAAACAATACTTGAAGTGCGCATATTTATATGAAACGTCTGAAGCGTATATACCAACGTTTCTGTTAAAAAATACTATTGTGCATATTTTGTAAATATGCGAACAGTTGCCTACTTATACCAAATGCCTGAAACGTAGAAAAAATTCGTTGTAGTCGTAATCACAAATAAATTCACCCGGCCACAAACTCTTCTCCTTTATATAATAAGATTATGTAGTCTGGTACAAATTTACTAATAATCTAGCACAGCTTTAGCAATAAACTAGTGTAACATTAGCAACGATGTTAATGTAGTAGTAATAAGCTAATACATTATTACCAATGATTGGTCTTGCACGGCTGGAATAAGCTAGCAGAGACTCGGTGACATACTTATCCATCTTGTGAAACGTATGTGTTCTACACTTTTGTATTCTGAATGAAACGGACACCGACCATTTGGTGATCACGTTATGACTAGTTGACGATGCTTTTCGAGAAAAATTCGTCAAAACAAGGTCGTCAAGTGGTCACCAAACGGTTTCGGCCATGAAAAACCTTCATGTGTCACTGTCTACTAATGTTTCCCTTGCAGTTGGTCACTGTCATCCCGCGGTCGTCGACGCAATTTCCAAGCAGTTGGCCACTTCCACGTGCAATGTTCGCTTTGTTAGTCAAAAGTTGACCGATTGTGCGGAAGAAATTTTGAAAACGCTCCCTGGGTTGGATACTGTACTCTTCTGCAATTCCGGGTAATTATTGCTTATTTTGAAGATATATATTCTCGAGGTTTTTTTCTATATTATGTGTTTTTTATATTAATTCTTTATTCCATGAAGTGTACATAATCACGTTTAAACAAAATAATGTTTAAATGTTCAAATGTTCAAATGTGTATTAGACTCTTAGAAAGGGCGCACAACCATTAGAGACGATGAAATAAATCAATATTGTTAAAAGTCGAAGCAGTAAAGCAGAACAGTTTTCTAGAAGAACTTATAAACGTATATAGGAATCACTAAAAGGTGAAACCACAGACTGATATTTCGCTGCTCTTACTAATTGTTACGAGTAATTTATCAGATAATATTGTTTAGCTCCGAAGCTAATGATCTGGCACTTCGCCTTGCAAGAGATTATTCGGGACACACCGATGCCATCGTTATTGATCAGTGAGTTTGTTTTTTCTTACTTCTTAATCCTTTCCACATAGATTATTGTTTTTAGAGGAATTATCGATTTTCTTTATTGATTGTTTTTTGAAAACATTGATTTTCAGTGCCTACCATGGTCATGTTACCACAACAATGCAAATGTCGCCGTATAAATTCGACCATGGATCCAGCCTCCCACAACCAGAGTGGGTACATGTGGTGAGTTATCGATTGGTATTATTTTTTATCAGAGGCCGTATTCACCAACACGCAGGGAGCCCTCCATGGCCTCCCGGGGAGCTAAAGAGTGCGTAGAGAGTGCGAGCACAGAGGAGATTTAGAGTTGGTTTCTTCTGTGTTGGTGAATACAGCCTCTGAGTACCTGCAGCGCAAAAAAATACGGGTAGATGGGCCAAATTCGGCTACCTAATGCAAGTACAGAGGCGCACCAAAGATACACAATGAGAAGGCTAACTTGTTTCGTATTTAAGTTGGACCCTGTATTACCTCTTCTCTTATTTATAGGAACACATCGTCATTCACATATTTCGTCTCATCTTTGCCTATCTCTCTCTCTCTCTCTCTCTCTCTCTCTCTCTTTCGAATCCTCCCGATGCGTCTCCAGCTGTTCTTTCAGTGTTGCTACTTTTGAACCACTCATACACTTTTAGGCCCCATGCCCCGACGTCTACCGTGGAAAATATCGTCTCTCTGATGAGGAGTTAACAGATGCCGATAAGCTGAGAAAGGCTGGTCAGAAGTACTCACAAGAAGTCGAGAACATTATTCAGAAAGTAAGTTCGTTTACTGGAAACCAATTTTAGAAAAGAGTGGTAAGCTCCGCGGTAAGGCTACAGTGAGCATCAGCAAAACGATATAGGTCCATTGATGTTATAACGTGTGAAACCAACATCACCATACTACACAAACCAACATGTATCCATCTTGGAATCTGTGTTTTCTGGAGTTTTACTGTAGCCTACCGGAAATTTCTGTAAATGTAAAAGGTTTCGGGTTCGGGATAGCAGGGATGGCGGTGGTAAAAATCTCGATCCGTGGGAAATACCTCACTCACTTCAAACGTCTATTAAAGGGCCCTTTTACCGTTTCAGGTTGAAATGACGCTTCTTCTCCTCCTTCTGATGTTAACTCTCACCGCCAGGCATCAATGAACCTTTCAGAGCTGCTAATTTCCGGATTACCTCTGCAAAAACCCCGTACCCTGGGGAAATTGAACCCCTGACCCATTTCATGGAAATTGAGGGGTTGCTCCGAGGGGAATTGAACGCTCGTCCCAGTTCATGGGAGTTTACGGTATCGTTCAGGCCAGTGAACAGGGCAGAACGGTTGCCGCCTACTTCGCTGAGGCACTTCAGTCGTGTGGTGGGCAGATTCTCCCGCCGGAGGGATACTTCACCGATGTGGCCAAGTGAGTTTAGAAATAAGTTCTGTACTTTTTATGTACAATCCTTTTTTGCTCGAAAACTGACAACTGGCGTAAATAAGTAATATCCTTCATATCCGACATATAGGTAATGGCGTGAAAGTGACAAATGTGACATGATGAATTCCTTCCGCATATTACTTGTTCCTGAAAGATAATTAACTGGATCTTAATTGCCGTAATTACAGATATGTCTTCTCATGACCCTCCTCATTTTAATTGTTCGTGAATGATAATTAACTATGTCTCAATTGCCGTAATTACAGATACGTTCGTGGTCACGGTGGTTTGGTTGTCATTGACGAGGTGCAGACTGGATTCGGACGTGTCGGAAGCATGTACTGGGCGCATCAGATGAACAAAGATGGTAATAGTTGTTCTCTTATCCTTGCTACATCCCTAAATCTCTATCTGCGACTGTCCTCTCTCTCTCTATCTCTCTCTCTCTCTCTCTCTCTCTCTCTCTCTCTCTCTATTTCCATCCCTCTCCCTTTCTCTATCCATTCCATTGTCTATGCCGATGACGCTGATATTGTTTCCTTCTCAGCTGCTTAGTAAGAACTATTTCAAAAGTACCCTATAAGTATCCGACATCGTTCGTAAAATACTACTATATTTTTAGGATTCGTCCCCGACATCGTCACCATGGGCAAGCCGATGGGTAATGGTTTCCCGGTGTCAGCCGTTGTCACAACAAAGAAGATCGCCGACGCGCTCGGTGGAGAGGTCGGCTACTTCAACACGGTAAGTGTCAAACCTTTGACAACTCTAAATTTCATAACTGTCAAGTTTCCAATTATCACACTCAACTCTTGAGAAACCCAAGAGCAAGCATCATAGAAAAAAAGAAAGAAACACTTTCGTCATTTACTTTCTTGTGGATTTTTCGTCAATTAGCTCAGGCCTCTCCTAATACTAAATAGGTACAACGGCCAAACAAATACTAAACCTAAGCCGTTACGTTACTTTTACAGTACTAACAGTATTAATTGTATGCTGGTACCTGGTACCATTTGGAAGCGATGGGAAATGATACAACATACTATACGATACTCAACAATTAATACAATTACTTTCCATTACGGTTAATATAAAATTATAGGAAAGGAAAGGAAATTATAGGATATTAACAATAAACAAGTACTATTCCAGTACGGCGGTAATCCAGTGGCTTGTGCCGCCGTGTTGTCCGTGATGAAAGTAATTGCGGATGAAGATCGTCTGGCACACAGCCAAAAGATGGGAGAGCAATTTGCAGTGCAATTAGAGCAATTGAAAGAAAAGCATAAATGTATTGGGGATGTACGGTAGGATATATTATATTGTTTAAAACTGTTTTGTCAATCTGTGTGATAACAATTATATTACCTAGATATAAAGTTTAAAAAAGCACCCCGAAGGTTAGATACATTACATATATGTATGTATGAACCTTGACCAATAAAGCATATCCGCATATGTGTGTATTGTAAAACAGTTTGTCAAATCGTTTGATGTTTACCAATAAAATCCAAATCAGTTAGAAACACCCCTTTTATTTATGAGCGTTTATTAATTTTTAGTGAAACGTACAAGTTAGTACTAAGAATAAGAGGCCTGTAAAGTATCCTGTAAAGTAATGTACGGATTTTATGGGCATGTCCGCATGATAACCTCCAAAGGCACAAGCCATGTGCGGATACTGTTTGGTATTTATAAAAGTTGAGACACAAATAAATAAATACAAGAAAATATGCCAGTGATAGTTCACAGGAAAACAGAATGAGCAACCAAATGGATTTCACTAAAAAAACCGCTTCTTACCTGTCACATACCATTTGGTAACCACTTAGAGTCTATGTGTTGACTATTTACCGACGGTTTTCGACATTAATTAGTCAAGAAATGGTCGGCAAGTAGTCACCAAATGTTTCTCTATAAATCCCAATTTTCAGCGGACTCGGTCTCTTCTGGGGTATTGACCTGGTGACTGACCGTCAGACGCGGGAACCCAACGCCGTGCTCGGAAGAGCCTTGATTCTAAAACTCAGAACTGAGTACAGTATCCTATTGAACGTCGACGGGCCACACGAGAACATTTTGAAGATCAAGCCGCCGCTATGCTTCAACGCTCAGAATTTGAAACAAGTGGGTGATTGTTTCTGTTTATGGAATCTGGCTCAAGTTCCGTCTAATGCTACAATGTGAAAGGGCTCTAAGGTCTAAAGGACTAAGAATTTTCTTAGTTTTTCGTAGTAACAGTATATGCTGGTCGAAAGTGATACGGGTCGGAAAGCTGTCGCCAAATGGTTTTCCCATATATACAAATATACATATGTCTTTCTCATACCTTTTTCGTTCTCATACTTTTCGGTTTCTTGAACTTGCATGCTCCAACGAAATTTTAAGCAATGAGGTTTAATCGCTTCATAATTACCCAGCTGTGTCCAGCAATTAGTTGTGTTCTTGAAATAAATGTTCTTTTTTTTCAGACAGTGGACGCCTTGGACAAAGCTCTCACTGAGATGGGATATTGAAGAACAGCCGTTGGATTTTTTTATTGAACTAATTTGTCCAATGAGTACCGTAATTGTGTTGTTAAGTAAACCGTTAATATTATTTTAACCACCTAAACTAATTCAGAAATAATCTCTATAGCGAAATACCCTCCGGTTTTTGAAACGCATCGCAGACAACTGAATTCTAACATATTTATGCAAAGTTACTCGAATTTAGCTCGATATTTTATACTAATTTGGGTTCATTTGCACTCGATGTGCTTCATGCGGTGCTCTCGGTGTTTCAAAAACCGGCCGGTATTTCGCTTTAAGCTTAGTTTTGCTGAACATGATTTCTATCTATTAATTCCGTGTTTTCCATTATTGAGATAGAAGATTGATACTTTTTGAATCTACAATATCCCCCTTTTTATTGTTTTGTATGTAAAACAAACAATATTCTATTGTTTATAATAACGCGGGTATTCTTTCGTATTGTGTACGAAAAATTCAACTATTTATACATCTATATTTATACACGAATAGAAGAATAAAATGATTTTATACATTCTTGTTTGATTGATAAACTTTATCCTTTATCTGGAGAATATTGCGTCACGCTCTCTAATAGTACTCATTCGTAGTCACAAAAAAAAACACAGTATTAATATTTTGCGATAATATCGACAAATAGTATGAATTATTAATATTCTTCGACCGCTCGACCTAACAACAGTTTGTTTGAAGATCCGGACAACATGCCGGTCGGGGACAATTGCTCGGGAAGCCGTCATGTTCATGTAACTGTACTACTGTGATTATACTGTACTACTGTAATTATACTGTACTACTGTTACTTGTTACTATACTGTAGTTTTTCCACCAATTGGCTTTCAAAGGTACTTTCTTCAGCGAACTTATAGACATACTTGTGGTAACCCCAAGTTTATGTTCACTGTAATATTCTCCAAAAAACTACAACTTAGCTCTAAATTACAGATTTTCTCACAAACGAAAAAAAACGAAAACTAGAAAAAAGTTCCTCTTCTTTCACGTGTTGATCACATTAGCCAACAGAGCAAAATTGATACCATATCCCTAATTTCGAATGTCTGCCTCTCTCTAATTTGAATGCTATTTCTGACGTGTCTGCTCAGAGTATTTCCCAAATTTTTGTTAACAGTCACATCAAGAAAAATCGAAGTGGACAAAACACAGTTTTACCATTTTAAGAATGTTTGATCTCTTTGAGGATAATTTGATAATTAGCCCCTAATTACCGTCTTAATAATAGTCTAATTATCTGACAATGGCATAATAACATGTAGGGCATTGATATTATTGCAGCTTTCGGGTTTCTCTTATATTTTAAAAGTGTTCAATTGTTTTGTAATTTTTGTGTGCATCTTCTTGATTTAGTTATTTAAGTTAGTAAAAAAATATTTATAGTTATTTATTCAGCTGAAAGCTGGAATATTACTATCACACACTGATCTTTAAAGCGAAATACCGACCGGTTTTTGAAAAACATCGAGTTCTCAAGCATTCTTATGCAGCTTATGCAAATGAACAAAAATTAGAATAAAAAATCGACATAATACGAGCAATTGTCCACGATGCGTTTCAAAAAATTGGCCGGTATTCGCTTTAATGGATTGTAGAAAGTACACATTTCTCACTGTACTTTTTCAAATTCTACTCAAATAACATGATTTGTTATAATTGCACTTATTTTGACATGTTAACTGTTAACTGTTCACAAATCTTTGTTGTTTGTCACTATATTGAAGTGTTGCCAAAGACAAGCCACTTTAATTTATTGATTTCTTTTATTTTTCAACTTTTTTTTTTAAATAAATTTAGTAAAGAAAAAGCCATCAAATGCAAATGTTGAATCTACAGAGCTCATTGTGACCGTAGACACGTAGAAGAATGACATCATGCGTATACAGTATATTGCCTCGGGATGATTTAAGTTATTGTTTTATTTATCCAATTACCTGTTTGCTAATCAACGACAACACGACGAGTTGCATACCACTTTTTCTTCCATCATTGTGATGCACACAACGTGGTGTTGTTTAATAAATAAATAAATATTCAATATCATACCGTAACTACTATGTATATGATCACATATCTGCACTTTTCGACTGTATTTTATAGAACATTGTAGCTAAGTACACGAAAATAAATATAAAAAACGTGCACGTTAGGCTTTGTACTGTACTATTCTTTCTAAACAACACATGGAACTTGGTGTGCATGCGGCGTGGAAAAAAGTTGCGCGCCGTTGGGTTCTGGCGTGCAAGTTGCCCGCCGTATGGTTGCCGCTTGCCCGCCAATTTTCGCCAGAGGAATAACGCTAAAATGTAATAACCACAAGCTTCGTAAAAAATCACTGTGTAATAACCTAGACACTGCGAAGACCTACATCAACCTTTTCTTATATATTAATCCTCTATTTTCTCTTCTTTTTTCTTTTTATGATTTCGATACTGCATTGTTTGATCTTGTTCGTTGTATTTCATTAGCGAACATGTGATCATCGATACTGAAAAACAAAACATTTTTGTCATTTTTTTTTAAATTTCTATCGTTCTTTAGTATAGCCAGTATAGCAAAATTACTTTATATTGTATAAGTGACAATACTACATGACCCACATACGTGATACATGCACATGAAGTAGATTGTAGTGTCACAATAAACAATAAACTCCATTATAACATAACATGAACTGTTGATTTTCCAAAGTTTTGGGGCAAGGCGCGCGATATCTAATTTATGTATTTTTTGAAGCACTGTACCTGTACTAGTACTGGAAATGTTTTTATGTGCTCTTGCGCGACTGCCGATATAGGTGTTGTCTAGTTGTTAATAACGATCTGATGGCGTGCTAGCGACATTTCAAAGGCGTAAAGCTTGAAGTCCCAACCATGAAAACTGGCGTTGTACCACTTATTGATTTATTGATTTATTGCTGCATAACACTATAAATGGTATAGCGCCTCTTTTCTTGTTGAGCTTATAAGTTGCCAATGAATCGGCAAAATGTACAAAAAAAAATAATTTTCAGAATGGAAGAAGTACCTAACAAGTCCAACCATCTAAAATCAATACTGAAGCTGTTGAACGCATTTTTCTGTTGTCAATCTGAAAAGAATGCGAAGAAGGCATATGATCCCTACTTTTTCAATGTAAGTACTGTATTGTATTTTCTTATTTCATTTTCCTACTATTTAAGATAAAAATAAACATTGATATGTGAATTCTTAAATGTAAGAGATGCCGATTCTTTATATGTTGTAAGAAAAAATCGATGTTTCGATACTGTCAACGGTAGATTTTTCTAACGGTTAGTTTGTGTAGCAAACATTTTTTATATGCTCTTTTTGCTAACAAAAGATTGATTAAATTAAACATTTAGGAGAACAGTGATACGTACAAAGTGTTTTGCGGCTTATTTCACGCCAAGCAATTGGCGATCGTTCTTTGTGTTCTGAAGACGATTCTTCTTTTTGCAATTGTCGCACGCAAAATTTCAATATCGAATTCGGAACTGACTACGATAGGTGAGTGGTGATTGGCGTAATTTAGAAGTATCATTTTAGGATATAGTTTTACCAGTATACTGATGAAAATAACAACCGCTTCTCCATTTTTGAGATAGCGATGCAGGTGTGCCACAAGTGGGCCACTGGTTGGCCGTCTACTAAAATTGCATACCGTTTGTGCACGCAGAGCATCACAGTTCGACAAACTACAAATTGATCGACGAAAACAAACTTTTTATGTAAAAGTGTGATAGAACGAAATCTGATTTTTCAGCTGGCGTTTTCATCTTTGTCGCCTCGTCGATCAGTTACGTGCTCGTCATTGCGGGAATTCAAACAAAACGGCGAGTTTAGTGCTTGATTCGTTTTCACTCTACTTCTTTTGCTTCTTAAAACAGTTTTTGCCATGCGTCCCACATCTAGGGTGTGCACGGCAGGGCGCCATTAGTTCGCAAGTAATGTACAACACCTATTCCGCGTTGTTTGGAGGCTGCGACTTGCGCCACAAGTACGCCGCAGTGCCAACTGGTACTAGGGAGGAAGCCCCAGAATGGGGCGTGCCGCTTCTGAAGTTCGTATTCATTTTATTTTTTATCGCACAACCACTAATCAACAAGATCGTTTCCAGCTACACTCTCATCATCCCCTATTTCACGGCTTGCGTTCTCGTGATCCTTATTCTGGTGATGCAACTCTTCATGGATTTTCTTGACACCGCTAATAATAAAAACACTCTGGAAGTGCGATCGCTGGGACGGAATTTGGCAATGGTAAGCTAATTGCAATGGCTAGTTAGCAGCAAGGTGGTGTGCGCAGCTTCTACCTTTTCTAGGAGTGTACTTGATTTCGACAAACTTCCAAAGAATGAGCCACAGGCGTGTCATGTTGCAGTCGCCACATGCCATAGGTATGCGCCATATTCGAGGAGTTTTATTCGTATCCTTAAAGCGAAATACCGGCCGGTTTTTGAAACTCATCATAGAAAACTGAGTTATTATGTACTTATGTTAATTTGCTCGAATTTGGCTCGGTTTTTATTCTACTTTCTTGTCATTTGCATGGGATGCATAAGAACATGCTGGTGTACTAGACGTGTTTCAAAGACCGCCCGGTATTTCGCTTTAATATATTGTCGCCGTTTCTAAGTTACTTTCTGAATCGTGCAGAAAATAAATTCAGTTCTTCTTGATCGTGTTCGAAGTGTACACACTGGCTGTCGTATGGAAGGCTTTCATCTACATCAACGATTTTCAAATGCACGCCGAGCTCTATCATAGGTGAGCTTCGTTTACTTGTCTTTGTGATATTAGCACTCTTGACCTTTGGCACGCACACAGTAATTATCCAGCAATTATGCAAGACTACAAAGATACAAAGTACAATATTAAAGTATTTAGAAAAAGCTATAAAAATTAAAATTAAAACACCAATTTTTTTTCTTTCCATTCAATACAAAATTGAACATATAATTTTCAAATATAAAATTTTTTAGCTTTTCTATTTCAGATGGTATTTTTGGTAGAATTTTTTTATTTAGCTACTATTTTTTAGGGAAAAACGGCAGCGTCTCAATTCAATTTTTATCAAGAAATGTGACGATGGTCTGGCCTATCACCCATTTCGCAATCATCTGATTACTATCAGAGAACAGGACGAAGATGAAGAAGTTCCAGTGTTTAATGTCAAAAGACACCTTAGCTTGGCTTGACTCGGGCAATTATAGTTTGTAGTTTACAGAGTTCAATGCAAACTACAAGTTAGCTTAAAGGCATGGGGCAGGACCTCACTGACAGTGCAGAATTAGAGGATGTTCCCTTTAAAGTGGTACGGCACGTGGTTTCTGATGCGTATGCGGGAAAACTGTGTTCTTCTGCATCGATGCAGAGCTGGAATGGAACCTAATTTAAAACAATTGCAAATCGGTGTGGGATGCAGTTGTCCGGAGTCCGGAATGCCGCATGCGCATCACAAACCACGGGACTTATATACGGTTACCTGCAATCACACTTATGACATAATAGCGCCAATGAAGAATAAGTCACCCAAATCAAATCATCTCAAAAATATTCAGGCGTCGAGTTGAGCTATCCGTTTTACATTCCATTGGACTTAGATTCCTTTTTATTTGTTTTCCGATGGAATCTGTCGAATAACTATATCAAATCGCTTGCAATGACGTGTACATAGATAGACATAATCAGAACCTTCCCAGCACACAATTTGGGTAATTATCTATTGCAAGCAAAAGTTTCATCTGAAACAACTTTTAATTGTGTCACTATTTTTTCAGGAGCTTATTTGAATTTTTCACGTAGTCACTAATAATGTGTAGTATTAAAAGCTCGCATGCCACAATTTGACAGCTACAATATACTATATCGTTTATCACAATCAGATGTTGCCTTGGATAATGGTTGCTACAAGTATACGAATCTGTATGTACATATCTTCTTGCTCTTATTCTCACACCCTCTTTCACAAAATATTTGTACAGTTTTCAGGTTATGGATTTGTTTGTTTAATAAACGTTTTTTTACCGATGGTACTTTGCTTTGCATTACATTATAAAGTGTTGCGACGGCAAT
Organism: Pelodera strongyloides; assembly: GCA_036852015.1. Lineage (NCBI taxonomy): Eukaryota > Metazoa > Nematoda > Chromadorea > Rhabditida > Rhabditidae > Pelodera > Pelodera strongyloides. Next base: position 9,095 of record JAANDG010000076.1, on the reverse strand, counting down.
GCCAGCAGCGCGTGGACCCGTGGATTGAGCCAGGAGCGCAACAACGCGCTCTTTTCCTTTTGGCAATTCGATGAACCTTGGTCACCACATGGTCACGAAATGGTCACCAAATGGGGAGGTCCACGAAAAAAGCAGTAAACACCAAGTGGGTTCACCCATTTAGATTTAATATGTCGCCTACATATTTAATGTGCCTGGACCTGGACAGCTTCATCGAGCATAAACAGGCTTGTCCTTGTTGTTCAACATTCGAAATGTATTATTGTTTTTCCTGCTTGAACAAAATTTAGACCTGAGTTCAATATGATACACTATATAGATCAATCAAACTCGTTTTTTTCTCTATACACTCCTTCTCTCTTTACCCATATTTATCGGTCCCTCCCTCTCTCTTTCTCTCTATAAGCAACTTTGAATATTGATGAATTTATGTAAAACCATTCGGCCTGCACACTGTGCATGTCGTACAGTAAATAGTGAATTATTCTGATCAACTCGCATACGGTCATTTTGTAAATAGTTTTTATATTTTTTTTCATTTATGCAACGGATAAGTGAGCGAGGTAAGGTGGCGTGACAATAAAAATACGTCATTTTACTCTCCCTAATGAAACTCTGAGTTGCGCGGCGCACCGGAGCCGCACCAGATGCGGGATATGTTCACTGTCTGGAATCGCGGTACAACGTTCGCGCAACAATGGCGCACCAGCAGAGCACATACGCGAGTAATTGAATATTAGGCAAAAAAAATGTTGCCAAGCAAACTCTAGTAGAGGAAATCTAGAGGTCGCTTATGTATGTCTGAACTCTGACCTGCACCTGTTCTTTTCAGTTCGCCCAGTTCTCGTGAGACTTTCGCGCCAGTTTCTCGCCGCGCACCACCCAAGTTTGAATTCTGAAAAGATCCAGAGTCCGTGTCTGTATATCTGGACTATGGCCTGCACTATGATCTTTTCCCGGCTGCATATTGCGTCAGTCTAGTCCGAGTGGCCCTATATAAAGGGAAGGGTGAGGCAGTCTGTATGTCTGTCTGTCTGTCTCCGCCAGCAAAATATCCCACGACCTCTCAAACACTCCAGACCAAGAATATGCACTTTTGGACTAGACACGCGACGTACCATTCCGTACCATTTTGAATATTTTGTGGCAATCTTCGTGCATACATCATTTTTGTACTTCGTCGCTTCTATATTTTCTGTAAATCCTCAGTAGTTTACCGTAGTCTGAGGGAAGTTTGGCGAGGTTATCTAACTCGCTATGCTTGTGTTATTTGGCGTGCCGTTTAACTACGGCTGCAGTATGCCAGTAGTTTTTATAAAGTCGAGATAGCTTAGCTTTTGAGCTTGATCCTGGCTCGAGGAGCAAAGGAAATTTACTGCAATTTTCGCATTTTGACCGTCATAGCTCATACTATCAATAGAAATTATAAAAAGGTGCAATGCGAGGTGAACCTGTCCCTTTAATAATATTTTCTAAACGGTTTCTGAGCGGTTCATGTTCTGACACTATTTTTCTACCTTTAATTATTTCATAGAACCTCCTACTTTATATTTACTTGAATAAATTTTGTATATAAAATGTCATTCCACCGCTTTTCATGTAGTTTGTTGGTTTTGTAAACAATAATTTATGTGTGTTTTGTTAGCTTTCGTAGACCAAAATGTATTTCCGGGATTGGTTTTCGAGTGTTTTTCTTCGTTGGACAGCAGCTGCTGTTATTTCCTTACACACGACAAAATACATACAACACCACGGCCATGTGATATAGCCCTCGTGATCAAAAATCTCCCTCGATTTTATTAGTAGACTATTATACACCTATTCGTTATTATATATAGCACCTCTAGGCTCTAGACTTGAGCTCGATCTCGATAGCTCGATCTCGGCCTTCAGATGACTCCCCAGTATTTTTCACCCTTTTTTTGTAGTATCTTGTTGATTTTCATGCAATTTCTATGTAGGTTATCACTGCCACCATATCACTATTGTAAGTCTATTTATTTTGATGCTTATTTACTGAAGATGTCCACTGAGTAGAGTACTATACATTTATGTGACACAATAAATGTTCACTTATCAGAAGCGTATGCCCAAATAGAATTTCTTCATGATAACCCGCGTTACTTCGTCCCGATGCATTCTAATTACCCTGAACATTTTTATTATAATTTTTTGAAGTGCGAAGGAACACGCGGTTGCATCGAGTAATGGCCTGTCCATTCATGCGATTCGCACTGATGGGGTTTCCACGTTTGCGATTCGCACTCGCGAAAATGACAAAGCGCTGTCCATGTTCAAGTCGATGTAAATGACATGGTCCTGCAGCGATTTTGGATCTAATATGGATCTATTTCAAAATAGTACGGATCTGATACACTTTCGCTGCAGGACCATGTCAAACGTGCGATTCGCATGGGTTACGGTAGGCAGTTGACATGCATGTAAAATGACTTGAACATGGATAGCGGTTTGTCATTTTCGCAAGTGCGAATCGCATACATGGAAACCCCAGCACGAAAATGACAAATGCCAGTCCATGTTCGAGTCACATGCATGGACAAGCAGTTGTGGCCTGAACATGGACAAGCATTTGTCATTTTCGCAAATGCGAATAGCAAACATGGACAGGCCATTACATCGAAGTTTGCCTTGTACATCGTACCTTGTACAAGTGTACCTTGATGTACTCTGTACATTAAGCTATCCTGACTTTCGTTTCGGTTATTGTGTAAATACGATCAAAAAAATGCGGAATTGAGCTTTTCTTTTTCAGGCCCCAGCTTCGACCGTAAGAACGGCCACAGTTCGACAAATTTTCCAGGTTTGTAATTGCAAATTTCCGGTTGTAGAATTGTCTCTGGGAAACTACCCGAGTTTTCAGTGTTTGCGTGGTTTTCACAGCGTTGTTCATACACCTAAATTCTACTCCTTCTTCTGGCGCAGTAACAACACTGGGAAAGCAAGAGTTGCGCGCCGCAACAAAACGGGACCCAAAATGCGCGCTGCAACGAAAATGGCACACAAAATGCGCTCGCCGCAACAAAGTGGGAATGTGTCCCGAAATGGTGCCGAAGTGGTGCGGAAATGGTGCGGTGCGCAATTCTGGGTTTCTCGTCGAGCGTGGGCCCAACTACCAAATTGGGTAATTCCAATCACATATATAGTTTATTGATCACATATATCAAAAAAGACACACATAATCAAATGGATACCCTAAGACGAACATGCTTCACAACAGTTCGTACTGACAAGGGCCCAACTACATATCACAAGAATGTACTCAAAAATTCAAAACGCAATATATCAAGAAACGTAGCTAGTTAAAATATAGTTCCACTATCATAATCAATCCTTACATCCGTACTATCAATAAGAATATCCGAAACTAGCCGAAACTTGTATAACGTAATGTAATTAGATATGTTTTGGGCGGTGGCTAACCTTCATAATATTCTTGTGTTTTGTTAGTTCCCGTTTTATTTTCCCATTTTTGTTTACAGATAAGCAATAATTCTCTTCTTTTTTTTTCCAAAAAAAAATTGTACAGTTTGGTTGTTTCGGCGATAAGTTCCTGTGCTACTGAAAAATCGCGTTTTATGAATGCCACTGATAAAGCGGCGATAAATCTGTGAAGAGCGGGAGGGGGGAGAGAGAGAGAGAGAGAGAGAGAGAGAGAGAGAGGTGAAGAAAAAGAGAGAGAAAGGGGGGGGGGCAGAAGCGAAGCGAGCTTTAAAGGAATATGCAGGGAGGAGAGTTAAAGCTTCGTGTTAGAGTAAGAAGGAAGACAGTGATATCAGAGAGTCAGCAAGAGAAGAGAGAGAGAGAGGGAGTTAGAGAGAGAGAGAGGCTCTTTTTTGTATTTCCTTTTTGGTGGATCGTATAAAAACATTCTTTCGAATTTTCGCAGACTTTGATGTTTGTTTCCGTAAATGCAAAAAAAAGAGCAAATTTTCAGAATTCTATACTACTACTTGTAAGTCGCAAATTATAAGCAATCACTTTAGGTAGTAAAATGTCATAGTTGCGATCTTCAACCTTGATGTTTGGCCTTTGATATTTGATTTGTACCATGGTTGTACCATTTGTTCACACCATTTATGCGGGTCCCGTCGAATGAGCATCTACATTGTAGTAGCTGGCAGGCTGGCACACCATATTCCCGGTAGCCTTTTAGTTCAGTTGCCGTATGCACCAACAGTGGGAGCCTCCCCAGTTGGGAGAATTTGTCCCTGCATGTCTCTGATTCATGTGATCCCTCTCTTTCTCTCACCTCACACTCGGAGCTGGGAGCATATTCCCGGTGTCAGAATTGTTCACCCTAGTTCAGTTGGTCATTTTCCATTTTTTTTTTTTAATTCCTAAAACTGGATGGCTTATGATTAGGTTTAAGCTTCTGCTCATATCTTTTTCTCTTTCTTTCATATTTCTGTTTTACCCTTGATCCCCAGCCGTTCAGTTTACAGTAGTAGATGTTACGTTCACGTGCTTCTCATGTGCGCACAGCTTTTCGCGACTCCTTATCTGAAGGAGTGTTTTGCTATCAAACACCAATACATGGCATTTTTCGGACATGTTCATTTCAAAGATACTTCCTCTCTCTCTCACTCACTCTCTCTATCTTCTCTCTATCTTCTCTCTCTTCTCTCTATCTTCTCTCTCTCTCTGTCTTCTCTCTCTTCTCTCTCTCTCTCTCTCTCTCTCTCTCTCTCTCTTCAATCTCTCGTTCTTCCCCCTCAGCTCTCCCATCTCGTAGCTTATATCTACTTTTTACGGTTACCTTTCTCCTTTTAATATTCAAAGATTGTACTCAGTTTAGGCTTCATATTTGAAATCGAGTGTTTTTGTGTAGTACCTCGCTTTACATATTATGTACAAACTGCACTAATTGACTTAATTGCACTCAGAAAATTAAAGACTTCGTTTTTGCCCGCGTTACATTTCCTATCGGAAGTTCAGTCCCACATAACGTTTAGACATATCGTTGGCAAGCAATGGTGTTTTATTGATTACTATAATTATTCCTTATCCCTGAATTATAATTATAATTATTTTTTTATTAAAATAAATGTTTATTTATTAAACTATATTTTCAGTAATGGCAGAAGAGGACATTGCCGTGACGAAATTCCGTGAATATTTGCGCGTGAAGACAGTACACCCGACTCCGGATTACGGTATGCAAATTTGTTAATTTCATCGAATATTTATGGTTACTAAGTTCAAATTTGTTAGATAATTACGGTGTGAACTAATTGAAGGAAAAATTACTTTGAGTAATCGTGTCAAATAATGATTATTTGTGTATTTTGGCTAGCCATATATACGTAAATTACAACCTTTTTTTCTTGTGAAGTCAGTAACTCAGAATTAAATGTACTTTAAATGTGTCACTATCTGGATTAACAATAGGTAATAAAAGATGTTATGTAGAGGACGGATAAATAGTTATAAATAAATTAACGTTTCAGAAGGATGCGTGAAATTTCTGTTTGGAATTGCCGATGAGCTCGGCATCAAGAGGGAACGATATGAGGTATTTTGTTTCCATTTTAATTACCTCCCTATTCTCTTTCTTTCTTTCTCTCTTTTTCCCTTTCTCTTTGTTTTCCCTGTATCTTTCTCTTTAACTTACTGAGTAGCTCTCTTTCTCTCTGTTTTCTCTCTTGGTGTTCACCTCTTCCTCATATACATACGGCACACTATGCAATGATTAGCATAACACAGATCTAATTGGAAGAAGTTTATATTTTATCTAATTTCAGCCAGTGTCCGGCCATCCCTTTGTGGTGATGACAATCCCGGGTTCGAATCCCGAACTCCCGGCTCTGATGCTCTACTCCCACACGGATGTTGTGCCCGTCTTCCCGGTAAGCGGGATGAGCTTGTACGCGCTGTGCGGCGCAGCCAAAATGAGTGTGCGGCGCTAGAACAGTGCCAGAGCCGCGTGCCTATCCTGAAGCGCGCGGTCAAGATACCCCATGCGGATTCATGATGTCGGAAACATTAGAATACAAACCAAAATTCTTGTGGCGCGCTTCTGGCACAGCAGAGAGGGCCCACAAATTTGCAATCTTAAATGCCTTTCTCAAATCAAATACGTACCGAACTTAGGAAATGGGTCTCTTTTTTTTCGTGGGTGAGCCCATTTGATGACCAAGTTTGATCGAAAACCGTCATCAATTGGTGAACGAATGGTCACGAACCTTCACAAAATGGTTGTTTCGATAAAAACCATTTGGTGACGGACCATCGACGGTGTGTTTTCGGCAAATATTTCATTTTCCTGTGAAGCGGCGCATGATCGGCACAAGTGCAATTGCGGCAATCATTTCCATCCATACCTAAACGAAATTACAAAACAGTCGTTTAGGAACACTGGACGCATGATCCGTTCTCCGCTCACAAGGACGAAAAGGGCGACATTTACGCTAGAGGTTAGCGATTTTTCATTTTTTTTTATTATTTTAAAACAAAATGTTTCTGCCGGCAAATATTTGCTAGGACAACCGTTCCAGTGTCATTCCTGGATTCATGTAGTTGATTCATTCATATACAGTAAAGTTCGAGTCTCTTTCCTTTTCGGCTCGAGTCTACCTAGAGAGTACTGTCGTGAATTACGTGTTCATGATACACCCTTAATTAGACTACAACGCAAGTTCCGAATCAGTTTACGACGTTCGCTATAGATAGCGCAAGTGTATGATTTTTGCCTTTTGCCCATTGTAATTGATTATCGTAAGTTATCTTTCAATAATAGTTGGCGTAGCGCCACGGGATTAAGAAATGCGCGACTGGGTGTGCTATCCTAACGGTGACCAACGCTATTGTCATGTCATCAATTACCGTAACCTGGATACCAACTGCGGCAGTGCCAAACTACCGTAATATTTATCGATCGTTCAGGGGCGCAGGACATGAAGTGTGTGGGTAGTCAGTACTTTGAAGCGATTCGCAGACATTTCAAGAAGGGCACCAAGCAATGGCTTAGAACTATCCATATCGTTTGGGGACCGGGTGAGACTTGAACATAATAAAACAATACTCTTCCTTTTCTTTGGCATGACTAATCGATCATGGGATTTCCCTGAGCGTCAGGCATATAAGAGCGAACATATGAGCGGAGAGAGGGTATGTCTGACATATTTCCATATCTACTTTTTAGATGAGGAGCTCGGTGGCTACAGAGGAATGGCCAAGTTTGTCGACACTCCCGAATTTAAGGTGAATTTTATGTGTCGAGCTCTCCCGACAATTATCAGTGCGATTAGCTTACGTACAGTAGTGTAGTGACTATTAATAAATTGGCTACGGCAATTGCTTAACGGCCAATCTACGGTAATTGTCAAGAAGACTCACGCATAGCTTCAGGCGCTCAACGTCGGATTCTCTTTGGACGAGGGTCTCGCTTCCGAGGGTGAGAAGTACAAGGTCTATTATGCTGAGCGCAGTCCTTGGTGTAAGTTTTTGGACTTTTGTGTTTTATGCTCTACCTTATTTGAAAGTTTGTGGTAAAGTAGGTACATCACTTACCTAGAGCTCTACTTTTAACTGCTCATTGCTCAGTTTCTCAATGCAGAGTCGTTTGATGTCTCCAACATTGGACACGTAGTGTAGTGGTACTTTTGTGATTACTATGTTACTGTACATAGAACGTCGTATACTAGAGTACTATGCTTTAAAAGAATTAAAGATGGGACTCCCCTGCAGAGACCGGTTTCACAAAAGTTTAATGTCTGGGGTAGGTTACATGCGTCTCATGTTATATCGTGCTCTCTCGACCTTCTCTCGCCCGCAGAGAAAGCCGAGAGAGCACGTTAAACAGGAGACGCCTGTAGCCTACCCCAGTGATAATTTTTTGTGAAAACGGCCTCAGGGTCAATGCTCCCCGCGAACGGCGCCCTTCGCGTATCACTTGGTATATTTTTTATTTTTTATTTTTTTATATGCAGGGCTCAATGTGATTTTCCCCGGTAATCCCGGCCACGGATCGAAGTTCATCGAGGACACTGCAGGCGAGAAAATGGTGAGCGTTATTTTTATTTATTGATTTTTTTAAATGTTTTTTTTTAAACATTATATAGTAGAGATTTAAAAACGATGTAGTCAGAGGGACATATAGAAACAGCACAAGAAATATGACTACTTATACTGATATCTCATAGGCTCCTTCCCTTTCAGCAAGCCTTCTTGACCGAGGCGTTGGCGTTCCGCGCAACCGAAAAGGCAAAGCTCGACGCTGACCCATCGCTGACACTCGGCGATGTCACCACGCTCAACTTGACACAAATCGCTGTAAGAATTTTTGTTTATCAATTCTAAAAATTTATTGTTAGATGTTTACCGAACCAAGGCGCCACGGACATTGATACAGGGGGAGCATAATGCGGAAAGTGTTCACACGGATATAGAGACAAGAGGTAGAAGTATGTCAAGTATGTGTGAGCCGGCGTGTGTTATGCGTTCATTTTCATTCCTTTCGTTTCAATTAGAGGCAAATTTACTTGGCTCTAGTCAGGTTGGTAGGTTCTTATTATTATCGTCTTTAAAGGGTCAGGCCCATTTCAAATGACCCCTATTTTTGATGATTCCATCTAGTTATGCCACTACGCTACGTGAGTAGCTTTGCTACTCTCTTGCTTCGTTATGCATAACTGCTGTTTTACAGCAACGGTCCATATACACACATAAGGGTAAGGCGTTTATTCAGGGTCTAAGGCGTTTATTCAGGGTCGTACAGGTGGTAACTTCTCTAACAATACACATCACATTAACAACAAAGAAACCAAATTAAAACACATAAACCAATATTTTCAACAGCGCACATAAAATCAAATTATTCTATAGCAAGAACGGAAACTCCAAAATCAAAGTACGTATATTGTAGAAACCTATTGCAATGTACTTAGGAAAAACTTTAACGGAAGCTTACAACAGTACAAGTTACTATATAGTAGCCGCAAATTCCTAGTTTACGTATACACCATATGCACAGTAACACGAATTCTATATACAACAAGATGTTCCCAAGTGGAACCTGAGCTCCTAACAGGAAAAGGCTAAAATACCTTAAATTGAAACCAAGATAGGAATAGTAG